>CM051371.1:7612301-7812301 GCA_028015245.1 Cardamine occulta
AGAAGGAAAAACACATTCCTCTGAGTTTTGCTGTAGTTGATTGACTGCAGTAGACTTTAAACCAGTCTTTGTATAAACTCACACAGAATTCCAGTCAAAAACAACAACTCATCTATAAAGAAACTTCAAATTAAACAAAAGGATCAATATCATTAGATGTCTTGCTCCCAAAAATTTATATCAATCACAACCACATAAATTTATCGTTATCCCGATCACCCGTATCAAACCGAACTATTTTTTTAAACACCTTCCTCTCCCCGCACAACTGGAGAAAAAACCTAAACAACATAATCACAATCCACCAAAAACAAAATTAGAAATCTGAGAATTATGAACCTTGAGAGCATCCAGAAGGATCTAAACACATGTTCTTTGATCCTCGTTTTAAGTTTGAAGATTGTCTAAAGCCTTCCTAGAATATATATAATGGAGCCACACCACCACCTATTCAAAATTTCACTATTATTTTTTCCCCCGCAAAATTCACTAGTTAAAAAAATATATATATATATATAATAATAACAAGGGTTTTTCCCGGCTTCATGAGATGTTTGATCACCAACAATATAGGGTTCTAAGTATCATCACAACTCCTATGATCACTCAATCAATACAATCAGTACAATCACTCAATCACAACAATAACTCCATTATACTATATTTTTCATACTAATTGAATGATTCTATCATTTATTAAATGATTATGTAACTCTAGTATATATATACAGCTTGTAATTCTCATCATATGAATAACGCAATAAAATATTCTTATATTCAGTAGATTTTACATCCAAAAAAAAGAAATGTTGCTAGTCAAAATTCTCAAACCAAATCTGGCTATGAGTAAAATGAATTTAGATCTTGGTGGTAAAAACCCCTCTTGAGAGGAGACTGCCCGGTCTTGGTTTTTCTTGCGTGCAACTTTTCCTTTTGTCACGTCTTCAAGTCTAAATGTGATCTAAATTTTCTATTTGTACTTAAGATCTACAATATGAACCCAATGGCCGTGGTCTGATAGTACTTGATCAGGAGGTCATGTTTAATTATTTTTCCCCTTTGCCTCTATGACCATTGAAAACAAAAATACGCATGTTGAACCATTTGGCTTTGGAGTCTGGACTGCGGTCTAAATGTTTAATAGGGTGTGTTTATACCCAACAAATTCAGATTAATCTGGTGGTAAAGTGATGATGAATAAAACCCAATGGAGACTATGCACCCAAGAGTATTAAATTCAGATTTTTTTTTTTTGTCACTCATTAAATCAGATTCTGATTACATCACTTACGTGTATGACGTTAAAGAATCCACTAATCAACCAAAAATAAATAAAATAAACGAATCCATTAGCAAAAGATGTCGTACACCAATATCTCAAGAATCAAAAACTTGTTGGACATAACTCGACATAGAAAAGTAAAATAATACAGGAGTAAATAAAAAAACGTCAAATGTGACTCTTCAATATTTCTCACGTATTAGGTTATATATACATATTGCATATATATATAAATTAAAATTCGGAAGTGTCTCTTGATCATCTGATCAGTTCGTTGAGTTTCTGGTCAAGGCCAATGTCCATTCCGTTGTATGCAATAGGCGCGAACATCCATAGATCATCAGAGCTCAATAACTGTAATATAATATTATTCATTATCAAATTGGGTTAAAACGTTATAACGTTTTAATTAATTATGTTATGACCTCAAATTAATCATTGAAAACCTAAGGACCAAAGTACCTTAATTTGGAGCTGCAGAAATTTGACGTATTGTACTGCTTCCTCCAACATCGTGCTAATATCGACCTGTTATATATTTAACACATTTATCCTTTTTAGTAAAGAAACAAAAAATCGAGTAGATTATTTAATGTGGTCACGTAGTAATTTCCTTTAAATGAATTTAATTCACACCTTTGTTCCATTGGGAACAAGATTTTGCAAAATCCTTAGCCTCTCGTTTATTCTCTCTCTTCTTTTCTGCACCAATATCAAAAACGATTATTATTAATGTTTTTAGCCGTACATAATTAATATTATTATTTTTACATAATATATATATCTAGATCTTATATAGGACCAGAATAACTCATCTCCATTTTATTTTTCTTTTAATGTGTTCTTTTTTTCCAAATAAAAGTCTACAACCTCTAAAACAAAATTGATTGATTAGTTGTTAAAAAGTGGACCATTATTAAGATTTATATTTGCGTTTATACTTTCAAAACGAAAAAAAGAAAAATTATATGAACAAAATTTCTATTATAAGATGTGACTTTTTCTTTGAATGTTTTGTATGCATTTGAAAAAATATAAGCCTTCATATATGAACCTAGGTAAAAATTACCCTTGCGTAAAGGCTTTGAGGATCTGTGGCTGCACCGCGGCTGGCCCTAGTCTTGCCACTGAGGTTGAGAGCCTTAGAGTCGTCGCCACCTTCTTTTGAAAAGGAAGTTTCTCCACCGTTTGACTCATCATCCGAAGAACAAGTCTTTTGTAGCTTAACTTGTTTGGTCTTTCTCTTCCCTTTAGCCTTCTCCCTCCGTTCTTCTTCGCCGGTATTGTCATTATCGCCACTCATCTCTATGCTTCTCTGGCTTTTCCGAGTCTTGGTGGCTCGCTTATTCTTCTGATTTGGTCATAAGAAAAAAAATAAACTATAATTATTATGGCCACGTCTACAAATTTTTGGAAGTTACTATGTAATATCACCCGGTTATATAAAACAAAAACGCATACATATATTTAGGTTAAAATAAATTTCATTCCTCCTCTATTTTTTTTTCTTTACACAAAGACATCATTTTGAGCATGTTACTAGTAGGGGAAATTAAGTAGAAAGGAAGTAAATAAGAACCATAGAGATAGACAACTCGTAAAAACGAATATTTAACCAGTATGAATTATGCATGATGCTGTTGAAAAACTCATCATATGAAAAATATTTTGGCTCCATGAGATCCAAGGATTAGTGGATAAAAAATATACAAAAACGTATTCATATACGACTTACCTCAGTTGATGTCGTATGCATCCTCTTCTTGGAACTCTCACATCGGTTTACCAATTTTTCATCAGTAGTTGTCGTCAAGGAGATGTCAGGCTGCAGCATATTGTGATCGTGATTCTCTTCAACAGTCTCCAAAGGTAAAAGAGTCTTAACGGAATATTCCGTTACGTCACATTCACTCGTCTCCTCACCCACGAGGTACAAGTTCGTGTTGATCGTTACATCCTCCATCCCATTATTATTAATGTTGTTTTCTTCTTGCGGTGGTACCACCGCAAAGTAACTGCTGTGCCCGGCGCTGTAACTACTGCTCTCCTGAGAGAAGCAGTAGCCGCCGGTCCAGTGAGAGTTCTTGCGGTGGTATGGTGTGGCTGTGACGGTTGTCTCTGAGGATGAACCGCCACAGGGTTGATCATAGGAGGCAAGAAGCTGATTCATGAAGTCAGATTCCTCTGTATAAATTCCACCTAGGCCGGTGCTCCATTCTCCCATGGCTTCCATATTATTTGCTAAATTATAATTGAAATATCTTAATAAAAATCCGTTTAGTAATGTGAGTATTGAAAGAATGATTGAGAGGAGTTTGATGTGAGTATATATATATATATAGGATCATGAGAAGTGATGGATATAATCAACCAATTAAACATTATAATCATCTCTGGAATAAAATTATTTTTGTAACCAGGTCTTGATACCCTTAGATATGAACAGCTAATTATTTGAGCTTAAAGAAAGCTTTGTCTTTCTCTCTTTATCTGGTGAGCGTGAGTTAAAATCTGTGTTTAGTCATTCAATACATATTCCAATGTTTATATATACCAAATAAAACATGTTTTTATATATATTTGAGATGAATTTTAAAACGAATAAAATTATAAGGGAGAAGATCAGAGCTGTCTATATCCATCTATCGGGGAAGATGAATCCGATTTAAAATGTAACTATAATTTAATATATAGTTTTGAAGAAAAGAATTAATGCATGTATAGGGGTGAGCACAATTCCCATCTCATTCTGTCCCATTCCCGCTAGAAAATTCCCGTCTTATTTCAAAAAGATATTTTCATATGGTACAAACTTTTGATTCCCATTTGGAAACAGGACGGGATGAGATGGGATGGAACGGGACGGGAATAAAAATTCTCAAAAATTATATATAATATTATGTATTATATATATATATATATATCAAAAATATAATAATAGGAAAATTAGAAATATTGAATCTTAAATCTTAATTATTGTTAAAATTTTAATTTTTTCTGATAAACTAACAAATGTAAATTAAACCTTTCATTATATTACTAATTGTAACAACTAAAAATTCTAATTTTCTCTAATCCGCGACTCCACCATCTTCGTTTCACTCACCACAGACCACGACTCCACCATTATTGTTGATTTTGTATGCACAGAACTCGGTAAACAATTCAACAAGGAACGATGTGAGGGAAGATGAAGATTAGTTACTTGGTTTATTAGGATTTTATATTTCTGTAACTTATTTTGATTTTATTTTTATTTTTATGATTTATAACTGAAGTTTATATTGAGTTTTTAAATTTTGAGAGTTTTTTTTTATTATTAAACGAACACATTTGTGATATTTTATTATTTTATATGTTTTCATGTTTATTTTTTGAGAATTCCCATTTTCGTACCAGCCCGTCCCGTCCCAAATTTTATATGGGACATAAATAGGACATACTTTTTTATTTTCAAATTTCCATCCCGTTTCTATTCCCATAAAATCCCGTCCTGAATTCTCATTTACCCATCCCTACATATGTTGTTTAATTTATAACTGGTGCACAGCCTTTTGTATTTGAGATATTTTTTTGAGGAAGTCTATTACTAGTTACATCCATTTTGATTGGTGATAACCTTTTAAACTGATTCTTAACCGATTTTTTAGCAGTTAAGAACAAAGTGGCTCGAAAAATACTATGTTATTACACTTCAGTCTGGCGCAAATGTTTTTGTATGGATTCAAGCCTCTATTGGAATTCGTACCGGTTTATAATATTAATTATGATTTCAAATGCCTTTATAAAAAAAAAAAGGAAATTTGGATATAAAAGAAATCTAAACTTTTTTTTGTTCATCTTTTTTTTCTAATCTATCCCTGCTATAAGATTAATAATATTTTGAAAAAACACCTCCTAACCATGTAAAAACACATGTTTGAAGAAGATTTGAAGAATAAAGTAATTTTTGTCAAAAAAAAGAAAACATATTCAAGTAACACTTAGGAACAAACTGTAACGTCCCGACCGCCACCTTATGTGCTCTCCGTGCCTTTTCTCGGTCCGTGGATTCTACCCTTATCCAACGATCAATATATTATTTTAGGAGATTCGACAGATTTGTTATTATCCCTACAAATCACTACATAATATTTTTTCTGTATTGGTCTCACTCACACGGTTCCCAAAATCATTTTCAAGTAGGTCACCTATCTTAAATTGTTCTAACTCAAACATGCTTAACTCAAGATTTCTTTCTAGACAAGTGACCAAAAATATGTCTATTTTGATGACATAAGTAGCCAAATAAAATATCTTAATCGCTCCACATACATAACTATATACCAAAAATCGGAATGTTACAGAAACTATTTACATGATTTTGTCTCTGGTATAAGCTCTATGCCCATAATTTTAGTCATGAAAGAAAAAAAAATCTTTTGTACACTTCTGCTACTGGTAAATGTTTTGAGGGGAACGAAAAAATCTTTATATGAAGTGAAAACTTACGGTGAGTTGATTTTTAAGTAAGTCTAATGTTTTGAGGGGAACGAAAATGAGAGATGTGAAGGGGAGAACCGGAGAAATGAGAAAATGATATAGACTCAGTTGTTGAACGTGACAGTTATTGTTGATATTAGTAACTAAGTTATGCATTAATCAAAACGGAAAGAAGTAATTAATTAACGAATAACTAATGACTAAATTATAAGCTGACAAAACACACCAATCACAATTGATTCGGTTTAAGTCAATGAATGGACGGCTGATCGTGCGCGTGGAAATGGCATAACCCATTCTTATCAAAACATACTATTTTCTTTCTATATGCTAAGTAATTAAAAATGAACTTTCAATAACTAATTAAAAATGGAGAATGACACTGGTTCCCATATCGAAAAAAATGATGGGACAGGTTTGAATGGTAATTTAAGTAGTGACAATCGTTCCATTTTGTAAAAGATTTTGATATGGCACACTATTTCTAAATAGATTAAAGGGTTGACAACCAAAGTTTAAGTATTTTTAAAAGAAAACAAAAAAATTGGAGGCGAAATTGCACAAACAATAGTTTCTTAAAGTATAAAATTACCCCCCCCCCTCTTTAGTTTAAGGATCGTTGACAAAATTTTTAGTTTTATCTTCACTATTTTAATTATTAAACTATAAGAAATTGATATAATGTATTAATAAAAGATACAATATTAAAATTAAAAATATTTTCCTAATATGTGTCAAAAACATTAAACGACACTACTTATAATAAAAAATATTAAAGAAAAAAAATTGTTGGAAATTGGAAATTGCAAATATAAAATATATTTAATAATAGAAAAACTCCATAAAAATACACCTATTATTTATCGATTCCATTAAAATACACAACATTTGTGGGTACCCAACAAAATACATGAATTAATAATTTTTTCCATTATAATACACAAGCTTTTTAAAATTGAGTCCATTTAACATAAATATTTTTATTTATTTTAATTGTTTTATTGAAAGTAATATTTAATAATAAATTATTTTATAAAACTAAAAAATAATTCCTAAAATTCTTTTAAAATCTTAAAATAATCTTTAAAATTCCAGAAATTAAAATACTAAATTATCAAATTCATAAATAAAATATAATTATTTTATTAAATTATTTAAATCTTTAAATGAGTCTAAAATTTAAAATTTATATTATAGTACAAAATATTTTTATATAGACTATAGAATAACTTTAACGAAATTTTAAATTCATTAAATATTCAAGTACTTTAAAATTTTGTATTACCATATATAAGGCAAATAACATATATCAAATTTCAAAACCATATAATTATATATATTATATTATTTACATCAGAAATTATCCAAAACACAAATAAATACAACCTATATTATTATATATACACACAATTTCAAGATGTTATTTTTTTAAAAAAGAGTAACTTTATTACTTAAATTTTATGAATTTAAAGATATATATTTTAATTTTTTTTTAAAAGTACTGGAAGTTTTATCTGTTTTTATTTATATTTATGAATTCAAAATTTTATAACTTTAGTTTTTATTTTAAAACATATTTTATTTTAAAAAAAAATTAAAAATTTTGATTGAGTTTTTTTTTCTGGTTTTATAAGATAGTTTTTTTAATCATAATATTTTTTATTTTAATTTGAAATATACATATTTTACTTTTTTCAAACCCTAATTGTTTTGTTTTTTTTTTAAATTACCCTAATTGTTAAATTGATTCAATATAAAACATGTATTAGAATGGAAGAAAATATTAATTCATGTATTTTCTTGGATACCTACAATATTCGTGTATTTTTATGGTAATCGATAAATAGTTGGTGTTTTTGTGGAATATTCTCTTAGTTGTATCAGCAATAAACCCTTAACAATATGACAAAGTTGAGTAAGATGCTTGTGAATATTATGTAAAACGTATTCATACTCGACAATATCCTTGGTTTTGTTTTTTGGATGAAGAATATCCTTCCTTTTCATTTTTAGAATTGAATTCTTTTTCTACAGTTACTTCTGAGTTTCGAATTTCCAAATATCTAACGATACGAGAGAAAATAAGAAATCGTAATATAAGCAGAATAGTCTTAATGCATTCATTTATCTTGAACTTTCGATATTACTTCATGAATCACAAAATTTTGGAATTCTAAAAGAAGTCAGACAATGAATTCAGAGATTAATTTGAGAATGTAGAGTTTGACCTATAAAGAATCTCACATTACACATTTTGACCAAGGAAGCTTTAACTAATCTTGTGTGCTTACTATTTTGTCAAAATGTCATAGTGATTTCATTTCATTAAAAGTCTTTGCTTGGGAATATCCGACACAGGTGGCACATTCATCTCCAACCGTGTTGCCATTATAAAGGGAAATATCTCTTGAATATTTTCCAAAGCCCTTATCAGAAAAAAAAAAAAAAAAAAAAAAACTCCAAAGCAAAAAGAGAAGAAATCAACAAATATTAAAAATAATTACACGATTAAATACAAAATAGAGCTGGATACTATATAACTCAAACGACAAAAAAGAGGTTGTAATGGCTATATCTTAAAGCGTAAGGGGGCATCAAATTGACAGCTATATCCATATTGTACTAGTAATAAACTATATCCATATTGATTCATATTCAATTTGTAATTAATCATATTTTGTCGTGCGTGCAAGAGTTGTCTTTACTACAAATTTTCCGAAAATTTTGCAATCACGAGTATTAGAAAATATCAACAATTGTGATCAACATCATTGACTATCCTGATGAGTGATCAGGATTGCTGGCGAAGCCTTCTTTTACTGCTTTATTCTTTGCTGTGAATGATAACTTCTGTGCAAATTGTCTTATCTATTTCTTTATGAAACTAATAGATATCATTAATGTTTAACCATTATTTGGTAATAAGATCGTGTTTATGTCTTTCATGTATGGAGATCATGTTTTGAAGTCGCGAGAAGTTTTGTTGGAAAGATTAAATCCTATAGGCATTAATAGCAAAACACCATGGTTAATGATAAATAGATTTTAATGAACATACAGGGAATCATGAAAAGAAAAGGGGATAATATGAGTTCAGTTGCCTCTTTTATTCTTTTTAATCTTATGATAAGGCATTGTGGCATGTCAATGTTATGGAAATCAATTATCATGGTGTGGTGTTAGGAATAAACAACTCGTCAGAGTACTTACAAATGATTGGCTCTGCTCATAGCCCAATTCTAGTGAATTGTGTCGAAATAAAAGGTAAAACAAAATATTAATTTTGATTTGGTAAAAGATAGATTGGAGAAAATGGTTTTCCAGAGGCTATCAAATTTGGTTAGAATCGGACAACAAATTTTAGAATTCCACACAATTTATGGATTAAATTAGAAATTGTAGAAAGTCTATTTCCTAGCTGTATGAGTTATTTTTATGATTTTCCGGTATACTTAGATGATAACAATGTCCGCAAATATAATAACATAATAAGTTGTATATATTTGTGCTACGGATAGTTTTGGGTATTTAATATAATATACTAGTAGTTTGTCCGCACTACACGCAGGAGTATTATTCATATATAATTAAGTGTTCATATTTTTTATATTTTTTAAATTTTTTTCATACATTTTCTTTTTGTTTGTTGTTCTGACGAGTTTTTTTAGTTTATTTCATTGTTGTTTATTATATTTTTGGTTTATTATGATTGTTGGTTTTGTATTTTTTTCTTTGATAATATTAATTACAATTAATTAATCATAATACTAATTAATATTATGATTACCTTTTGGGTTTCTCTTTTATATATTTTTTTGTTTGTTGTTCCCATGAGTTTTTAAAATTTATTATTTTGTGATTGTATTTCGGATTTGGATCAACTTGAGAGAGTGAATAGAAGGGAATCAAGAGAAAGGAGAGCTAAAGAGCGTATGGATCATTTAAGACACTTGAGAATGGATGATCAAGAAATGCATCCACCGGGTATTGGTGTTCAAACACAAGCACGATTAATGGATAACTGGTGCTTACGCCAATTGGTTCTTTTGATGAAACTAATATTAGAGGGATAGCCACATAAATCCTTACACTTGCCATTGTCGCCAACAGCTTTGAGATTAAGTCAAGCTTAGTCAACATGGTGCAAAACCCAAGATACAATGGGATAGAAATGGAAGACCCTTGAGATCATCTTGATCAATTCGAGCGGCTTTTTAGAACCGTGAAGATGAATGGTGTGGCCGAAAAATCAATCAAGATGATATTATTTCCTTTCTCTTTAGGGAACAAGGCCTCTCAATGGGAGAAGAACATTGCTTCGGAGCTTGTGTCTTCTTGGGATCAATGTAAGAAGGAGTTTCTCACTAAGTTTTTCCCTAAGTAAAAGACCACAAAGCTTAGAAATGATATTACTAGCTTCAAACAAGGAAGTAAGGAAAGGCTTTATGATTGATGGGAAAGGCTTAAAGGTTACAGTAGGAGTTGTCCTCATCATGGAGTCTCCAAGGAGAAACTATGTGGTATTTTTCATAAGGGAGTGCTTGAAAGTTATCGATAAGCTCTAGACAAGGCGAGTTATGGGAGTTTTGCTAGCTTGAATGTAAACCAAGGGGTTCAATTGATAGAAAACCTAGCTCATAGTGATGCTTGTGATGGTGGTGACTATGATAGAGATTTGAGAGACACTAGCACTCAAAACCAAAGGTTTAAGGAGCTTAATGAGAAGATGTACAAGTTTAGCAAAGCGTTTCTCATAAGTCAAAAGCCGGTCAACTATCTTGGAGAATTTGAAGGTTGTCAAGAAGGACATCAACAAGGGTATCAATGGGTAGGTGTTGGTAGTGATGGTGTAGAAGGTTCAAGAAGAGGTTCAATATTTGGGTTACCAAGGAGGATTCCAAGGGAACACTTTCAACCAAAACTATAGAAACCACCAAAATCTCTCATACCAGAACATTAATGTGGAGAACCCTCAAGACAAAGTCTATCCTCCACAACAAGATCAAGGCAAAGGATACCAACATGTACCATTTTTTAATTCTCAACAATTGCAACTTCAAGGTAACTAAGGCGGATTCCAAGTAAAACCTTTATTTGTGCCTAACTTCCAACAAAGGTTTCAACCAAAGCCTCAATTCTCCAACCAAGGAAACTTCTACAACTCTTGATGGTAAGCTCAATAGCTTGACTTCACATACGAAAATCATTGATCTCAAGGTTGTTCAAGCCTCTTCAAGTTCAAAGAATCTAAGTGGAGCATTACCGGGTAAAACTGATACAAATCCCAATGAATTTTGCAATGATACTCTCACAAGTAATGAGAATGAGCATGAAAGAGATCTAGAAGAACTCACTAGACTTTACTACGGTGTGGATGATGAAGGCTTGGTTAGTCGAAGTGAAGCTAAAGTAGAAATGAGCACTAGCGAAGAAGACAAGGTTCTCATGGTTGAAAAGAAAGAAGCATCGAGAGTTCAGATTTCTCCTTATGAGCCTCCAATTCTATTTCCCATGAGAGTTCTCACCAAGGCCAAAAAATATATTTTCAAACTTTTAAAGGTAGAAGATGAATTGCTAGGTTGATGGTTATTTAGGATTGAATATCAATAGAGTTCTTCATCTAGATTGTTCTTATTATTGATTTTAGATTCATGACCTAGAATCTGATCTTAAGTGGATTAGTTAACACGAGAGTGTAATTGATTGCCTGAACTATCTTAGGTGAGCAAAATAGTCTACTCGCAAATATATTCGGTTTAGGGATTTTGTGAACAATCGAACCTGGAATTAATGCATCCTTTATCATTAGGATTTACAAAAAATTTTGGAAATCTATGATCTAAGTGTAGATAATCTCTGCAGCGAGAGTTGATTGATTTTACCATTGTGTTTTGAGCTTGAGAACGGATCTAAATAACAATCCTGATAATTTATTTAACCTGCAATTCTGAATTACTTGAGAATTTTCCTAAGCCTAGCTCTTTTTTTTCTTTTGAATTTACCTCGATTTTAATTGCTTTGCTAATTTCTTTTAATTACAATTTTTCTTATTTATCTTAATTCATAAACTGAAAATCTATTATGTGGACATGAGTCTCTGTGGATTCGATCTCTAAGTACTACAGACGATATCTTAATTTAAGAGAGTAGCTCTAGGGTAAATTTGAGCATATTATATAATCAAGCCATTAGCTTATATATTAATCTGAGCGAATATTATTATCCGTAAAAAAATATATGCTTCAGTATGTGAGAAAATATGCTTATATGTTTGAGCAAATATGCATATATATATCTATGAATTATTGAGCAATTATGTTTAAATATGTTATGTTCAATGTATTTTATTTTCAATATAAGTAATTAGGCTTAGGAAAATCAGAAATGTGACTTTATGAGTTGAATGAGTTATCTGTTATGAGAAGTATTTTTCTTTTATTGCAAATCAAAGTATTGTAAGTGTGCCAGTATGTGAATAATCTGCGGAATTTGGCATGCTGGTGCATATGTTTTATCATTTTATTTTTGCTCATTGGGTGATAGTCAATTGTTCAAATCGTCTAATTTCCTTAGATTCAAATTTGAAGTTGGAGACTCAAGTTTGTTTGTGATTTTGGGATTTGGGTTTAAAGGGAGACATCAAGGTCATATATGTTTTTTTCAATTTAAAACTAGTTTTTTATAATTAAAATTAATATCTTTTGGATTTTATTTATTAATTTATTTTAGAATTTTCAAGGCGTTACACTTCTATTTACGTTGGGTTTTTAATATGTAATTTAACGAATGTATAAAGAAAGAAAAAATTATTAAATAAAAATATTGGATAAAACAAAAGAGACATTTAGATAGATGTTTAATCAACATGACTGAAACTAAAACTTTCAGAAACTGAATGAAACAACTTTAAAAAAAAAAACTATATAAATTCAACCATTAGCTTGGAGAATGACAAAATCCACATCTACCTCCTTACATCTTTTGATTGAGAATATCAAAATGGGGATATGCCTGATTGTATTTATTGAAAATGACTTATTCCAACATGTTTTCGTTTATTGGCTGCATGTTTGACCTTTTGAAGTTAATGGGATTTTGTATCACCTCATATGTTGTCTAATTCAGCCATTGGATTTATGCACTCAATTGTTTGTTTACGGCTGTTGCAACAATATGTCGTTGGACTTTTGCACTCAATTGTTGGTTTAAAGCTATTGCCGCCTTTAGCCGTTTTCCTTCAGCAGTTAATTGTTTGGTATTGGCTGCAACAAAAGAGGAAATGAAAAAAAAAAAATATATATATATATATATATATATATATTTGATAGGAAATATTAAAGTCTTGGGTATCACAAAGATAAACACATGTATAATTTTCCTGGTTAAAAATATATTCATTTGAAAATGTTTTGTTACTAATGGAAAAAAGCTAAACAAGATCCTTTACACAAACCATTTAGACATGAGAAGTTCATGATTGCTAATGTGATATGTGATATATCTATTTGTCATGTCTAAATGGTTTCTGTAAGGATCTTATTAAGTTTTTTCTTTTTTGCTTGTAGAAATATAAAATGGCACTAATAACCGAGAGTGAGAAACTAAATATTCAACTTGAATCAATGAAGCAACATACTGAACTTGGTGATGGTAGGTCATCTTAATTTTTATCGATACTTCTGCAAGTTCTTTGTTATGAAATCTTCTTCTAGATCTTCCTCAAGGGCAATCATTTCCATTAGTAACAAAACATTTTCAAATGACTAGATTCTTAACATGGATAATATACATTTAGTTATCTTGGCGACACCAAAGACTTAAATGTTTACCATGTAATATATGTTTTCATTTCCTCTTTTTAGAGCAGCCATAACCAAACAATTGAATGCTTAAGCAAAACGGTTAAAGGCGGCAATATTCTTGAACCAACAATTGAGTGAACAAGTCCAGCCCATAATGTTGCAAAAACCGTAAACGAACAATTGAGGGCACAAGTCCAACAGCTGAATCTGAAAACAGATGAGGTGATGCAAAACCCCATTGACTTTGAAAGGTCAAACATATAAGCCAATGAAAGAAAATGTGTAGCAACAACTCAACTTCAGTCAATACAATCAGGCATACCCCCATTTCAATCATTCAAATCAAAAGATGTAATGAAATAGACAACTCGGTCTTGTTTCCCCATGTGATTCCAAAGTACTCTTTCATCACTTGGCTTGTGGTTCGGGATTGCTTATCCACCGACACACACACACTCGATTATGGGGTCAGCATCAGATTTGTCTATTTTGTAGTGAATCTAATGAATCACAGGACCATTTATTATTTTCTTGTCCATTTACTTTCACGATTTGGAATGAAGTTGATGATACTCGGGGAGTGATCAATCCTGACTGGACGTTATCCTTAAGTAGGCTCAGCTCTAATCAAATCCGTATCCTAGACAAAATATTACTTTTTATGGCTTTCCAATCCACAATGTACCATATATGGAGAGAGCGGAATGGAAGACGTAATGGCTCTCACTACATTGTGCCGTAGACAACAAGTTCAGCGGTCTTCTCTAGCGATGGATCTCCACTCGTTCTTAAGACCTTTGAGTTGCTTGTTGTGTTCACTATTCTGTTAATTATGTAGGCTCTGCTTCTCAGTGTTAAAAATCCATTTATGGTTTTCTCTATGCTTCCCTCATAATGTAATTACACATTTCCACTTAATATTAGTTTCATATTTAAAAGAAAATAAAAATAAATAAATCGATATTGCAACCGTTATCAAGCAGTCCGAATTTTTTTCTAAACGCACTTATTTTCAACTGTTAGCCGAGAGTGGTATAAATCGCTTAATAACACTTTGTACTCGCAACTGTATCTGTTACGTTGGAACCATGCCAATTAATCCGTGGGAAGCATGAGACTTTTTATGGAACTCTGTGTCGATGGTCTTGTGATTCATTAGATTCACTACAAAATAGACAAATCTGTGCCTATCTAAAGAATACATGCTTCGGATACTACCGGTCAATTAGGAATTTATTTTTGGTTGGAACCAGACCAGCTTTTGGAATATGTTGACTAGCTAACGTGAACGATCTCATTTCATTTAATGAAAAGATTCATTAAAGAGAAAACATAAATCAAAAGAAGATCGTGTGTCAGTTTTGGCGTACCTAAACTGAAAAAACGGTTATGATTATTGCTACAGCTATATTCACCAAAATAAAAGACTTTAGAAATCAAATTTTGTATCTGTTCTGCCATTATCGTTGTGACAAAAATTCAGATACAAACTTGAGATTTTTGTGAGTCTATGTGAAATTTCTAATTTTTTTTTAATTAAAATTTTGATAGCTTTGATACACAGCTTTAAAATTTTATATTTTTTATTTAAAATTTTTAATTTTACACGGAGAGCTATTACAGGGAACTGTCTTTTCGTTTTGATTTTGAAATCTCCATGGCTTCATTTAGTGGGTTTTGTTAATTAGAGTTTTAGTTGATGGGTCAACTTAAAGGTTAAAATTTACCATAGGAACTGCAATTTGCATTTTTGGCTTGATTTGGTGGATTTTGTTAATTAGGGGTTTTAAAACCTCTCTCGTTCTCACCTACTCAAAGCATTCAACTTTGATTTCCGTAATGAATTTTTCTTGTAAATGTCTCAGACTAGCTGTTGGGTCAACTTCAAAAATGATCATAGCACACTGCAATTTGCAGTTTTGTTTGATTATTCTTCAATTTTTTAACCTACCAAGATAATTAATAAAAAAAGGGATTAAAAAAAGAAAGATGCTTCTTGTCTACCGTTGTGGTGGTTTACTTCTACTGATACCAAGATGCTGTTTAATTTTTTTAGGTTCCCAAACTTCTACAGTTGAATAAACTAATACCATAAACATGTGCTTCAAAGTTGGAACTTGAGACTTGAATAAACACAAGTACAGGTTAATCCACTTTTTAATCTGCATTACATTAATTATAATTAATAGAATACACCAGAAGTGATTAAGAGTGTGGATCTTGATTCGATTTTTGCTCTTGAGACATTTTGCTACGGTATTGTCCCCTTTGATTGCTGCGATTCGCCGTGCTTTACGGCATTTTGCTAGTCTATAAGGAAGCAATTTGCTTCTCTGATTGGCTTCTCCATAGAAAAGAGAATCTTTTGTTTTTTTTTAATTTGATTATTCTACAAGTTAACAATTTAATAAAGAGGAAAGAAAAAGTTTCAAATCTAATTGGTTTTAGAATCAGTTTCTCTGCATTTGAGGCTTTTGTTTTCTTCTTTTTGGTTCTTCTCTGTGTTTGTGCTTTTAGATCTCCAAGAGAAGAAGTTAAGTTAGTTGTATAAAAGGGAAAAATCTGGTCCCCACCCCTCAGTTCTTGGAACATCTTATTTCCATTTAAAGGAATGGTTTTGGTTATGGTTAAACTACTTTAGAAGATGTGGAGGTTTTGATCTTAGGAGGCTTTTCTTGGTCTTGCAAGTAATTGATCTTTAGCTTTTCAAGATTTTGTTTTTCCTAAAGGAAAAAATATGAAGTTCATGAAAATTGGGTCGAAGCCAGATTCGTTTAAAACTGATGGGAAAAATGTCAGGTAATGTTTTTTTATTTAAGCTAATCTTGATTATGGTTAGCTTTTTTATGATCTGATCTTCATTTGTCGTTCTTCTTGTTCTTTTTTCTTAGTTTTAATGTTTATTTGTTCTGAGGTTTCACTAATCTTGTAAAACCTTTTATGAAATCCAATCCTTGTGGGAAAGGCTAAGATCAATTTTTACATTTATGAATATAAGTGCTTGCACTATTGTACCATTCAAAATCAAAAACAGAGTTTTTTAATTGATCATTTCTGACTCTAGATGATTTTATCTCACGCAGGTACGTCGAAAATGAACTGGCTAGTGACATTAGTGTCAATGTTGAGGGATCAAGATTTTGTTTGCATAAGGTATGTACAAATTTGACTTATGCCGCAAGTTCTTATTCACATCTATTTACTTGAGATTTGATTAGCCGTCGTGCACATCTTAACTTGGATATCCCAGTGTCCATAGCGTTCTTACCATTAATGATGGACTATTTGGATATTTTCGGCATCAATCTTCGATGTCTTGTTTCACAAAATTCATTAGCCTTTTAGGTAAATCAAGAATGTAAGAAATAAGCAAAGATGATTCTTGAAACTGACTTTGGCTAAAGATTTTATGATTCTTGTTTATTCTCTGCAGTTTCCTCTTCTTTCTAAATGCGCATGCCTGCAAAAGTTGCTCTCAGGCACAGACAAAAACAATACCGATGAGGTTGATATCTCTGATATTCCCGGTGGTCCAACCGCATTCGAGACATGTGCGAAATTCTGTTATGGTATGACAGTAACGCTAAGTGCTTACAACGTTGTGGCCACAAGATGTGCAGCTGAGTATCTAGGAATGAATGAGTCAGTGGAGAAAGGTAATCTCATCTACA
This sequence comes from Cardamine occulta, assembly GCA_028015245.1. Taxonomy (NCBI): domain Eukaryota; kingdom Viridiplantae; phylum Streptophyta; class Magnoliopsida; order Brassicales; family Brassicaceae; genus Cardamine; species Cardamine occulta. The sequence continues at coordinate 7,629,539 of CM051371.1, forward strand.
AGATTGATGTGTTTCTGAACTCAAGTCTCTTCCGTAGCTGGAAAGACTCAATCATTGTTCTTCAAACCACCAAACCGTTCTTACCGCTCGCTGAAGATCTCAAATTGGTTAGTCTTTGCATTGATGCTATAGCCACGAAGGCATGTGTTGATGTTTCACACGTCGAGTGGTCTTATACTTACAATAGAAAGAAACTAGCTGAAGAAAACACTGGGACCGATCAAATCAAGGCTCGAGAAGTTCCAAATGATTGGTGGGTGGAGGATTTGTGTGAGCTAGAGATTGATTTTTACAAAAGGGTTATAATCAACATCAAAACCAAATGTAAACTTGGTGGAGAAGTTATTGGAGAAGCTTTGAAAGCTTATGGTTATAGAAGATTATCAGGTTTTAGCAAAGGTGTGATGGAGGAAGGAGATTTAGTGAAGCATAAGACAGTCATTGAGACACTTATTTGGTTGCTTCCAGCAGAGAAAGACAGCGTCTCGTGCGGTTTCTTGCTTAAACTGTTGAAAGCAGTTACTATGTTGAACTCTGGGGAGATGGTTAAGGAGCAGCTTGTAAGAAGAATAGGACAACAACTTGAGGAAGCTTCTATGGCTGAACTATTGATAAAACCTCATCAAGGAAGTGAAACATTGTATGATGTGGACTTAGTGAAGAACATAGTAATTGAGTTTATAAGAAGAGATCAAAACAGTGAGATAGAAGTTCAAGATGATGAAGATGGATTCGAAGTTCAAGAGATAAAGAAGTTACCAGGGATTTTATCTGAAGCTTCGAAGTTGATGGTAGCAAAACTTATTGAGAGCTACCTTACAGAAATTGCAAAAGATCCAAATCTTCCTGCTTCTAAATTCATCGATCTCGCTGAGATTGTTTCTAGCATCTCTAGGCCTGCTCATGATGGAATTTACCGTGCTATTGACATGTATCTCAAGGTATCATCCAGTCTTTGTTTTTTTTTGTGGTTCGATTTCTGGTTGGTTTCTTGATATTGGTTTTATGAACACAGGAACATCCAGGAATCACAAAAGGAGAAAAGAAAAGGATGTGCAAACTGATGGATTGCCGGAAACTATCAGTAGAAGCGTGTATGCACGCAGTGCAGAACGATAGGCTCCCATTACGGGTGGTGGTCCAAGTACTCTTCTTTGAGCAAGTGAGAGCGGCTGCCTCATCTGGAAGCAGCACACCTGACTTGCCTAAAGGGATGATGAGGGAACTACGCAGCTGCGGGACCTATGGAAGCTCAAGATCTGTTCCAACAGTTATGGAAGAAGACGAATGGGATGCGGTTGCAACAGCAGAGGAAATGAGAGCATTGAGGAGCGAGATAGTGGCGTTGAAGCTGCAAGAGGAGACTGGGAGGAAGAGCATGGACAGAGAGGGGGTCACGGCGATAAGCAAAGTGAGAAACTTGATAAAGTCCAAGAAGATATTTGGAAAGAAGTTGCAGTTGCAAAGCAAAGGAGGAGGAGAGAAGAAAAATGGAAGTGGTGGTGGTGGTGGGTCGGATTCGTCGGAGAGTCTTGGATCTATGAATGCTGGCGAAGAAGCTGCGAAAACCGCGACGCCTACGAGAAACTTGACTAGGAGGGTATCTGTTTCTTAATGAACAATTTTTTTTTTACAAACGTGTTTTGATTAATTGGGTCCTTTACTTAATAACTTAGGTTACTTTGACTCTGCCGCATCAATATTGCTTCAGACTATATGAATCAACTGTAATCTTTGATGTTTTATCTTTCTCTGTTTTATAATCTTTATTATAGAGAAAATACCAAAAATTGATCACTTCATAAATTTATTTTCAAGCAGGGCCCCTCTAGTTGAAAAAATATTTTCCCGGAGGAGGCCATGCTTGAAAAAATCATTCCCCGGAAACCTTTTTTGAAAATAAATTTTTGAAATGATCCTTTTTAGACAATGACATTTATTAAAAGAGATTAGATTATGATCCGTCTGATAGACGGTTTTTCTAAAATTTAAAAACAAATTAAATTTAGGTAAAATCAATAAATAAAATATTTGTTGTTAATAAAACATCTTAAATTCTTTTAAGTTATTTTAGGGAAAGAAGTAGAAAGTAATTTTTCTTAGAGAAAAAATTATTTACTTAAATTTATGTTTTACATGAATAAACTAATTTAAGTTTCTGAACTAAATTTTATTATTAACATATTAAAAATGTATATCATATCAAGTAGTTTTTGGTTTCATCTTGTTGTTTATTTTTTTTATCAACTCGTGAAATAGGTCCTGATAAAATACCAGAAATCGAAGAAGCAAACCAATCCTACTCGAAAAGGGGTACCAAACCTAAATCTAAATCGATAAAAAACTGAATGAGTCTTAGACTCCTATATCCGAAAAACTGAACCAAGAACCGAGTAGATACCCGAAGTACTCGAAATACAACTATATACCCAAAAATATAAATAATACTTAAACTTGAAATAACCCAATTATCTTATAATTACAAACCGAAAAATATCAATTATTTTTAGACCAAAATACGTAAAGTAACCAAAATATTTAAAAATCCTTAGTTATATTTATGAAACTTCAATCAAACTTTATTCAAATTTAACCAATTTTAATTCTTTTTTTCCGATATTTCATGTACCTGAAACTGACTCAAACCCGAATGGAACCAAATTGAATCAAAAATATAAATACCCAAATGGATTATAGGTTTCTAAACCCGATAGATCTAAATTTCAAAATAAAATTTTAAATTTAATGAAGTAATAATATTTAACATATTTTAGAAAAATTAATAATTAAAAATTATAAAAATTTTACTATTTTTTTTTTGGTTTTTCTTTTCGATTAAGAAAAAAAAATACAAATTTTCTACTTATTTGAACCTTATCAATTAAGCGACACTTGTCGTGATCAAATAATTAGAAGCATAATATATTTTTTATTGGAGCTTAAATAATGTTAAAAATAGAAATAAAAATAAAAATATGAGAAGGGAAATTTAATTTATTATTTCTTAAATTTTAAAATTTAAAGTCTAAATATATGTTTTATAATTTAGTTTTTCTGTAGATTTTAATCTAAAATCTATTTTTATCATGTGATCTTATAATTATTTTTTAGTTCAAATAATTAGAAACATGTGATAAAAAATATTAGAGCTTAAATAATATAAAATTATAAAATCTAAATTCGAAAAGGAAAATTTAAATTTTATTGAGACAATAAAATTTAACATATATTAGAAAATAGAAAGTAAACATTTATCTATTTTATTATTTACTTTGTTTTGCTGGTTTTCTTATTCTATAAAGAAAATAAAAATAAATAATATTTTTACATGTGTCAAAATTTCATGATCGAGTGACACGTGTCATAATTTCATTAATTATAATTTTGACACGTGTCAAACTTTCGTGAGTGCAACCAAAGTTTTATAATAAAATTTTAATTATTGATTAGATAAATTAACAAATTCTTGGTTTTTTTTAAGATATGGTTAGATTTTTGATTTTTTTAATTATTATTGATTAGATAAATTAACATTGTTTTTTTTTCCTTAAGATATGATTTCATTTTTTGTTTTTATATATTGTTTTAATTTTAATTACTGATTAGATAAATGAACAAATTCTTGGTTTTTTTCTCTTAAGATATGGTTTTATTCCTATATTTATTAATTTGACATATTGCAAGATCTGAATTATTTGTAACACTTGTCATGATCTCATTAAGTATAATTTTGACACATGTCGGCTTATCATGAGTGCAACCCAAGTTTATATAATAAGATAATTTAGAGTTAGAGAATGAATTGAGAACGGAAGTCTTTCTTTTAATTACTTCGAAGTTCAGGCCTAAACCCTAGTCTCTGGGGGCCTGGAGTCAGCCTTTAGTCCATTTCTTTTGAAATTTCCCATCCTCCCAAGAGGGATTGAACCATGGACATAATGGAACCAACTCCAAGTGCTAAAAGGGAATAGTGTGTGGAATAGTTAGTGTATGGGCGGTCCAATCCAAGTGTGGAAATATTGGTAATATTTCATTTGGTTTCAAAGATTCTTTTGAGAGAGAAATTGAGTGTTTCTTCCTAGATTCAAGTCTCCATTTAGGAAGATGGTTTACGCTTTAACAATTGTTAATTACCATAAGTTAGATTTGGGTCGAGGAAGATTATGGACCAAAACCTATAACTTCCTTATTAACAAGAAGTCTCCACCTCCGGTTGTTATTGGTAATTGTAGGAAATTCAAGGTTTGTTGGGTCAATCAAAATCGGAAACGGTTTGACTTTGTGTGGAAGTGAAGGAGAAACATTTGGGTGAATCAAAACATGTTGATGAAGATGATTTTGTGACTTCTAATACAGATTGATGCAGATATCATAACCATGCTAGACCTGGAGCAAACAAAACCATCCAGTTCAAGCTTCTCAATGGAACAACATGGAAGAATCATGCTCAAGCAAAGATCTGATTGAAGAAAACCAAGTGAAGACTGAGCCAAATCTCGAATTAGCACACATGCTCTAATTTGGCTTGGAACCGACCAGTCTAAATCATTCACTTCTCAACATTTTCATGTTATCTTTGATCACAGGTAACAAAAAGAACAGTAACTGATTCTCAATCTAGATGAGATTGATATCCTCAATTTCATGATTATCTGATCAGTTGCATGATCATTTTTCTGGCTTGAGTGAGTGCCAAATATTTTCAAGAGAAATACTTAGATGTAGTCGCGAGGTTTCTCTGAATATATTGTGGTGCCTATCATTTTGACTTCGTACATATCTCATCTTATCTTTAGACGCATACGTAAACATCTTCACTTTTTCTTTAAGTCTCGATCTATTGACACTCATTTTGTACCAAATTCCAATGTTTTATCCTTTTCTATTATTTAATATTTTATTTTCTTATATTTTAGTATTGTTTCTATACATTTTATTTTATTATCTCTTGTCTTTGTATTCATTTCTCTGATAATTTTAAACATACTTTTTTGTTAAAGTTTTATTTTTATTATTACTAATAAACTATTTCATAGTCTAGTATTTATTATTATTAGAATTTTTAATTTGTTAAAAATATTTTTTAACTTGTTTTTTAATCATTTCTTAAACACTTTTTATTTTTACTTTTTACTTCTTCTTTTTTTAACTATTTAAGTAATGTTCATTAACTATTATACTAAAATAATATTCATAAGAAATTAATATTTAATAATATGATATGTATCTATTAAATAATATTAAATAATATTTTACTTTTCACTTCTTCTTTTTAACTATTTTTGATCTAAATAAAATTAATGTATTGAATGTTATAAATTTTAATAGTTTTAGACTTGAAAGTTTAAAATTTAAAAGATAATTAAATTATTTTTATAATAAATAACAAAGATTATATATGAATTCACTTATATAAACAATTAACATAAATTTAAATTTATGATTAGTAATCTTAATTGTTATATTTAAACAGTCTATATGACTATTGAAATAAAAATTATACATATTTATAATTTAAAAATTTATAGAAATGTTTTTTTATTTTATGAAACATTTATTTACATTATAATAATAATATAGTTTAAAATACAACATAAGATTTTCTTATGTAAGAAAAGATATTTATGAGTTTTAACATAAATTCATAAAAAAAAATTATACTGTCTTTATATATATATATGAAAACTTACATGATTATTAATTTATGTTATTAATGGGACCATATATTTACATAGAGATTGTAAAAAAAATATTATCTTATTATCTTATCAAATTTTGTTCATTTTTATACCGGTCTAACTTGGGATCAGCAAATTTTATTAATTTATCGAGTATTAATTAGAGGTTCTACTATATATGACTTTTGAAGAATGGATAGTTGTAAAAGAATGGATAGTTGTTGAAGCTGCTCGATGTTTCATGAACTCAAAACATAGAATCTGTTCTTGTGAGACTTGTGAATTCAGTGGAACCTATTCTGATCTGAGAAAGCATGCGAGGCTTCAACATCTAGAAGTAAGGCCATCAGAAGCAGATCCAGAGAGACAAAGAAGCTGGAGGAGGCTAGAAAGGCAGAGAGATTTAGGTGATTTAATTAGCACACTCCAATCTTCTTTTGGAGGAGAAGAAAGAAGTGGTGACGATGGGATCCTATTTGATGATGGTGGTTGGCTCAGTGTTCTTTCTCATCCGTGTGTTTAGACCAGAGCCGTCGAGTAGCTCAAGGAGGAGTAGTAATAGCTGGTCATGATCTAGAGCTAGGTCACAGATAGGTGTGAGAAGAACATCGCCAAGGCTTTGGGGAGAGAGCTATGAAGTTGATACAGGAACATCAGCTAGAGATGAGGTGAATAATCAGTCTTCTTATGAACAAGAGTATGGAACTCGAAGACGTCGCCCTAGAAGAAGATTCATTGATGATGGTAATGATGAAGAAGAACCATGATTATGCTTCTCAAAATCTGCAATTTGGAAATTTGGTGTTTGGAGTTTATGGAAAAAGAAAATGGTGAAACTTTGTAGTAATAACCCCAGTTGTAAAACCATTTTCTCATAACCACAAGTTTAAGAACCAAAACACATAAATTTTTTAACCAAAACACTTAAACACAAATTTGAAAAAAAAAAAATATTTAAGAACCTCTAATTTCTACCATTGGAGTATGTATAAAATAAGAACTCCTAATTGGTTCTTAAATTTTTGATTTTGCAAAATTTAAATAATAAATATTGGTAAGAATCTCTCATGAGTTTTTACCACTGGAGATGCTGTAAGCTACTATTTTATTTTTGTAATTTCTTTACAGTTTCACTTTCTAAAAGAAAATTCTAGAAAATAGAAATCAACGTAGATAATCTAATTGAGTGGTTTCCAAGAAGTTATTTAAAAAAAATCTGGTTTCGAAGTTTTGAAAACTTGAGGAATTATTAGTATAGTCTTAAATTAATTTCACCAATTTCCTAAAATGTCCACTACTTTCATCAGTATATAATAAATATGTGAAATAACGAGTCAACGAAGTCAAAACGCAATCAGATACGGAGTATTATTTTATAGCTTCTCTCCTTTGTTACTAAACGGTGCGTTTAGCATTATCGGCGACGCTTCTATCAATGGCGAACAAACCAACATCGTCTTCCTCTTCTCCGCCGGTAAACCTCTGAATCGTTCTCTCTTCATCTCCAATCTCTTTCACTATTTCCTTAATCAAAACTCTCTCTCAGGAAGTTACAGATGAAACTCAAGACTGGATACTCGGAGCCGGGTCGGGTTGGGTCGAAGCCCGTACATCTTGTGATCACTTGAATTTTCTTTCTCCCGATTTGCTTCACTTACCAACTCCTGATACTCCTTGCTCAAGGTACTGATACGTTTGATTTAAGATCTCATGTTATTGGAGTTTCTCAAATCTTTTAGATTGCTGTATTTGATTTTAGGTTGAACATATAGGCCATGGAATCAAATGTCTAACAATTGAGTTAAGGTCATTGCACATAACATAACTTGACTTAGAATGATTCTTCTACTTTGTGATTTTTGTTTAGTAATTCTGAATTTCTAAGGAAACAATTTGAAGCACTGTACCAAAGCTCTTGTGATTGTTTTGTTGATTTTTGACATCATTGATTTTTGTTGAAGTTAAACATATGAGACTAGTTATATATGGAGATTGAGTTAAGGTCATTTGTACACACTTAACTTTAGAATCAGTTCCATCTTTGTTTCTTTGCAGTCGAGGCTAAAGATTTATGAATTGGCTCTTCTGCTTTGTGGTTTTTGTTGAAGTTTAACATATGAAAATATGGAACAATCTTTTGCTTGTTGGGAATGCTTAGTAATTCTGAGTTCTAAGGAAATAATCTCAAGCATTGAAACAAAGCTCTTGTGGTTGTTTTCTTGGCAGTATATTGATTTTGACATCGTTATTGTATTAACTCAATTATCAACAGTTTAAACATAAGTTAATTTAGAAAGCAGTTCCACCTTTTCCTCTCTGCAGCCAAGTTTGAAATGTATGAATTGGCTCTTCCCTTTTGTGAATTTTTTGTTGAAGTTGAAGATAGAATTTAGATACTTGTGCCGTAGAGACTGGTTAGTAGTTCTGAATTCTAAGGAAACAATCTCAAGAACTGCACTTAAGCTCTTGTGATTTTGACAGCAGTATCGTTTAACTCAGTAACCAAGAGTTCAGATATAACTTAGCTTGGAATCAGTCAAGGCTAAAACATATGAGTTGCTTCCGCTTTGTGATTTTTTGTTGAACATATGAAAAGTTAATGGATGTTTACTACAATTTTCACTAGTGTCGTATGGAATGTTTAGTGATTCTGAAGTTTAAGCAATCGCAAGCACTAAACCAAAGTTCTTGTGATTGTTTTGTTTGCAGTATATTGATTTTGACATCATTGTTTCAATTATCAACAGCTTTGACATAACTTAGAGTCAGTTCCACCTTTGTCTCTCTGTAATCAAGGCAAAAAAGTATGAATTTGGCTCTTCCCCTTTGTGATAATTATTGAATATATGAAAAGATAGAGAGTGTGTACTGACACTCTAGATTTCTAAGGAAACAATCTTAAGCACTGAACCAAAGCTCTTATGATTGTTTTGTTCGCCGTGTATTTGATTTTTACATCAATTATTGTGTTAAACTGATATCTTACTTTACAATGTGTGTATAAAGGTGCCAAAACCCGGTAGAGAACTGGTTATGTCTTTGTTGTAAAGAGGTTCTATGTAGCCGTTTTGTGAATAGACATATGCTGATGCATCATCAACAAACTGGTCATTGCCTTGCACTCAGCTATAGGTAATATATTTTTCATTACATTTGTTCATTTTGTTCTTGTTATTTTAATGGCGATTGATGCTTATATCTACATGTTGAAAAACAGTGACTTGTCGGTATGGTGCTTTTGCTGTGAAGCGTATCTTGATGCTCAGATCATATTGCAGCTTAGACCAATTCACCAGGCTGCTTACATTCTTAAATTTGGCGAGGCTCCTCCATTACCTCAACTTTGACCACCAAGAGAGCTCTCGTTTTGTACTTCTTTAATTAGGGATAAAATGTGGTTTATTTGAGTTCCTGTTCTATGAAAGCCAGTGAGATTTACTAAATTTGGGTGAAAAATGAATGTTTGTCGACAGTAACTTGTTTACCAAGAATTAAGTTACATTTCATAAAGTTTAATGGCCGAATATGGTATCTAAAATTTTGGGCATGGTTTCAAACGAAAATGCCAAATGCTCACATAAATTTCCGATAATTTTACAAAAATATTTTGTTAAGGAATACAAAAGCCTACTCCCTCTGTTTACTATTAAGTGTCGTTTTAACTAATTTTAAGTAAATTAAAAAAACAATTAAATGTTCTATTTTATCTTTTATTATATATTTATAATTTTTTTATTGGTTAACGCATTAAAATAGTAGAGATATAACTGGAATTCTTACTAAATATTTGTCTTAAAAATATAAAACGACACTTAATACTAAACAAAAAATTAAGTCTAAAACGTCAGGTAATTATAAACGGAGTATAATACTAGTATTTGATAAAATTGTAAGACATCAATAAGATAAACCCAGCTAAATTAAAAATACTATTTTTGATAATATTATTTGACGTATTTGCTAAATACAGTATAATGTCTATAAATTAATATTCGATAAATCAATACGAAGTTGGAGTATTTTAAAATGTATACCCAGCTGTACGATATACTATACTATTTATCAAAAAAAAAAAGTCTTGTTTGGAAAATGAAAACTCAAAGGAAAGGGAAGTTCAAAATCAAGAAGGAAAAGGACCTCAAATCAATATCAATAGAGAGCTACCCCTTCTCTTATATAAGATAATAACCGTCGAGTACCACTTCCCCCACAATCATGATCAAACCCCCACTTTCTCCTACAAACTCTCAAATCCTCTGTTTCACTCATTACGACCAAATTCATCTTTGAAGTCTGAGTCTTTTGAGATACATTACAAAATGTTTGGTTTTTTATTTGGATGGCGAAAGGCATCCAAATGTAAGAGTGTAATGAAGCAGCTTCAATATCATCTAAAGATACTCAAGGACAAGAAATACGCTATTTCCTCACACTTACGCCACGACATAGCTCAGTTACTTCGCATTGGTGAACGAGACCGTGCTCTTCATCGTGCTCAACAACTCATCCTTGATGAGAATCTCATGTCCCTTTACCACTTGTTGATTCATTTCTCCGACTTCATCCTCTTACACCTCTCCTACATTAGAAGACATAGAGACTTGCCTGATGACATCAACGAAGCTGTTTCAACATTTATCTTTGCTTCTGCGAGGTGTGGAGACTTGCCTGAGCTACGTACCTTGAGGATTCTTTTTGGTGAACGTTATGGGAAACACTTTGTGGATATGGCTCTTAATCTTTTGCCTAGCAATCATGTCAACCCTCAGGTTCGTCGATGTTTTTATTCTCTGTTATGTTTCAAACAACTTCAAATCTTGTTTTGTCTTGGTTCAAGTTTCAAGAAAGACTATATCTTTGACCTCTAAACCTAACGATGGATATGTATTCAAATGCAGATTATAGAGAAACTCTCCAAAATCTCGGTTTCTGATGATGTCAAGACCAAACTTTTGGGTGAGATAGCGGAAGAGTACGGTCTTCATCTAGAAGTTTTGGCACTCGAATACACTCCCGAGTATCACAAAAAGGTGACTATTTGCATCATTATACAAAAACTTTATTTGCTTCTTAATGTTGTGGGAGTTTCGAGTATGTAATATGGTTCTTGTTTGGTGTGTGTAAGGGACTAGAAAGCGGAGAGGTAGAGGAAGAGAAAGAAGTGTATAAGTTTACTCTTACGGATGAGGATATAGAGGAAAAACAAGAACATAGTCATAGTAAAGCATCAAAAGATCATAGAAAAGTATGTAATGAGGATGATTATATAGAGGAAGAAGTGATGGAAAAAGATAAGAGAGTATTCAGATTCAGAGAGAATCAAGAAGAGAGAAAGAGGTCAAGAAGAAGAACAAGATCAGCATTATCAAGAAGTCCAATCGCCAACAATGTGGATTGTTGGAGGTATTACTACAAGGGAAAGAGAAGGCGTAGGAGTAAAGAGTGTGGTCAATGTTACCATATAGTGTACAATGTGTTTACAATGTGGTCTGGTCAAGAGGAAAAAGGAGAAGGAGAAAGAAGTTTAAAGGAAGGTAAGCATGTTCATCCTAAGCTTCCTGATTATGATCAGATTGTTTCTCAGTTTACTGAACTTAGAAGACAGCAAAAAGAACAACAAAATATGCATTGACCTAGAATGTCTCTACCATTCTTTCATACAAACTTTATGAAGTATGATCCATTTATTTTTATTTGATTCAGTGGCACATCAACAAGAGAACATAGTTTAACTTGATTCCTAACTCACATAATGCAAATCCACAAGTATTTTACGGATCAGAAAAAATTCCATAATGCTAAAGAAGACGTTAAAACGTAGGATTTGCGATTTGTTTTTTTTATTTCCAAAAAAAAAAAAAGGAAGTAAAAAGCCATTGTAAAAGTAAGTGGGTATTTTAGTACTTCTTTTGTTTCACTATATTACATGTGTTAGAGATTTTTTTCTCTTTTTCATATTACATGACATTTTATGTTTTAATGCAAATAATTGATTTTTTAAAAATTAAAATTCTGCAATAAATAACCACTGTATGAATTTTTAAGTTAGGTATTAAATTGTTTTAAAGATAAATAAACAAAATTTATGGTTGCTTTTTAAATCTTGCATTTTTAACTTAAACAATTAATAATTTAAAATAGAAAAAGTATCTTGATTCATTCCACTATTTTTAATATGCATAATTATTTTAGTCCATAGTTTAATTTATTTGATATAGTTTCACAATTATGCAATGTTACCAATTACAATTAGTCAGATACATAAACGAGTTTACATTCGATCAACAAAACTTCGAATGGTTGTTGCAAACGGGATAAATTAAATCATCTTGTTTTTTGGACGGTTTAAAGTCTATTGCGGTTTTTAGTTTATTTCTTTGTAAAATCGGACCATAGTTAGTTTGTAACAGATTTTTATTTATTTTTTGTTGTCTGCAATATTATGGTTTATAACTTTAAATGTTTTTTAAAAAATGGTGTATTTTGCGGTCCTCTCTGCCATATTTTATTCGAAGCCTTGTTTTGTGAAAAAAAAAAGAAAAAAAATGATAAAGGTTAATTGATTTTCGGTCGATGTAAATTTGTCAAAAATAACTTTTTTGTTTGTGTTAAGCAAAAAAAAAAGAAAAAAAAAATGTACAGTTCAATGTAGCATAGATAATCATAGGGCATAAAGAGAAGCGCTTCAGGAAACTAGTTCACGGCTTTAAATCGCTTCTCTGCTGGTACGTTTCTCATTCTCATCTTTCATCTTCACTCTCCTTCGATTCCCCATTTTCAAATCCTTAGATTTTCTTCAGATTTTGGTTTTTGAGATTCAATTTGTTTGTTTCTTCGAGAGACCTCGAATTTCGGATCCTCTTTAGTCCATGATCTGATTATTGAATCTCTAAAAAGCTCAAATCCTTCATGAATTTGATCTCAATTTCTTCTATGTGATCCTTAATCTAGCCTGGGACTTAAAGCGGAGTGCGATCTAATCTTCTGAGCTCTGGCGTATCTATTCTGATCTCGTCTTTCGCAACAACTCTTTGCAATGGTGGTTTGCAAATGCAGAAAGGTATCTTCATCTCTCTATTTATATCACTCTTTTACTGATTTCAAAATTCTCCAGTGCTATCATTTCATCATCAGATTTCAAATGCATGTGTTTATTACTTTGACGCACCTAGATTTGTAATTGTAGGGGATATTATCAACGATTTTGGTTGTCCCTTCGTAAATTTGGTTCAACAAGAGAATTCTAATTTTTTTTTTTTCTCAGGCTACAAAGCTGTATTGCTTTGTTCACAAGGTCCCTGTTTGTGGGGAATGCATTTGTTTCCCGGAGCATCAAACTTGTGTGGTATGTTTGATCAAATTCTGTACTTGTTGTTACCCGCAAGATTATAGTTTTCTGGAGGAATTAGTCTCTTGTTGTTTCGAATGTGGTATAGAAAATTTATGTGAAGATCTTCAACTGCTATAAAAAATTGCTCATTTGGTTTGGTTTAGTTGTTGATTATTATCTTTTTAAAGGATAATCTAGATCTATGGTGCCCAAGTGGTTATGTATTAATATAATTGTTAGTTTAAAGAACTCAATACTTTGAAAAACAGATGCTCCATCTATGATTCTGTTTCAATGGAGTTGTTTAGTGATTTATTGATGTTAATTTCAAAGTAGTCCATCATAACAGACTCAACATAAACATTAGTGGCAGAAATATCTATTTCACGGGGCATATTTATAATGTTTGTCCCGATCTTGCGCACAAGCAGCAGCCATATGCTCTATTTTATAATCCTTCTGTACCCATTTTCTTCCATTTTTAGTTGAAGAATGTTCAAATTTTTTCTATCATGTTGTACTCAATAGGTTCGGACTTATTCAGAATGGGTGATAGATGGAGAGTATGACCAGCCAAAGTGTTGTCAATGCCAAGTAGCTTTTGATGAAGGGGCCGGTCATCTAGTCACTCGGTTGGGTTGCTTGCGTATGTTTATCTGACTCTTACCTACCATTGTTACTTGTAAGAATATATTTTTTATCTCTGAATTTCTACAGCTAAATAATTGTAACATCCTACCCTCTATTTGTATCAGATGCTATACATACTAGTTGTTTGGTTACACATATCAAGAGTTTTCCTCCTCATACTGCACCAGCTGGTTATGTGTGCCCATCATGTAGCACGCCTGTAAGTCATGTTGATGAATATTAATGTAGTAGAACAAGTTCTCTTGTGTTTTTACTGTTTCTATCACATTGTTTTCCTTTTGAGTTGGTATTCGCGGGAAATCTTATTCGATGTCTCATATTGATACATGAGTTTAGAGAAATATTTGAGTTGTAGTGATGTCAATTTGTTTCTCTATAGCAATACTGAGCGCTGGATCTGTGCTGTTCTTGCTTCTGGCCATAGACACGCCCTAAAGACTATTTGCATGTAGAGACCAATGTGTACATTCTTATGAATATTTGGGTGTCTTGTTTTGGACCTAATGTTTTAGTTGAAATTTTGTATTCTTCATTCTTCGGGTAGTAGTAGTACATGATTTTCTGGTTAAATTAACTTCTCAAATCAATACGAACCCTTGTTTGTAATGTAAAAGATGAAATCCTCAAAACATTTCCTAGGCAGACAAATCTTGAAGAAATAATTAAAAGTATTTGATGATAGATTATTCATGTGCTTTTGATATTTTCTATTAAATTTTGGATGACTTTTAGCTGCTTCCTATGTTGTGGAGGTAGCTATCTATATTATTTTGGGTCCTCAGGGTTTGAGCTAATAGCCATCCCGATTGTATGCCACTCCTTTCTGTCCATTTTTTACTTGAAAAATATGTTGTATACCCTTGTTTAATCTTGCTTTGAAATGTTGTTTCGTTCTTGGGAGAGTGCCATGTTATAGTTCTCATATGGTCTTCAAATGCAGATATGGCCTCCTAAGATGGTAAAAGATGCAGGATCTCGGCTTCATGCACTGTTGAGGGAAGTGATTACGCAGGTCATTTTTATCTTTTAGCTCAATAATTTTTTGCAGATTGTCCAACTTTTCTCTTGAAAGAAGTTAAAATCATCAAAATATTACCTATTCAAGTGTTGCCTTCATTTCAGGCATATCTCAATGAGAAGATATAGTATTCCCAGTGATGTGGCAGTATTGTATTATGACATTGTTTGTGTTGACTAGTGAACTCTGTAACACAGCCTGCAACGATTACTGGTTTAGTTGATTTTAGTTCTCTGTTCTCTACATGGCAGACTGGTCTTGAGAAGAATTTACTTGGGAGCCATCCAGTTTCTCTATCCACCGAATCTCGTAGCCCACCCCCTGCATTTGCTTCAGATGCATTAATTAATATATCGTCATCTTCTCATACACAAGAAGGAAAAAACCTTCCTGATGGTTATTCAGTAGCTGGAAATGGAGAATATTCCAAACCTGCGGTTTCAGAGATAGTTGAGATAGATGTTCCTGCTTCCGCTGGGAATTACATGAAAAGCTCAAGCCCTGGGGTAAGAGATTCTTTTTCCCTTTATGGTTTGTCACAATTTATCTATCTGACTGTTGGTATTGTATATAGCTTGCTGCTGCTGCTGCACGGAAAGGAGTACCTTCTATGGACAGGCAGAACTCTGAGAGTTTATATTATGCGGATGATGAAGACGGGAATCGTAAAAAGTACTCAAGAAGAGGTAGGGGAAAACCATTTCTTTCTTATCTGAAATAATAATTCGGACTTATGCTGAGGATATGCGTCTCTTTTCCTATTCTTTTTGGTTTTCTGAGCTGCATATGTGTCTGCCTTCCACTATGGTATTATGGCGATGGCTGAGACTGATTCTTATGTGTTTTTTTTCATGTAAGGTCCTCTTCGTCACAAGTTTTTACGGGCTTTACTACCTTTTTGGTCAAGTGCATTACCAACGCTACCTGTGACTGCACCACCTCGTAAAGATGCTACAAAGGTAGATGATGGTTCTGAAGATCGTGTAAGGCATAAGCGATCATCAAGGATGGATATAAGGAAAATACTCCTTTTCATAGCAATCATGTGAGGGCCTTGTTTACGGTGTAATTTTGTTTTTGTTTTCGTATCAGCTGCTTTTCATATACCAAATGATTGGTGTAGATAAATTGCGGGCTAAATCAGTGTGACCAATGTGCAGAGCGTGTATGGCGACTATGGGGATTTTATACTACAGACTTGCACAACGGGTAATCGGTCAAGAAACACCCGATGAGGAGCAGCGATGAGGTAATAATATCATATCAGACAGGGGAATAAGGCTAGCTCAACATATGTCATATACATTCCTGGTTTATATCCAAATCAATTTGCCCTTTTGGACTACTAGAAAACGTTTTTCTTACAAGATGGTTATGAGAAGTGTGCGCTGCGCATCTGGTTCTTGTCGGTGTCCATGTTTTGTCTGTTTATGTTTCTGTTGATGACATGTTTTAGTTGTAGCTATTGTTTTTTGGTAAACGAAAACGCATTTTATGGACGCTTTGTTATATTCAACATTTCATGGACCAGAACCTTACATGCTTGGATAGATTGGTGGAAAATTACAAGTCACGTGTATTTTTCTTGGATTTGAGCTAAACTTGGAACATAATTCAGAAGCATTGAACAAGATGTAGAATTTACAGTTGCACCATGATGACCCACTTGTATGAACTTATTGCAACACACTATATCTTCCTTCTGCTCGGTGGCCAATAAACTAATTCCATTAGAAAAGTCATAATCTATTGTCTTCACTTTTAACTTGCTCCAAGACATGACTGATCCATTACTAATTTTTGTCACCCAAACATGTAATTCAGTTCTAAAACTACCACACAGATAAATTTCTTCTTCTCTACCCACTGATAAACCCTTATGCAGAAAATGAAAATCAGGAGGAAGAGACAGCTTTTCAAATCTCTGTTGAAAAATCAAAACTTAGAAAGAATTCTTGATATGACAAGCAACCAAATATGTATTCCCTTTCACAGACACCCTGAAAGTTCTGCCACGACTTGGTAAGAACCAATCGGTAGTTGCACCAAGAACCTTCCAAGAATCAGTGGTGAAGTCATAGATTTCGTACTCAGTATTGTATGTATCACCAGCAAAATCGTATTGATAATAAATCGAGAAAATAAAATCTAAATCTCCTGTTATTTCTCTAACCTGAGCTCGTCGGAAAAGTGGTCGTCATCGTCGTCAGAAACAGCTCAGATCTCGCCGGCCGGTCATCTCACATTTCCTGCGATTGTTTTTTATCTTCTCTCCTCCATTCTCCTCCACCATTGATAAAAGAAAATAAGTTCTTTCTTTTATCTTCTTCTTAATTCTTCTTAGAACATTGGAGATGGTACCGGATTACACCAAGAAAACCGGTTTCCATCAGTCGGAGAACGTCGGTCAAAGAGGAGGAAGCTGAACAAGCATGTGGCTGGCATAGACCTGGAGAGGTGGTTGCAACCGGAATGTACTGAGGAGGATGAATTATGATTTGTTTATGTAATTTTATGTGTAATGCTCGGATTTGCGGATATACCAGGACAACCTAAGGAAAACTATGTACTTTTGGTTATATGTGTAATGCTCGGATTTGTGGATATACAAGACCAACTAAGAACAACTATGATATAGTGGTTATATGTTTAAAGCTCGGATTTGACGATATACTAGGTCAACTAAAGACAACTATGTAGTTTGCTCAACCATGGCCAATTATAAACAATTATACTTAATCAAAGAAATTCATTTTTTAACTGTAAAGAAACATATTTAACTATAAAAAAACAATTGCATGAAATGTGAGATGGCCGGCCGGCAAGATCTGAGCTGTTTCTGACAACGACGACGACCACTTTTTCCGACGAGCTCAGCTTAGAGGAATAACAGGAGATTTATATTTTATTTTCTCGATTTATTTGAATTTTTCTGTTTGTTTTATTTTGCTTTTCAAAGATTTTCATTAAGGGTAATATATGATTATCATATTTTTAGTGGCAGACTGATTAAAAAGTGGCATGACAGAATTAAAAATCCTCAGTTAGTGGCTTTCAAGAAATGGACTCAAAGAAATTCCCAATTCATGGCATTATAGCAATTGATTCAAAGGAGAAGCTATTCGTTTAAATCAAGGAACAGTATAAAGGAGAAGAAGGTACCAGAAATGGAGTTAAAGCAGTATCCGCAGATCAAAAGCTATTCGTCTTCTTCCTCCACTGTGAATTCAATTCGTCTTTTTGACTCCTTTAACAACACAAACTCAATTTGTCTCTTGTGCAAACGCTTTGCCGTTGAGGTTGATGAAAACTGTGTGGTGTGTTCATTATGGGCCGAATTTAAACCATTTAAAAATCCAATTGTTAATCCTCGCGCTAACAACTTCTCCGGTGAAATTCCAGGAGAAATCTTGCCGGAATTGAAAAATCTAGTCGTCAATTCCCTCTGGATGTTGTAGTCGGCAAGAATACAGCCGTCTTTGAGCTGTTTCCCGGCGAAAATCAAACGCTGATGGTCCGGTGGGGTGTCGGAAGATTCAACTTCAAGGGTGATTGTTTTACCTGTTAGGGTTTCTGCATCTTTGACGAAGATCTGCAACTTCAAAAGCATCCAATTCACCAGTGAATCGACCAATACCACCTCCAAGTTCCAACACCGATTTGCCTTCGTATGGTGGGGAGTAAAGAGAGTACATATACAATTACAATTAACTAATCAGATTAAAAATCCAAATGTTTCAAGAAACCACAAACATTCAAATCAAAACAGTGTGTGAATAGGACTCTTAAATTCATTCTCTGATTCTAAAAATTTATTTTGGCAATTTATAGAAGAGAACAAATAAAAAAATGGGTAGAAACCTCATGTCGTTCTTCTTTGTACAGATCAGAAGCTCTAGAGCCAAAATTAACATTCTCATTATTTTAATCAAACAACAATCAATCTAATATACTACATTAAATTTCTAAGTGGCTGTACTAATAAGTGAGATTCGATGTATATCATCGGAGTTCTCACCGTACGATGCAGCCATTTCGGAAAGGTGTTCGTCGGAAAAATCAAAATTTGTTGAGAGTGAGAGAGCGTTTCAACGGCCAGTGTGGATCTAGAGAACCTTCTGATTTTCGAGTTAGAGATTGATTTGGGAATTTCTGGTTAGGTCTTCTAAATTGGATACATTTTGGTTTAGCTTAGATGAAATTGGGTTAAAATTGGTTTACTGTAAAAGTTAAGTGGTTAAGTATTTTCTGGTTTTCATTAAACCAATAATAGCCAGATGTCAATATAAATTTGTGTGGATTAAGATTTCGAACTTTAAAACTGTGAGTATTAAGCATTGCAACTTTTGTTTTGGGTGGATATAGATCAAGCTATTAGTTATGTGTGGATCTGATCGTATACGATAGTTCCCGTGTAAAAATAGATCGTCGACCCGTTCATTATAAAAGAAACTCAAAAGCATGTAATTAAATTGGACCAACTCGGTCTTGTTCGGTCTGGACCGATAAAGACCGGAGATAAAAAAGTATCCAATGCAAATGATTTTGGATTCTCTAATTGGCAACGCAAAAAACCAACAACCAAACCGGAAATACCCAATTTTGTTCATATCCTAATAACTAGTTTAATCTTGATTTTCTTAAAAAAATAGGATGTCCACTAATAATAGCTCAATTTGACTAAATACATGTCAACTGCTAGTAAGAGATGTCACTGGGAAAATAACAAGGAAAATGAATAGAGTGAATTCCTTGAGTTAAATTTTAGTTTATTCAATGATTAGTCAAAGATAGAGTGAGTTTCTCAAAGATAGTCAAACATAGAATGAACTTTTTGAAGTTTCGTTTTTTTAGAGTTCATTGCACTATGACATACATCCTACTTTCTAATTGCACTTTAACATACATTTTATGAAGTTGAGAATGAAAAACTTTAGTATCCCTAAACCACCCAAAAAACAATTCACGCTTAGTTATAGTTTCTCTCTCTTTCTCTCTCTCTCTAACTCAATCTTGAACTCTCTCTCTCTCAAACAATTTTCTCAAATCTGGGTTTTATGTTATGTTTGTTTTATGTTGAATCTGGGTTTTTAGATTTGATTTTTGAGGTTGAGGTTTATACTTTTCTCCCTTACAGTTTTATTCAAGCTTGATCCATTAAAATTTCTTTTTTTGCTAATTTCAGATCTTTCAATTCGTTTTTGCTATAAATTCATTACATAAATTTAATTTGATTCTTAGTTTGAGGTTGATGTTCAAATGTTGCTTCAGGTATGTAGAATGTTCATCTTAAAGACAAACATATCAAAAATATTAAAAAGTCTAGTGTTGAGTTTCTGATGTATCCACAAAGCCTTGTCCAGTCATTGTATATGGACAGCTGCTAAATGAACAAAAATTCATCCATTCTATGATGAATATTTAGTCATTGTTATATATTATCACACACATTGTCCATTCTTTTAACACACATTGATTATACAAAAATAATTAAGCGGCAAAATCACGTAGAATGCAATATAAAATATCTGTTGAGCATTGATTTCTGAAATAGTAATGATTTAGAAAGATGAGAGAGTTTACTGATACTAGTCATGATCTCTGTGTTGCTGACACAATAAGGTGACTGTGTAGTCATTTGCTCGTGGACGAAGTTGCATTAAATGTTGAGGAAATCAAGCTTCTCTAACTGTTCTAAACCTAATCTAATATGACATCGTATCCACTTTATGTTAGTAAAGAAGTCTGGTTATTTCTTGTTTCCTTGTTGTTAAGAATGTGACTTCAACTTTCTGTGGATCACTAAGTTCTCACTTATTGGTTGAAGAATAAGTTCTTGACCATTTTCTATTGTACATATGGATGACGAGACAATTATTGTGTAAACATATGTCCAAATGTTTTTAAAGAGGTGTTTTGATATCCATGTGGTCAAGCCCCATTTATAATACTTTTAGCTGATCTAATCAATTGTGTACCATTATGCCAACTCACATGAATTACGACCGACTCATAATTCATTATTTCATTATATGCATAATTTTATGAAATGAAAGCCTTCATAACATAATAGATTATGTATTATGGATGACATCTTAAAGAGATAGTTTAAATAATAAATTGTGTATTTTGAATAGGTGTGTCCCCCAAAAAATGACCAAATGGTCAAAGAAAAATAGACAATTCACATCAAATCGATAATGGATATCAAAATAATTTATGTGTGATTTTATTTTTTATTTTGATATCAAAATACGAAAAAATAATTAAATTTAGTTTATAAAACATAAAACATATACAAAAGTAGAAGATGAAGAAGTGACATAATATAAAAAATGAGCAAAAGAAAATATGTAAATAAGAGATAATATGTTATTTAATCTCAACCATTAGTGAGTAACTAAAATGAGTTGATCTAAGAGCATGTCCATTGGGGGTATCTCAATGAGATATCCACCACTAAAATAATGAGAAAAATTAAAAAGTGGGAGAGAGAAGATGAGATTGTCTCTAGTTAAGAGACTTGAGTCTCTCATTTGAACTATCGAACTCGTTAATCCTGATGGTTGACATGCGTAGTTGCTTGCGTAAGTTGAGTAACGGAATATGGAGATTTTAGACATTCATTATATGATTTATAGGTTGTTTGTTCATTCATGTTTCATAGTTGAGAACCTAGACCGAAAATATTATAAACTTGCATATGATATTTCATTTGATTTGTTGAGAACCATGGAAACCTTGAGATAATCACAAAATGCTCTACGCTTTAATCTCATATTTTACCGATTCATTTACTTGCTTTCATCATTTCATTGCATTAATCATTAGAAAAACCTAAAATAAACCCCATTCATATTTTGTCTTAGTTAGATTTCTTTCTTTGAATTCAGTTCGCGTAGCTATTACTCTATGTCTGATCGATCCTAAAATACTATATACTGATATGTGCATTTGCAGTTATTGTGTGATCTTTTCAGGTAAAAGAATTAAAGGTAAAAATCCACCACATCAGAGCCGCTGATGAAGATGACGACGAAAGGATTGAGCTTTCTCCAGCTTAGATCCTACACTCCAGTTCCCTCAGCCAATCTCCCCAGATGGCAATGGAGCTCGCCGGCTTTACATTCTCTGACGCCTCAGTCTCTGTAGGTGATGCATCAACCTCGATCCACAACCTCGCCGCCACTGCCGTTTTGCAATTAAATCTGCAGAGCCTCAACCAAAAGGTTCCTAGGGTTTCTCTTAAATGGGTTTATCCTAACCTGGCCCATTAAGCTTCTCCCCTTGGCCCAACAAAAGAAGTGGTGGACCATTAACCACTTACATTTCACCAGTTCCATTTCAACCTTTGACCGGCCGAGGACTCCCCTCGAAGATTGTGACGACATGGATACAAGTTTTGGTCGATCACTATCCAGCCGGGCCTAACCAAGTCCAACCGCCATACATTCTCCGGCTTTGAGTTGACCCTTATCTGATTCCCCCAGAAGATAACCCTCACCGGATGTTATTGATGGAAAGAGCTCTAACTCTTGGACCATCATTCGGTTGGCCCAGGTCTGCTTCTTTCACTTTTTTACCCGAGACAACTAGGTTGATGATTCAATATCTAGATCTGAACGGCAGAGGACACCGGTTTAGGTTAGTGTTCGCATCAAGGTGGTTTTTGGATAAAAATTTTCGAACCCTGGTCCATCACTTTACTCTGGTAACTTGGTATGAACGTACAAGGTTTAGGTTCCTCGGCTTAGTTTTCCTAAATTTGAGTCGGGTTTAGTGTGGCCCGTGCCATCACTTTGATTTTCCTTCCACCTTGATACCGATCATTAGATCCACCAGGATTTTGTTAAAACAATTATTCAATCCTAGGTTTGTGAATGTTGGAAACCCTTTACCCTAACTCTCCTCCTCAATGGAGAGAACACTTTGGTCTAGCCCAAGCCCCTCATTGGTTTTACTGTGGCTCGTGCCGACCACCTTGAGGCTAGCGAAATTTTTATAACGTCACAGGATCTTAGGAAAGTAACTAATGTGAAGTTCCCCGATGTTTTCGCGGAAGTGTCTTGGACACACCCTGAGCTTGTTTGTGGCATGCTACTATATAACCTATGTCTCCGAGCCTCTATGGAATT
Organism: Cardamine occulta; assembly: GCA_028015245.1. Classification (NCBI taxonomy): domain Eukaryota; kingdom Viridiplantae; phylum Streptophyta; class Magnoliopsida; order Brassicales; family Brassicaceae; genus Cardamine; species Cardamine occulta. Next base: position 7,652,351 of record CM051371.1, read on the forward strand.
ATCAACGAAGTCTAGTGCTTCGCCTATCTATCCCGTTACCTTAGTTGTAATCTTATGTTTGTTTAATCTGTTTGTATCCAACCGTTTGGTTGTTAACTTTGTATGTGTCTCCCTTGGGATTGATTGAAGTAATGAATAAGTAATTTGAGTGACAAAAAAAAAAATTATAAAAAATATATTATATACTAATATACATTCATTCAAACAACACAATTCTAATTTGCAAAATAAATTTTTTAAATAACTTGAAAATTTTGAAAAGAACTAAAAAGAAATAAAAATCGCACGTGTGTATATGTCCCAAGTACGAACAGAAAAGAGTAAACGATGTTCTTATTTCTTTTAGTCCTCGTTTGGTCTCTCTATTTCACACGTACGAACGAACACAAACACAAGCGAACTCGATAACTCGTTAAACAAAATTTCTCTTTAGGGCACACCAAAGCGAAGCACTTCTGTCAAAACAAAAAAAAAAATAACAATTTCGCGGCTAAATCAATCGCTTCTACTGGTTCGTACTTTACTCTTAATTCTCCTTCAATCTTTGATTTATCGATCTGGGTTTTGTTTTCCCTCTTCTCAATTTTGATTGATTTGACTGTTTCTTCGATAAAGCTTGTAGCTTTAAAAAACTTCGGATCTTCCCAATTTCTTCTTAATTTTCGCTGTTTTTGATAGTTTCTTACTCAAATATGTCCACAACTCCGATTCCTTGATCTATGCTTTGAGAATTTATGTTTGATTTTACTTTCTTAGTTAGTCAATCTGTTCAACAACTCAGGTTCTGTCTGAACTTCTTCTCTTTTACTTTCAATCTCCAGAATTAATGTCTTTGTTTGATTTTTTCAAAACCAGGTGAATTATAAAAATTGGGGCTTTATAGGTCTTGGAATTGAGATAACAGACCATAAAGTTGCAATCTTGGATCTTCATTTAAAGTTGGATGAGGATTGATTTCAAGATTTGGATTTAGTTCAGGTGAAGATTTGTTGGAAAGATGGGTTCAAATCAATGTTTTTCAAGATTGAATACACTTGAGATTAAATCCCTAATTTATCAGAAAATTGGGCATCAGAGGGCAGATACTTACTTTGATCAGCTTGGAAAATTCCTTACTTCAAGGATAAGCAAATCTGAATTCGATAAGCATTGTATCAAGGCGATTGGTAGAGAAAACGTTTCTCTTCACAACCGTCTAGTTAGTTCTATTCTCAAGAATGCAAGTGTTGCTAAATCTCCTCCACCAAGATATCCAAAGAAATCAGGAAATGTGGATTCAGCATTCCCACCTTCGCCGAGGAAATGTAGGTCAAGGAAATTTAGAGACAGACCTAGTCCGCTTGGTCCACTTGGGAAGCCTCAAAGTATTACAACTACGAATGATGAGTCAATGTCAAAAGCACAAAGAGTGCTAATGGAAGTTGTCTCTGTGGAAGATGGAGAAGAGGTTGAACAAATGACGAGTGTGCAGAGTAGAAGCCCGTTAACTGCTCCACTCGGTGTTTCTTTCAATCGTAAAACCGGAGCTAGGAAGTCCATCAACAGTGATACTTGTCGAAGCAGCGGCGAGTTACCCGATACAAATACATTGAAAGCTCGGTTAGAGAAGAAACTTGAGATGGAAGGGATAAAGTTATCGATGGAGTCTGCTAATCTTCTTAATACTGGTTTGAATTTGTTTATGAGAAGGCTTATCGGACCTTCTCTAAGTTTGGCTAGTTCTCGGATGAACAGTCAGCGAAAACAAATGGTGTCTAATGTATCAGTTTTGGATTTCCGTTCTGCTATGGAGTTAAATCCTCGGGTTCTTGGAGAGGAATGGCCTATTCATCTAGAGAAGATCTGTTGCCATAGTTCGGAGGAGTAAAGTTGTAGAAAAAACGCCTTCATTTAGCAAATACATCGATATCATATTTGATTGACAGATTTGGGGACCTTTACCTGAGATTCTTTCTTGGAATTTGGGTGGAATTGATTGCCATTATTGAGTTCTTGTGGAAGCTTTGAAGGGACACAAAGAGGCTTGGGGTTGTACAAGTTCTTGATAGATTATATAGTTTAAATACCATTTTGTTTAGAAGATATCTTTACTTTATTTTTTTCTGTATTTTTTATCCCTGTGTCTCTCTAATGTGTAACAAATTTTCCATGAAAGCAATAGAAAATTTTAACATCTAGTTCTATATAGACTCCCAACTGAAGTCATCATCTCGCTTTAAAAACCGGGTTTGATTCGTCTGTTAAGCGGATTCTTTTTATCATTGAGCAAGTATAGCTAAGGTTCTCTTCACGTTTGCTATTCAAAGTTCTTAGCGCCGCAGGAAGTTAGATTTCACTAACGCAGAACAACATAGTTAAGACAAATCAGAGGAAACAAATCTCATTACTTCGGAAAATCATAATGTCGACATGTCTAGTTCTTCCAAGCTCTTACATTTATCAACCTAAATCTACCAGAAACAAAACAAGAAAATTAAAAATGCAGTTTATAAACTAATTGCAGTTTGATACGGGCTTTTAGGCTCTCTGTTTCTTCATTCCTCGATCACAGGCAACACAGAGTAACTACAAGCATAGATAACGTGGTAATGCTCGAGATAATGAAGAAGATATTCCAGTGTTTCAGCTTGAAATCATTACTGGTTTTGCACGGTTAGCCATGTAGGTCATGTAGATTGTCCATACGTATGAAAACGAGTTGCTTACCAGAGGCTGCAGGAAAATAAAAGCGAAGAGTAGAGTGAGTAAGTGCATTCTGACCTAAGCAGCAAGACCACATGAAATGTTAAAAGATTTATTTTGAAAGTTCGAGTCAAAGGATCATTACCTGTAAATGAACGGGGAAGAATCTGAATGTTATAAAATCACATAAAGGCCAATACATGACACCATTAAACATTGCGGGAAGTAAGTCCCTTTTCAATCTAGCAAGTATATCTGAACCGGTTTCACCTGAACAAACAAACGGAAAGCAGAATAGCTTAGAACATGGTTTAGCGTAATCAAACTACTGACATAAAAAATCTAAACACCAAAAAATGAACACAATATTTCCCTATTCAAGAAGCAGAGAAGAAACTTGTTCTAAACCCTATGTGACTCAAGGTAAACTAAGAACTAAAGCTACGATCTGACAGATTTGTTTATTCGAGACTACAGGTTTCTTCTTATGTAAATAACCAATCAATCACTACTTATCATTCTCACCATGACACCTACTAGCCACAAGCAAAACTGATTTTAGAGTTTGAGTAAAACTGTAATGCCGAGCTATTCACAAAATTTTCATGTAGATAGGATTCAGAGTTGGATGGTATTGCAATTCTGTGACAAATATTCCACTGAACTGAGCCAATAAAAGAATGACACTGATAGAAAATAGGTTTGATTCCTAGCACAATTCTGGTCTCAGATATATATAAGAAGCTTACCCTGTAGGGCTGCGTTCAATGAGAAGAAAATAACAGTCATGGTAGGCCCGTAAATTGTCTGTCCCATGGCCATTTTCTTAAACGTTGTAATCAAATCTTGTTTAGGAAAGAGTCTTGACATGAAATTGAACCAATAGTGAAGTGTTGGACCCAAAACACATAAACCATATCCTCCCATCCTTGCTGTTCTCACCAAGTCATAAGAATCGGAAGAATTTTTCGCAATTGTCTGTCAAAAGATCAATACAATGTGAACCAACGTCAGCTCTTAAAGTCAATTCTCACCTAAAAAAAAAATGATACACTACAAGGAAATGTAACAGCAGAACTGAAACACCTCAAAATTCATAGCTTATTAAATCACCATTTCAAGAATGTCCTATTACTCCAATCCCTTTGTGTTGCATGCACACATTAGTCCAATAAAGAATCAAACTTTACTCACTCTTTTTCATTCATATGTAGACCAGAGTAAAATCGAAAGGTATCCTCCTTTAAGCACCATGGTTCTACACAAATACTAGGATCAAAGACTTGAAACATCTCCCACAAAACTGAACCATTTTTATATTTGTGAATCTCATAACTAATAAATGTCAAAGAGAAGAACCATATTATTAAAGAGTACAAATTTCACCAAAACAAAACATCTTTTAGGCTTTTAGCTAACTAAATCACCATTTCAAGAAGTCCCATTAGTCAAATCCCTTTGTGTTTCAAACGCTTATTACTCCAATAAAGAATCAAACTTTACTCACTCCTATTCAAAATTATACAGACCGGAGTAATTTTGAAAAGACCGGAGTAATTTTGAAAAGTATCCTCCTTTAAGCATCATGGTTCTACACACATACTAGGATCAAAGACTTAGAAACAACTCCCACAAAACTGAACCATTTTTATATTTGTGAATCTCATAACTAACTCATAAATGTCAAAGAGAAGAATCGTTAACAGAGTACAAATCTCACAAAAAAACATAACTATTTAGCAAATTAAATCACCATTTCAAGAAGTCCCATTACTCCAATCCATCTTGTGTTTCAACATACACATTACACCAACACGGAATCAAATTTTACTCACTCCAATTCAAATTTACGTAAACCAGAGTAATTTGGAAAAGTTGCAACCTTTAAGCACCATGAAACATATCCAGCAAAATGAACCCATTTTGTTTCTGTAAATCTCATAACTAAAAGAATAAATGTTAAAGAGTAAAAATTTCACCAAAAAAACTTGGAAAAGTGAACACATTTTCCAGAAAATTACAATCTAAAACGAAATCAAAGCGTTGAAAACACACAAATTTGAAGCAACTTTCAAAGTACCTGAGAAGACAAATCGGCGGCAATGTAAATTAGCGAACAAGTGGCACCTTTTGTAACAACTGGGCGTGATTTCACCATACCAAGATACCAACCAATGAACCCAATCTTCGAAATCGACGCAGATGATGAAGTACAGAAGCTTGAAGAAGAAGGTGAGAGTCCGGTCTCTTTTGCCCTACCGAGAAGCTGAGGCGATCGGAAATAAGGCCTCGATTGAGCAAGACCGGTCTTACCGAAAGGATTTGTCGCCGTCGCGTTACGCCGTATGAGCTGAGCGGCGTCGGCTGCAACGTTTCTGACCAATGCACCGCTCATTTTCGTTCCGAAATTTTAGGGGTTGTTGAGAAGAAAGAAGCTTAAATACTGCAAAAGTTTATGTAATTATTTTCCAGTTCTTACCATTTCTAGTCGGTTTAACTAAACCATAACTGGACCAATTTACACAAAATGTCCGGTATAAATGAACTGGGATTGTTACATACGAGGATCAGGGTGGTTAACCACCTTGACAAGAGAGTAAGAGCATGAAAGGGGTCCATAGGGGAGCTTTTGTCTGAAAATACCACTTCTCTGAAACGAAAATATGAAAACATCACCTTATAAACTCAATTTCTTTTAAAATTAATATAAAAGAGATAAATTGGTGTTTTACATTGTTATCCTTACAAAAATAGAAATATTATATACAAAACTATTGTTTTATTGACGACAAACAAAAAAAAAACTTTGTTTTATCCGTCCACCCAAAACCAAATCGGATTTAACACATCCCTAATTAAAAATCGATCAAACACCTAATTTTTTAAAATCATCTCGACTCAAAATTAAACCACTCTTAAATCAATCTAACTCTCATAGTGGAGTCATCGTGCAACTAGGAAAAACTCGTAAAACTACTCGATTTCTATAACTTTATACTCGATTTTTAGACTCGATTGTTGTGGAGTTGTGTTGAGTACTCAGTTGTATTCAAAGATGGTTGAAACAAGGTTGAGAACGAAGAAGAACACTATTAATGAGGAAGTGAAGGAGTGATCTCCGGTTCTAATTTGGAATGATGATGAAGTGAAATCCGGCGGAAGGAGTAAAGAAGAAGGATAGAGCCACCAGAATGATGAGAGGGAGCGATCTCCGGTTCCTCTGGTTCGGATTGATGAGGAAGTTGCTCAAGTCGAAAGGTGTGAACAAGGAGAAAATCAACCTCCTATGGTGACAGAAGAGCTCGAAGAATACAGTGACGACGAAAGTGAAGAAGATACCGACCAATCTCTGGTTGATCAGAATGAAGAAAAAAGAGATACAGACGAGAGAAGTACAAGCTGAACACTCATGGACTCAACTGTAAATATTTGATTGATATCTTGATTCGTTTTACTTAGGGAAAACTAACTTCTCTTGATTTCATTCATTTTAGTTAAGGAAAACCAATTGCTCTTGATGTCATTCATTTTAGTTAGGGAAAACCAATTGCAATCGATGTTTTGAGTAATTTATGAAAATGTATAACTCGGTAATACTTGGTAAAACTTGTTGCTGCAGGGTTCCGAAGAGGAAATATAGCCACCACTAGAACCTTTGGAAATGTGCTTCTCACCTTTAAAGTAACAGAAGAAATAAAGCTATCTACGAGATGTTTTATCCATGAAACTTTGAAAATGCTAGATGGCTTTATGCATCCGCTCACAACGGTTGAGAGGAAATGGTTTGAGCAATATCCCTCGTTCAAACACATATTCCACATGCCAAGGGACAAAACCACAAGGTTATGGGCATCTGGATGTTCCTTCTTTGAAAGGCATGCATCGAGAAACAAAATGAAGCGTGGTTTGTTGTAAATGGTGTTCCCATCCGTTATGGCATTAAGGAGTACACATTCCAATTGATTATAAAAAATCGAGCAGTGAGGCCTTGGAGAAGAAGCATTTTAAGGGGCTGAAAATGTATAACTCGGTAATACTTGGTAAAACTTGTTGTTGCAGGGTTCCAAGAGGAAATATAGCCACCACTAGAACCTTTGCAAATGTGCTTCCCACCTTTAAAGTAATAGAAGAAATAAAGCTATCTACGAGATGTTTTATCCATTAAACTTTGAAAATGCTAGATGGCTTGATGCATCCGCTCACAACGGTTGAGAGGAAATGGTTTGAGCAATATCCCTCGTTCAAACACATATTCCACATGCCAAGGGACAAAACCACAAGGTTATGGGCATCTGGATGCTCCTTCTTTGAAAGGCATGCATCGAGAAACAAAATGAAGCGTGATTTGTTGTAAATGGTGTTCCCATCCGTTATGGCATTAAGGAGTACACATTCCAATTGATTATAAAAAATCGAGCAGTGAGGCCTTGGAGAAGAAGCATTTTAAGGGGCTGAAAACATTTAGATATCAAGACGTGAAAGCTAAGCTAGTGAAAATGGTATTGGTGGCTCGTTCTGCAGATAGGTTGAAGATAATGGTCCTCTACTTCTTATCCAGCATTGTTATAGCATAGCCAAAGACTGGAAAGGAAGCTACTCCAGTGGAGTCATTCTTTCTAAGAGCGGTGGATGATCTTGAGTTTTGCAAAGATTTTGCTTGGGGAAGATTATCATTTGATCATATGCTAAAAGAGATTGAGCAACAATGACTCATTTCGAAGGGACTGTTAAGGAGGGTGCAATATGGCCGATTTTAGGTGTCTGTATTCCTATGGAGGTTAGGAAATATTAGTTGAGATATTGGTCATTGTTACTAGTTCTTATAATTGAGGATAACTCTAACTATATGTGTGTTGTGTAGCTTTTAGCATTTGAGGCAATTTTTGAATTAGGGGAACAATTCTTAGAAGATTATCTAGAGGCAGACACAAATTGTCTTAGGATACGCAGGAAAAGGTTTAAGAAAGGTGAATGTAAAGGGATTCCTCTTCCGAAAATATATAAAGCACTTGGTACAACTGTGGTGAGTTTTCCTAATTATCTTTAGCATATGAATGATTTTGGGATGTTATGTTTTTAATCTTTATTCATTTTTACGTTCACAGGACAATGATAGTACCTAGTAGTTAAAGATGAGGAAAAGTCTCTTTTGGCTACAATCACGGAAAAAGAAGACGACGGTGATAAACATGATGTCATTGTTGATAGTTAGATGCAGTGTCATAGTAAAGGATTAACCATTTCGCTGTACAAAATGTACAATGACGATGTGGCAACCAGAGTAGAAGACTCACCTCAGGATGCGGTGGACAAAGAGATAACCACCAATGAAACACTGGGAAATCCGACATTCGAGGAATTCGCTAAATTGGTGGATATTGTAAAAAACATAACAGTGAGATGGGATCACAGTTGAAGAAAACTGAGGACAACTATGATGGGTTAGGCAAAAGACTCGGATTGTTGGAAGCTTCACAGAAGGAGTTAATAGAAAAGTCAAAAGTAAGAATTTGTAATATTTGGTAGTACTATAGCATAACTGTTGGTAATACTTGGTAAGACTATAGTATAACTGTTTTCGATTGCAGGAGCATAGTGGTGGTTCCACCAACCCACTAGAGGTTCCACACGAGGATACGGTTGGTTCAACCAACCAACCAGAAGCAGCAAAAGAGCAAGGGAAGAAGGGTGTTAAACGACGTGGAGTGGGCGATGCTGAGCGTAAGAGAATGACAAAGGTCAAAGACAAATGTTGAGTGAAGACTATCTGAGTATCTTTGTGTTTGAATTCATAGTACTATGTTGGTTTGTTTTTATAATTTGAATTCATAGTACTAGTACTACTTGGTAAAACTACGCTGTTTTCTTTTGTATTTTAAGAATAAGCATCTTGTAAAACATAAATTATTTTTAGAAAACATAAGTCTTTCAAATTAAAAAAAAAATAAACAAAAGTCTTACAAAAACAAACATAAGCATAAATCTTTCAAATCAAAGGAGAAACAAACATAGCCAAGGACCAAAAACTTTTTATATCAAGACGTAGGACCAAAAATCTTAAGTAGTTGAAAATCTTAAGTAGTTAAATTACTTAAATGAAGTTGAAAATAGATTTTGTGAAAACTTTATTTTCAAATGTATATATATTGAAAATTGTTTGGTTACCTGGAAAGAGTTATGTTGAAATAATTATTAAGATGTTATCCAAATGAAGTAGATGCCAAACGAGATTGTTGATCAACCATTTTGGTTAAGATTTGTGTTTGTTCAGATTGAATATCTTACACGGGTATTTGGATCTTCATATTTGGGCCCAATTATGATTGACAAATAACATGAAGCAATCCGGACCGACTACAAAACAAGTCATGAGCCATAGCAAAGCCAAGCCGGATAGGCTTTTTATGTTAAAAGCCCCACTCCAAAACTAACTCTATCTTTATAGCAGACAACTCAGGCAAGTCTACTCAACTAATCTCATCCCGCATAACAAACTATATAACACGTTCTCTATCACACAAGAAGATGACGAGCAAAACCATCCCCGGTCCATAGCTATGTCTCCCGGTCTCCATCTACCTTTATTCAGCTTGTAAGTTACACGTTTCTCAAAACTCTTGACGTAGACATCTCCATCATAACCTAGGCTATGATAACTAAAACGGCTGCATATTTTCTCGCCATGACTCGACGACATAAACTCCCAAGTTTGAGTCTTTTGTATCAAATACCTCTATCCAGTTAGTTGCATCCAGATTTTTGCAACCTCCTATTACATATATGTTTCCATCAAGGACGCAAGTCGAAGGGTTCACACGTGCGACCCGCATGCTTGGGGCCTCACACCATGTGTGAGAACGACAGTCCATGACCATGACACTAGAAGATGCATTATCATCATTTATGGATCCGCCAATAGCATAGATATATGAGCCAACCCTTGCAAAACCTGACTGGTACGTAGGATGAGAACTGGGAGATACAATTGGGACCAAAACATTCTTGGTGCTATTTGGTCTCCGGCAGATAGTGAACCAATGTTGTGGGTTATGATCAGTACAGAGTTTTAAGCACACATAGACACAACTCTCTTTGCAGCCTTAAGAGAATTCGGGTTTGGTAAAGTTCTGATGAAGCAAGCAGATAGCGGAATCTCTTGGAAACTAAGGCGAGAGTGGGGTAGTACAATCTCGAAACGCGGGCTAAGCAATTTAATATCAAATCATTAGGAAGCATCATGAACTTCATTGGATCTTATCCATTCATGGTTGTCGATCGCCTTTCAATTGCTCTCAGGACTTAAGGTTGATTTCACGCAAGAAACCCTCTTCTTTGTTTCTTCATTATTTATATAGGGATTTTCTAAACCTATTTCATCTATTACGATACATCACGTTAAACGATTCCTCCTCACAATTGTTTTCCTAATAATTTTGTTTTTTTTTTCTATATCTATTTTTCAAAATATTATTGAGGATTAACTTGATCCCTAAGTAAATAGGAAAATGTATATTTATCTTTTAGTTAGATTTCCTTTTATTAGACAATTCTTCTTGTATAAATAAAGGCCTTTAGGTCGTGTAAATAACACAAAATATTTGACTAATTGTTTATGTGATTTCTAATTTAATTAGGTTTAATGTTTAGGCATATTTGACTTCGTTTTTTACTTTTATGCTTTGTATTTTGTTGTCGGTTCACAACGAACCGATGCACTATCCGTCTATCCTATAATCCTCACAGGGAGGAAATATTAAACACTTTTCTATTACTTATAACCAATAATAATTCGGCAAAAACAAATATTCTCTAACAGTTCTTTTAAATTTATAATTTAATAATATTAATTAACAAAAATCATATATAGAAGACTGTGAAAATCAATTTTATAGAATAGAGAAAACAAATTTAGAAAGTAAAGAAGATCTTAGAAAAAGAAAAAAAAAGCAAACAAGATTATGAAGCAGAAGGTTTGCATAACATCCACTGAAGCCAGACCCGGTCCAAATGGGTAGGACAGAGGGGCGACGGCCCAAGGGCCCAACTAAAGTTTTAGAAAATTTCTTAAGTAAAAAAAAGACCCATTTTAAAAGAAAATGTTTTAGATTGGGGCTCAAAAATATTATATCAAAAGTCCATTTTTGTTTTTTTAATAAAAAATTAAAGAAAAAGACCAATTTTATTAAAAATAAGTATCAAAATATGCCCAAAATTTATTTTGTTATAGTAAAGACCCAAAATTATTTTTTTTCCCTAGAGCATATAAATGTTTTGGACCAGACCTGATTGAAGCCACACAAAAAAATAAGTAAACCTCCGTAAGTACTTTCTTTGCAAAAACTAACTATGTAAGCCCTAATTTACTAATCTTAATCTAAAGTCTTCCCCAACTTAATTTGAATCCCCTCCTCGTCCGTGGCCCTAACAGCTCAACAAAACATAGGCTATCATCTGATTACAATTCTGCGTAAATTCCATCAGAGGAAGTGAGGACCGATGAACTTTGCAATCTCCAGAAACCCGACCCGTTCTCTGCCTTTGAATATCTTCATCAGTTTCTCATCACACAGTATATCCCTCTTGTTTTGTGGATCCTGAAGAACAAAAATTAGTCATTTAGTCAAAAGTTGATACAAGTGAAAAACATCAAACCGTATTGTAGCTAAGCTGGTTCATTAGCTTGAAAAACCTTGATAAATGCCAAGAACAATAAAGAGCTTTCTAAGAGAATGAAACGATATGTTTTGGCTACTATGTTGTTGTAAACTCTAGTACTTGCAGAAAAAAAAAACAGCTTCCTTAACACTTGAAATAGAATAGAGATCAAAACTCCATCTTGAAATGTCAATCTCTAGATAATACTTTTGAAAACCTAAACCAATTAGTAACAATACCAAGAAACAGAGATCAAAACATCAAAAACACGCACCCAAACATACTCAGGGTCTGAAATGGACAAGTTCTAAAACCAATCGACACAGATAAATCATTTCAACTTTTAAGTTAAATAAATAAGAAAACCAGATACTACATGATTACAATGAGAGGGAGTAACTATAGAACACAAAAGGTTTCTGATAAAACACAAATTTTCACCCTAAGTGAAACCAAAGCAGGGTGTTTTCAGAGAGATTTTGATTAGATTTACTTGAAGTTTGTGTGCATTGATATAAGCCCAGCTTGAGTACGAGCGATTTCTGGAAGTCCGACGAGGTCTTGCATCACCTGAGACACTGGTCGTGGCTTCATGATGCCGCGTGGCACTCTATTATTGGTTGTGGTTGGCTCTGAAGATGACGTGACTTATGTTACTACTCCCACCAAGCGTAGTTTAGTCGGGTGAGAGGGTAACTGGAGAGACCAAGGTGGAGTCGATCCGTTGGTACGGAACGATGACGTTTTAATAGAAAGAAAGGTTGAGAATGTTTCAGAAGAAACCGCCATCATCGCTGCTAAGGTTTTTCTTTGGGTTCTGTCAAGAAGACGAAAAGCCCTACGTTTTTTTATGGAGAATGTTTTTTTTTTTTTATAATAAATTAATAAATACGATTAGTTTTTAAAAAAGTTAAGTAATACCAATATTTTGAAAATTGGACCGGACCTCCCCGGCCGCATCCAGAAATCGAGCACCAAACCAAATTTGGATCGAGTCAAAATTTAGGTAAACAGGTAAAATCGGCTAAATCTAGTAAAACCGGTTATCGGGTTTGATAAAAACAACCTGATTTACAAAATTTAATTCATAATTTTAGTTAATTAGAGTTTTTGAGTTAAATTTTAAACCATAATCCAGTAAACCGATTACCGGGTTTGATATTTACACTTTTCATCGTGTGTTTTTTTTTAATAATTATTTTATGTTAAGTTTTAGAAAATAAACCATTTTTATTGTGTTACTGTTGTAAAACTACTAATAATATATAGTGAGATATATGTTTATTTATATAATATGTATATATGTGTTTGTATGCAAATATAAAATGGAAAGAATGAGATATCACGTGAAGAAGGAGATATTACTTTTTGACTTTTTCATACATTATGCCAACTTACAACACTATATATATATATATATAAGTGGTAAGTCGGCTAACATTATATCGGTGAAAGTAAAAAATATTAAAATATTTTAGATGGATAATTATTTATTTCAATAATTATTTTCAATAGTTACCATTTGTTTTTCTATAAATTTAAATGATCAAAATATTTATTTATTTTATTTTGTTTTATTTTTATAAAGAAAATGTTTAAAGTATATTTTATGTTTCTTTAAAGTTAATGTTGTCTAATTTTATTATTATACTAGAGTCAAAATTTGCGCATACGCATGGACAACAAATTATTATTGGTTTTAAAGAATTTTTAGATTTTTTAATTTAATGAATTTGGTGTTGTCTTAAACATCTATTATATTATGGTTGATTAGTTTTTTCAAATGAATGGTGTAATTTAATTGTATTTTTATAGGATCCAAATCTATAACTTTACTTTGATTCACTAAAATATATTATGATTTTTTGTAAATAAATGTGTTATTGGATTTAGTGTTTGTAAATACTTTTAATAATACTAAAATTCAAATGATAAATTAATTAAACGTGTTGAAATAGTTCTTGGTGTTTAATAGAAATTGTTGTGTAAAAATGAAAGTACTAAATTCCAATTTAGAAATTGTTGTATAAAAAATTAAGGCCTTCAAGTTTTATACGGATATTTGTTTTTTTAACTCATTAGTGTAGTTTGATTTTTAAAAATTATTTGCATAAACCCATTATTATAGAATAGAGTATTAATATTTAAAATATGTTACAAAAACTAATAAATAGAAATAATAATATATGAAAACTAAAATGATAAGTTAACATGATAAATGAAAGACATCTTAGTTTCAAAATTAGTTTGCTTTGGTAGCCCAGAGATTTTGAGGGAATTTAAATATTTGATAAGGTATGGCATATCTAGTAGTGCGCTTTCTTCAGCATCATGCCAAATTGTATCAGAGCTTAGATATTCCTTGTATCCTCCTGGTTGAGTACAAAACATGTAAGAATTTATGTCATCTACTGTTTCATTTCGTGGTGCAAGTATAGCTATGCGCAGGCTATTTTCCAATTTTTAGTACTATTTAAAAACAAATTGTAAAAAATATGTATTAAAACCCTTTTGTTTTCAACATTTAAATTTTGAGAAAATCTTGAATAATTATTTAAACACTAATTGAATTGCAACCGTTCGAGCCAAGCCTAACAATATTTTGAAGATGGGTTAAATTTTGAGTTTGGCATATTTTTAAAATAATAATAAAATTTACTTCAACACATTCGAGTCCCACGAATTAGAGCGCAGTTGCTTGCAAATTAGTTGATGAAAAACTTTTCAGAGAGTCTAGAATGTTGTAAGTAGTATTGTCCATCATAATCTCGAGTGCTACGGGGAGAACTGATTCATCATGAAAATATTATACATGCAGAACTGCCATCGTTGATCGGAATATTGCACCATAGAATCATTGTTTGGATAAGGTGTTCATCAGCTTTTCCGCAAGATCAAAAGTATATGTCTTGTTATGCCTTCTTATCTAATTCAATAAGTTTGTTATATATTAATATCTAAAACTTTATATATAGAATTATTAAATAATATTAATTTAATATCAAAAATTAAAATTTCTTGCTTTTTCGACTAAGAATTATAAATCTAATTATCCACAAAAATCTGTTAAAAACTTGGCTCTAAGACAAAATTTTGTTTTTGTTTTTGATAAAGACTCTAAGAATAAATCGTGTTATTGAATGATGTTATTCACAAGAAGCTTCCCATCACGAAACTGCATGGTACAACATTCACAGATTAAAAAAGGATTTTCTCCTGATAAAGCACAGACTAAAAATCGTTGAGTCCATTTCTGAGAAAACTTGTTGTTCGAAAGAGCCTCTATAAAAGTAATACCGACTGTTGAAAAAGACTCCAATATGTAGATACCATCCGATCAATCGACAAGTGGAGTAGAAATAAGGGCTTCCTTCAACCCAGTCAGTCTTACTTACCACTATCTTCTTATGAATATATCTTCTTATGAATATACATCATTGCAATTGTAACCAATAATACTCAATTTTTTCGTTGGCCAAAAATCAAATTAAGAAAATTCTTAATTCACTATACAAGATACCAAAGACTGGTTATAAAACATCTGCACTTTTGAACCGTGACCTACCAGCCAGATTGGAGAAACCTTGATGATCACTATATCTGAAATCACTGGCTTCCTAAAAAAGTATGCGGCCTGATTTAGCTAAAACTGTCTGCATTAACACCTCAAATCAAACAACTAACACAATTTGTTGTTTATAGAACAACTTTCACCTTAAGTCATCAAGCTTACAAAAACAACTTGTACACATTCAATAACCATAGAGTAACAAATAACTATTGATTCTCTAAACATGTAAACATCACCAAGCCATAATATAAGACTACACAATCAAGATCACAACACCGTGATCAGTATCAAGTTGATAAGTTGTCTACAAAGAGCAAAGATAGACTCAGAGTACGTACCTTCTCTGCCATAACACGATTACCAACGTCCAAGTTAGGGTACATAGTCACTGGTAGGCATAGACTTTGGCTCCGCAAGAGCGGATCCGAAAAGGATAGAAACAGTAACCACAGTGAAAACAGGTTTCGCATCCTCGAAACAAACATTGAAAAGCTTATTAACCCATCCCCCGTTTCCTCAACTTGATCGATTCCTTAACATCACTCAATATTGATTCCTTTTCATCACAGTTAGGAGACAGTTGAGTCGGCCACAAAGCAAATAGTAGTATCCTCAACTGCTGATCCTTTCTGTCTTATTTTTAACCAAGGGGTTTTTATTGATCTCTTTGGACTGTTCTTCACTATAGTAGTACCCGAAATTGATATAGGTTCCCTGAATTGATGTGATGTATTTGTCTGGATAGTTAAGTGCAAAAGGAAACAATCATAGACCAGTCAAACCATAACAACAATGCAAAAACAGAACAATATAATGTAACTGAATCAAAATAAATAAGCAAACAGAGCAATGAAAAAGAGAAAGTCACTTTTTTTTTAAAAAGCAAACATAGCCGTGAAAACTTTCCCCCACAGTCACTTTTTTTTTTTTTTTAATCAATATCTGCGTTTGCAACATTATGGATTTTAATGATGTTTATGGAGAAGTTGCGACGCTTATTACCTCATATACACAGAATCAAGTGTTAATGGTGAAATGTATCTCTAAGTCTCTAGAAAATTTCAGTATAAACTATAGAAAGGCAAAACACCCTATGTGAGTTATTTCTATGTCTTTGGGTGCACTTGCTACATCCTGAATAATAAGAATCATCTTAGAAATTTTCCTTTAAGAGTGATGATGAGATATTTGTAGGCTATTCAAGCATTATCCATCGTTATCCACTCGTACCATCCGATCCGAGACATAATCCATATGTAAACATATCGGGATATTTTGTGGCACTGCCAGACCCACATGTAATTTAGGGGGGTCAATTAACACACCTAAAATTATGAAATTGTGTTTGTAATTATAGCACTTTTTTTTAGTTGACCCCTTGATAAAAAAAATTCCTGCATCTGTTTCCTTGTTCAATTTGTTTTTTCCCCAAAGAAAGTTTGGTTCATTTTATATTCTTTGCTCATAAATATAGTTTCCATTTTTTTCTATACGATATTAATGTTGTAATCTTTCATTAAATAACAAATCTTTCTTCCATTCCTAGCAATTCCAGTAAAAGAAATCAGGTTTTTGTTTTGTTACTACTTAAAAACGTGGGTTTATAATATTTTGATATATTTTATTAAATCTAAGACCTTTTTCAAAAAAAAATTTGACTAGTAAAAAAGAAATAAAACTGATAAATTATTATGAGAAATATGAACTCAGAAAATATATTAATAAGATTTTTGTTTTCTTAGATTGTTATACTTTTTTTAATAATTTATTTAAATAAATTTTGAAACCAGTAAAATATAGTTCTGGGTCGTCTACGTTACATGAGATTGCAAGCGGGTACGTGAAAAACGGAAGCATTTGAAAGCAAAAAAGCGAATTTTAAAAAAAATTAAGAAACGAATACGTGTTGGAAGTATATACATATAATATATATATATAATAAAACATAAAATCATATTAAAATAAAATGTTTTAACAACCAATGTTTTAAAATCATAAAAGCATATCATATTAAAATGTTTTAAAATCATATTAAAATAAAATAATATATAAAAAAAAAAATTTATTCGGAATCCGATCAACCCTATTCACGTTTCCAATTCGGAATCGTCCGCTTCTCCGCTACTTCTAAACGCTATTTTTTTGGAATCACACTTTCCAGACAATTACAAGTGCTTCCAAGACGATTTTACTTCTGCTCCCGCTTCAAAACCAGGAACCACCAATTGCCCACGCTTCCATGCAACGCAGGGGTCCGCCACTATTTTGTGGTAAACTTAACATACATTATTCCCTATGCATCTCTTCGGATGTATCTTCCTTCGTATTTGCTCTCTTCCACGTATTTGCCATTTGTTTGATACAAAAATCATTTGCTGTAATTTTAAATACTTCCAATTTTTAGGCTACTTAATTGATTATATATTTATTTATTTTATTTATGAAGTGGCAGTAACATTGCCCTGTCTGGAAGAGCACATGAATATCATGAATAATAATAATAATAATAATAATAATAATAATAATAGTAATAGTAATAGTAATAGTAATAGTAATAGTAATAATAATAATAATAATAATAGCATAGATAAGAATCCAAAAGATATCAAATAATTGAAATTAATATATTCGATCTGTTCAAAAGCATCCATCGATCACACACATAAAGCCCACCTGACCCCACTTTCGACATGCCATCACCCAAAACACTCCATCACTCTTCCCTTTACTCATTTCATAAGGAACAACACTTTTTTTTTTTGTTTATAAAAGTCGATTTTCAAATTCTGGAACAAACTTTATTTGTAAGGCAAATCTTATCTTCTATTTTACACATTTTTACTCCAAATTTTCTTCCACTCTTTATTTGCCAACTCTGTCCACCCCTTTTCACTCTTTCTATTCATATTTTTAAGATATTTTTGGTGTTCTCCATAATTGTGTATTCAGTGATATGATTGGATACAAAATAAATATAATAAATTTTGTAATATGCATGACATTGATATGGTCTTTTTTTCAAGATCGATATATTTATGATTTATATCTATTTCGTATCTAGCTGGATATATACTGCTCGAACAACATCAAAAAATGAAACTCAAATCAAGCTAACTAAAATTAACTAGGTCAAAAAAAGAAAAAAAAAGTAACTAGCAACATTGAATTCAATGTTTAATTTTCAAAATTTTGTTATTACATGCTTGGAATTAGAGTAGCTTATAAGCTTTATATGTTGATTAATACAACTCATACACATCCCATCATCATAATTTGATAAATGAAGACTCGCCAACGTGTCAACAGATCTACCACCGCCAACTCTCACATGGCATCATGGGGTATTATTATTATACACTACTTGACGAGCTTCAATACGACGCCATGTATCTGCGTTTTGATATAATTCCCACTTTTTCCTATTTAAATAAATCCTTCACTTTCCTCATTTTACATTTCCTCACTCAAAACTATCACTAAAGCAAAAGAAAAATGGGTCGATCTTTCGCTATCGCTATGATCTGTATCGTCCTCGTCGCCGGCGTCGGTGGTCAAGCTCCTACTCCACCACCAACCGCCACACCAGCACCACCAACTTCAACAACTCCTCCACCAGCAGCAACTCCTCCTCCTGTCTCAGCACCTCCACCAGTCACCACTGCTCCTCCTCCAGCAACTCCACCACCAGTCTCCTCTCCTCCTCCGGCAACTCCTCCACCAGCTACTCCTCCTCCAGTTGCTTCTCCTCCTCCTCCAGTCGCATCTCCTCCTCCAGCAACACCTCCTCCAGTCGCAACTCCTCCTCCAGCTCCTCTTGCTTCTCCTCCAGCTCAAGTTCCGGCTACAGCACCAACTACGAAGCCAGATTCTCCATCTCCATCGCCGTCGTCTAGCCCACCTCTTCCGTCAAGTGATGCTCCAGGACCTAGCACTAACCCCCTCTCTCCTGGCCCTGCCCCTTCCACCGATTCGAATGACCAGGTTCGTAACTTTTTCTTGTAGATCTTGTAGAATGCAATTCAGATCTGAGATGTTTTGGCTTTGAAACCTAGCTGATTTGTCCGAAATTGATTAGATCTAAACCGGTTCGAGTGCGTTTAGAAAAACATGATTAGTAACTTTTAGAAAAAAACATGATAAGCGTAAATTAGCAAGTGAGTGCTAGCCTGCGCTAATGTGCGCCTGTCGCTGCCTCGAGATCTTCGAATCCGAGTGTGGCGCGTGGGTACAGTAGTCACGTGAGTTTGTCAGTATCCACGTGAATAGTAAGTACTCCCACGTGGCAATATATGATCGGACCAAAGTAGATCTAGTTAACTGGAGAGTTAAGTTATAAAATAGTCCAAACTGAAGGACAGATTCTCCAAAATCTGCTGTACAAGATTATTTTACGTTTGAACCCCTACATTTTAGGATATTTCTATTAGCAACCCCGGAATAAGTAATTTACTTAAACATTCCAAATGTTGGATCTAGCAATGTTTTGGTAGCTGATTAATTAAACTTTGAATAATTAATTTAAAACCTTATGTTTTGCAGAATGGAGCTAGCAAGATGGTATCGAGCTTAGTATTTGGATCTGTTCTCGTCTGGTTTATGATCTAGACGGAGTCTTTCGGACTGGTGCTTCTTTGCATTTATTTTTATGTCGTCTTTGTTTGTTCCATTGTTATTACTTGGGGACTGAATTCTTTTGGGATTATCATGATCTTTTGGAGAGGATATTGTTGAGAGCTTGAGTTGGAGATATCAGGATATTATTTTGTTTGCAGATACTTTTGTGACTTCTCTTCTCATTCTATTTGATTATTAGTGTACTAAATTCCTTTTCTCTCAATACCTATCGCCTTTCTTTTGCTTAGACTTCTTTCTTTATGTCAAATGCAATAACATACTAAAGAAGTGACTAATCAAACCTAAAAGAGGAACACAATTCAAACAAAAAGCTGTAAATATTTTGACACGCTATGGTGCTTGATTGAGAACTAATTGACGAATTAAGAAAACAAAGCAAAAGTAATCGATGAACACTTGGAGAGTTTTATAAGTTTGGATTGACCTAAATGATCTTACTCTATGTCTCAGCCCAGATTATTCCAAACCCAATGAAATTCCAAAATATCTAATGGAATGTCAAAAGCCACATGTATTTAGTTGATTGTTTCATATAAATATGCATCTTATGATACACTGAATGTAGTAACCTAGAGGGTTGTTACTTTTGACAACTCTTTTTTTTTCCATTTTAAACAATAATTAAGAAACCTTTGATTTTGTTGCTTCTAAATTAACTTTCTTGCATATAAATAAAGCTTCAATTTAACACTCCATCCATTTCATAAAAAATCATTTTATAGTTTTGTTCACAAAGAGTGTTATTTTATATTTTCAATATACATTTTCAAACTAATTTCTAAACTTATCCTTAACTAGAAGCCACTTTTCTTTGAATCTAAATTCATAATCACTTATTAAATATAGACATATAATATATAATACTTGGATTCGCCTCTTCTAAATTTGTCTAATAAAATTGTGCCAACTAAGATTTCATTTTAGAAAAATAAACAATAAATTAAAAAATTAAACAAAATTTAAAAAATTAAGATATAACGCTGTTAGTGCTGCTTTTAAAAGAATATATTTTTTTCCAAAATCAATTAAGAAGATAAAATCTTCCTCTTTAACACCGTTGGTTCACTCCTAAGGATGAACTTCTTTATTCACCCTCTCTAAATCTAACCAATAAAAATGTGTCACATAAAATTAGATTTAAGTAGAAGTAACAAATTAAAACTAAAATAAAATCATTAATAAATCTCTTTCGATTTGTTAGAACATTTGAAGGCAAATGAAACCTATCAATTTGTTAACCAAATGTCCAGATCAGAAGCCAAAGTCAAACAAATGCTATTAGTGATCGAAGCCATTCCACCAAGCCCTTGAGAACATCATCAATTTTAGTATAATATATTCCACCAAGCTTCTCCATCAGTAATGAACCAATTTCCTTTCTACAGCAACCTTAAAAGGACATATCTTTTAGCTTGCAAACTTTTGAAGATAAGCAACCACAATCGAGTAAGAATGTAACTGAAAGCCGTTTACTTTCACCTAATGTAGATTTAAAAAAAAAAAAAATCTCTTCATCTTTAACTTTTCACTCTGGAAAACAAATAAAAAAGTATGTTAGTTTCAAACTCGAAACTGCAAAGATCTGTCCCGGAAGAACGACCATAACTGTAACTCCGATTAAGAATCCAATTTTGGTTGTGGCTAGCTCTTTATGTTGTGTATCTGTCCAGAAATATCTTGGTATTACAGATCGACTTCGTTATGTTAACCTGCGACCAAGTTTTGAAGGAATATGCACACAATAACAAAAGCAATAATAAAACCACAAGTCCATGTGTGTAGCCTATGTCAGCTCATGCACAAGCCTACAACAGATCATTGAATAGCAGTGATAGTTATTTTTTGGCACAAATAAACGTGGGATCTACCTTCACACCAAGAACTCTCTAGCTCTCCATGCTTACACCAATAGCAAAGAGGATTATACATCCACAAGCGCATGTATTGTGTACTTAGGTTCTCATCCCGTTTCTTGGCCTTCCAAGAAACAAACCGGTGTTGCACAATCATCAACCTAAGCTGAGTATAGGGCCATAGCCTCAATAACGGCTGAAATGTGTTGGTTATCTTCGCTTCTTGCTGAGCTTGGAATTCAAGTCACCACTCAGCCAGCGATCTACTATGATAATATTGGTGCAACTTATCTCACCACCAACCATGTCTTTCATTCAAAGATGAAACACATTGCTTTAAACTATCACTTTGTCAAGAAATTTGTTCAAAATGGTCATGTTCATGTCTCTTCTGCAAATCAGCTCGTCAATGCTCTTACTAATCCCTTACATCGAGCTCGTTTTCAAAGTTTTTTGTTCAGTATTGAACTTACCTTCTGCGACCGTCTATCTGGAAGAGATGTGATAGGATATGAAATGTCTTAAAAATCAAATCCTCTAATTGATCAAGTCACCAACAGTATAATATCATAGTCATAACTATTGTATATTACATTCTTTGTATAAAAATTAACTAGATCATTCTCTGTAATATATGAACAGAGTTGTAGTTATCTAATATTATCATCGAATCATACAATCCAGTACTATCAGTCTCCTAATGTTAAAATGATTTAGCTCTATACATTCGAATGACCCGATCAATATAAGAGTGCAAAAACGTATTATACTATTACATCTGATTTTAACCTCGAGAGTGGTTGTAGAAAATGTGCCATTTGGAGATACAAAACAAACAAATGAGTGAGTAATAGAGAGAGAACAAAAGAGGCTGCGAGTGTGGAGTCATGTGCGGAAACCGCGTGGAAAGACATCTTAAGGAGACAATCACGTCCCCTGTTTTTTTTACTTACTTATCCATCTCCATCTGTTACCAGCCTGTTTCCCACTTTTTCTTCAATTGTTATTTATTTTTCTCACAACTTTATATAATTGAATGATTAACTTATTTATTCTTGGAAGTATAATCAATTGAATGATCTAATTTCTGGCGGCAACCTCATTTATATATTAAAAAATAAACTTAAAATAATCTATATGTAATTTGTGAAGAAAAACTTGATTAGATTCGTAATAGACAACTGCATCTACCTTGTTCTTGTGAATCGACCGCTTAAGTGTATTCTACTCGTTTACATTTTGTTTATGAAATGTCTTTAGCATGGTTCTGTGAAATAAATATTTAGATTGTGATGAACTAAATATATAGTTTGAGTGTGATTGTTATCATTATCATTATTAATATTTTTGTTCTTATTATTAGTATATTGTTAGTATTATTATCCTTTGTTATTATATTATTAATGTTTAGGGATTTGTTTAGTTTCTGTTTGGAATACTCTTGATATACCCATTAACCAAAACAAAAACAAAAATATATCATGAAAGAAGGTAAACCAAAAAAATAAAAGGAATAGAACAAGTTTGTTTTTTATTTAATTAACATAATGGAAGGAATAATACTATAATTCTATTAAAATAATAAAAAAAGTTGGTAGCTAGGCCTATAAAAGGCCACTTAAGAGATCTCAAGAAAAGTAGAGAGTTCATTCTCGGACAAGAACTAACCATCATCGCAGTTCGCAGACTAAAGAAAGGCAAAGAAAATAATCATGAAGATAATTGTCGCCATGTTCTTTGTAGGCTCACTTCTTCTAATCACTTCGTCTATTGCTTCCGCTACGGTCTCAGGTTTGTTAATCTCCTAAAGACTCTTCGCTTCTTTTTCTTTCTTTCCCCATATATTTGATGTAATAGACTTAGGTTATATTTTGTTTCTTTATGTTTTCGCTTTCATTAGATATTTATAAATAATAGTTTTTTTTGGTTTAACAATTTACAAATATTATTTTTTTTATTTAACATTTTACAAATAATAGTTAGAACATCATAACATGCAAACTAACTACAATTAAAATTCATTTTTATGTTTTAAAACAATAATGGCTTAGTTGAACTTCTTAGTTAAATCATGACAAACCTTAGCAAAATAAAGTGAACTAAATCTACATAGTCTAGGATGCAAAATCATGAAGGCTATGTACACGAATTCGTTGAAATATATATATATATATATACATATATATATTGTTTTGATAAAAGGGTTAAATTCGTTGATGTTACTTTTGTAGATTAGATAATTAATCTTGGAAATTTCTTTTTTACTAATATGTATGTCAAACAAAAAAATATGGTGATAAAGGTGGTAGTGTCGCGGTAGCTCCGGCGCCGGAGAAAAAATATGGACCGGAGCTAGAGAAATGGTGTGGAGATAAGTGTGAAGGGAGATGCAAATTAGCGGGGATGAAAGATAGGTGTTTGAAGTATTGTGGGATATGTTGCAGAGACTGTCAATGTGTTCCTTCAGGAACCTATGGGAACAAGCATGAATGCGCTTGCTATCGTGACAAGCTCACTAGCAAAAAAACTCCCAAGTGTCCTTGATTCCACTTTTCTCCGACCAAAGATTTAAATCAATAAATAAAAAAGATCTACTGAACTGGATCTTTTGTTTTTTGAGTTTCTTATAGTTGTAATTGTAATTCCCGGTGTTTATTTATCAAATAATCAAAGCTATATATATATATCTATTAGTCTATATGTTTTAAAACAAGTATACTTTTAAGATTTGGATGTTGTTGTTTCATGAAGAAAGTTTTTTTAATATTTTCAACAATTTTTTAAAAATCTTAGTAAAGAAAAGTTGTTAAGAAATTAGTTGGCTAATGATGATATTAATGAAGGATATAATGTATAGTTTCAATATGCGTAAAAAGAATTTAAGCAATAATGAATCAAATATACTGCATGAGATCTGCTCAACCGATATAAATAATTGGATCGAGAAATCTTTGTTCTAAATACTTTTTTTGGTAATCCAAATTTGTATTGTACCAATGAATGAGGGTTCTATTAGGAGATAAAGGAGATGAACGTGTTTGGTAAAATAATTATGATGGAGTCAGGACAACTTTTACGAGGTTTTTAAAAGACTGACTAATGTTAACGTGTTAGGTCCATCACGTGCTTCAACTACTTCCTTGTCTGCGTTTTTTCTTACAATATTTTTTTGGGAATAATGGAACAGATCGATAAACCCCATTCGGTGGATAATTTGTCCTCAACAACTTTTTTTCTTTGGATAAAATTTGAATGCTAAAGAACTTATATGTATATATTTGCAAAACCTTGTACGTTAACAAAACTTTGTTGAATTTAACTTACAAAAGGATGAATGGTATACTCTATCAAATTGTTCAAGATTGGCTTAGTTAAATCAAATAATTAAGGATTGAGATATAATCAATGTAGGACTTGCTATTTGACTCGCCCAAAGCAAATACTTGCTATATCAAGTAATCGTTCAAAATCTGATTACTTACAAGTAACTTGACTCTATCAAATAATTTGACTCGACTTGGGTTTTTGATACTTGAACTAAAGTACTTGAGTTTATTGGATTATAATGTGAATAATACTTGGGATGGGATTCAAGTATTGTATTTAAAATTAATTGGGTTTAATGGGCTTTTCGTATTGTTACATAAGAGACATAGTTATTTATTTGAGATAAAAAAAAAGTGAAGTAATCAATATAACTAATCTTATTATATAAAGGAGAATGATTCAAAGTTAGTAACTCGTCTGATCATGACACATGTCAATTAAAACGATCAGATTTCGATCAAAATTAGTAACTCACCTGATCGTGACACGTGTCAATTAAAACGATCAGATTTCGATATGTGTTTAATTAAATAAAATCATAGATTATCAGAAAAAAAATAAATTTTAAAAAAGAATACAATACTAAAAAATGGAATTCTAATATTCCATCTCTATAGTTATTAAGTAAAATAAACTTGGTTAAACTCAAGAAAGCTCGACACGTATCAAAATTATAATTCATAAGATCATGACACGTGTCGGTTGATAGATAAGATTATGCCACGTGTAAAATTTTTGTTTTCTTAATTAAAAAAGAAAACCAACAAAAAATAAATAATAAAAAAATATATACTTTTTATTTTCTATTTTTCTAAAATATGTTAAATATTGTTACTTCAATAAAAATATTATTTTCAAATTTATGTTTTTAAATTTTCATATTATTTAAACTCATATAAAAATATTTCACACGCTTCTAATATTTGAATGTTAGTTAAGTGTCAAATAAATTATACAGTAAATTGATTTGATTAACCGATTAACCCATGAATCTATCTTTTTAATAGATCAAATTAAGACATAAATCTAATAGGTTTATGAATCAAAGAGTTGAATGAATAGTTGTAGTAGAATCACATGCTTCAGCTTGATGAGTGATTGACTCTGTAGCTTTACTTAGTAATGAATGATTAGTTTATGAATGATAGTTTGGCTGGATCAAAGAGATTTCAAGTTTGCAGGCTACTTACTGATCTTGTTTAAACTTGTGTTGAGTCTTTGAAGTATGACTTGTGTAATTATCTCTGCTTTATTTGATGAGTTTTTTTATTCTTTTCATATGGATTCTCATATGGATAACGAGGAAGCTGTAAACCTCAGAGATGATTATTATATGAGTGGGGATGAGATGATGTATCAAGAAGATGAAGAGAATTAGAATACAGAGGATCAAGTAGATGAGACTCAGAGTCCAACTAGGAACAAGTCAGAAACTAAATGAAAGCGATCAAAGTCCGACTTGTGACATTCTCAGCATCTCCATTACTATGGTAGCTTATGAATCTTCTTTTAGCATAGGAAGTCGCATGCTAAACAAATACAGGAGTTGTCTTCTCCCTTCAAATGTGCAAGCATTGATATGTGCAAAGAATTGGCTAAGTGGCTATGAAGAGATTGATCAGTTCTTTTGTCATTTTGAATCAGTTTTGCTTAGTTTTTTTGTCATTTTGACTCAGTTTTTCCTGTTTGTGTTTAGAGTATCAATTGAACTTCTCTGAGGAAGACAAAGAAGGAGAAGGAGAAGGAGAAAAAAATGTTTAAGTTTTTATTTGAAGTTTAAGACATTTGTATTCAAGTTTGTATTTGGAGTTTAAGACATTTGTATTTGAAGTTTAATACATTTGTATTTGAACCTTAAGATATTTATTGATCTTTGCCAAAAAAAAAAAGACATTTATTGATTTGTGTAAAAATTAGTCCATAGACAGCCCATCACGGGCGTTAATGGGCTTGGACTTCAATGGAATGGCAGCATTTTGTCTCTTAGTCACTTGAACGCTTTGGTGGTTTACGAATACCAAAGGCTGGTTATACGCATGTAAGACAATGTTGAGACATATAAAGATACCTTCAAGTAACGTTCTCAGATCCATTGGCATCGCACTCAAAGACAAAACCTCCATCAGTTCCATTCGATATTCCAAACCTCTGAGATAATGTCCCAAGAGCATGCACCTTTCAATAGAAAGCAGACACCATGATATAAGATGTCTTTCGAGACAATATATTTGTGCCTGTTGTTAAATATATGAAATCCATGCTGGTGAGAGGGTTCTAACCAGAAGAGACGACGAGCAAGGTAGTCTCGAGTGATTGAGATAAGAGGCTGAAACTGAATCGAAGTGTTCTCTACAAGTTCAGCACAATCTTCATCACTTTTTGCTTTTACTGTTTCCGTAGGAGGACCATCTGATGCTGGCAACTTAGAGTGCATCTTTGGTGATAGGGTTGCCAAAAGACCGTGAACAACAGAATGAATAGTTTCTTTCACTTCAGGAGCCGCAGGTTCTGACAACTCAGCTACCTGTTAAGAATATAGTTTAGATGGTCAGAGAAAACCAGAAAGACATAAAAATATACAACAAGCTGGAACATGTCTTTAGCTATTTTTACACAAACCTTCTCAGGTTGCAAAGATCTTAAATAGTCCAGCAAATCGTTCTTCTCTTCCCCAACAAATTGTTGCATTTGAAGCGCAGCGTTTTTTCGCCTCATTTCTTGCAATTTCTGACATCATAATATGAAACAGTAAAATATGGATTTCAGTAAGAACTCATAACATATCCACAAAACCAAACAAGATAGTGACGACAGTGACTTTTTTATCATGTTGATTATATTAGAGACTCTACCTTTTTCACAGAAGACAATTGTGACTGCAAACGAACGATATATTCTTGAGCTTCAGAGGATACTCTGCCCAAACTTCTTTATCAATCATTTCAGAAAGGCTCTGAGTTATGCTATCACTTGTGGATGAAACATTGTTTTCATCAAAAAGCTCATCAGGAAACTTCCCTTCTTTCAAATCATATTCCGTATTTTCTGTAGCGTGGCTTTCCAAGTCTTCACCATTCATGCCAAGGTTTTTTTCAAGAAAAAGCCGGTATTCAGCATTCCGCAATGTATACCTACAGTGTAGCAACACATCAGAAATCCGCAATGTAAATCCTAAAGACATTCCACTATAGTGTTCTAAAAGCTAATTTAGTAAACAAGAACCTATCGACAACAAGCCTACTATGTGATATCATAAAAGCAGATACACAATTTGATCATTCTTTGATGGATACTTCAGAACCATTGTATGAAACCATAAATCGAATGCCATAAAACGACTCGAGTTTCAGGATGATGATAATTGCGTATAGCTCTTTTGATGATATAGATTCACTTTCCTAAATGTAATGACTTCTAAATTCCATCACCAATTCCGCAATTCTACTAAAATCTAGTGCTGTTGAGATGTAGATTTTTCACAAAGTTATGTTCATAAAAACACACAACTTTCATAAACACTTATAACTAAACTTTTGGATTACTAATCAACCAACTCTAACTTAGCTCCAGTCCTACCTCAAGATCTAGTCCATAACTAATTGAGAACTAAACCAAAAAAGTTAAAAAATTTCTCTGCCACTGTCCGCTAAAAAGGAATAAAAGTGAAGTACAATTTTACTTTACTAATAGGTGGAGTACAAAATTACTCCAAAATTTAATTTTTAATGTACTCTATTTTTTTTCTACTTATTTTGACCATCTCCAATGGTTCATTCTATTTTTTCCTCTAAAAATAGGGATCTTTAAAAATAGAGAAGGGGTTTGCTCCAATGGTTGCCTCTATTTTTTATTTTTAAAATAATATTTAATATATATATATATATAATATTTTATTGAATACTTAAAAATATTATTTTAAAAATAAAGGGAGACCAATTCTAGATCAAAGCTTAAGAACTTGTTTGTGCTAAAGAAGAAAGACATAGCAGAGCAAAAAGAAGAATCTTTGCAGAACAAGCTCATTGAAAAAATGCTATAGTCTTGAGGTAGTATGGTTATATGGTTTGTTGTGTATGATGTCTTATCTTGGATTGAAATGCCATGGTTTAAGTAATGTAATATTAAGTAATTTGTTAGTTTGTCTCATTTTTATGTTGTAGTTTGGATGGTCTTTTTTATCTAGTACCAATTGAGTTTCCCATTTCTTCTTATGATATTTTTAATACCTTTTTTGTGTCAACTTATTAGTATATTCGGACGCTAGTAATATAATAAACGAAAAAGTATGTTCAATCAGATTTAGTTGAATATCCCTTTGTCAAAGAAAAATGTTTGGTACAATTCCTCATTTTATGACCCTCAAATCGTTTCCAAATAATTAGCAACACATTTTATCAACCCAATAAGTAATGAAATATTAAGTAATTTGTTGGTTTGTTTCAATTTTATGTTGTAGTTTGGATGGTCTTTTATCTAGTACCAATTGAGTTTCCTTTCTTCTTATGATATTTTTAATACGTTTTTGTGTCAACTTATTAGTATATTCGGACACAGTAATATAATCACACAAGATTAGAAATAATTATAAGAAGAAATGATATATTTTAAATAAACTCGTTCCTAACTCTATTAGAGACTAAATATTGTTAAAGTTGAAGTTACAAAAAAATTACAAGCTATTTTTTTAAAGTTTTTCAATAACTACGGCTTATGCCACTCACTTTTAGTATTTTAAAAAAAAAAAAAAAAAAAAAAAAGTAAAACCCAATTTCGCAACTTCACACAACTATCCAAGCCGTGTTTTTTTCGGCCGACCCGGATTAAGGACGTGGATCCTCAGTTGGTGTTCACAATTTCGACCCGATTTAATACATTTCTACCCGGCCCAAACAAGAATGATAGTAGCTGATACTCGGCCCAATATGTTTATACGATTCTCTTCAATGGAAGTTCAATTTTAAATCGTTCGAACCTAAATAAAAAAAAAAGAATCATATTAGTATATCTTTCAATATTCCATCGTTGCGATTTAACATCAACGAACAATATTCTCGAAATCTTTCAAATTGCCAATATTATAGATTCTTCACATAACTTAAACAAACAATCACGGATGAAATATTCTCGAACATGTTTATGAAAACATCCAAGATTTTCCAAATATAACATCCTCGCCAAAAATATTTTCTCTAGATCGTTCTTAAACAAACCTAAACTAATGCTAACGACTCATAAACATTATAAATCATTCAACTCATCCCTACCATTTTTATTCAACATTAAACAAAGTCTCTAAAAACTATAAACCAATGGCTCCTAGAATTGGTGAAACATACCTTAAGAATGTCAAACCTCAATACACTCCTGGATTTGGAGAAACATTAGACTTGGTCAAATTGTGATGAAACGGTAATTTTCTCAACTCTAAACTATTTTCAATTTATCCTTTAGTTTCTTTGTTTCTAACTAAATTTTTAACATGTTATCTTCTCTTACAGGGTTCTAAGATGGAAGCCACCATTAGAAAGGCTTATGTAACTCGATTTGAAAGGGAACTTAAAGTCAGTGAATGGACAATAATTGATACTATTAATGTGGCGTCTTGCTCTAGAAAGTATAAGTTTTACTAACAATACTGAAGTTAGTAACTCTGATTCTATGTCTGATAGTACTTTCCTCGAGTTATGTTAAGTTATCTAATCATGATATTTATCTAACTTTTTATTGAACTACAAACAATTTAGGTCAAGTTGTGAATGTTCTGTTTCAATGATCTTCACAAATCGATTATTGTGAAATTTCGAGAGGAACAAAGGAGAAGAAGTGTCTAAAGGGCTAAAGGCTCATGGTTTACATTCCCTTTCTGATTGATGAGAACTCGATCAGAAGGGAAAACAAATAATTCAGGTGATCTTATTAATTGTAGAAATGGTTTTCATATTTATGTTGTTAAATGTTTTATCTAACTCGAATTATATGAATAACAATTTTTACATATTTGCTAATCAAAGTGGAAGTAACTTATGACTATGGAATTAGTAAAAAGAAAATAGACTCTTACCATTCGGAAAAGTGTATTTACAGAGAATGAATGGCGACTTTAGCTTTGTGACTTCCCATTTAGCTCGATATGATACTTTGATTTTCCTAACCAACTAACCAGAGAGAAGTCAAAAATGGAGATAAGAAAGAAACCTAACAATGATATATAGCCATATCCAAATTTGATATTGATGATACTGGAAAGTGAAACATAAAATCATATCGAAGACATACAAAGCATAGTTATTTGTAAATTGGTAAAAAACTGAAAATCGGAATTACTTACTTTGATGTAGAGTCTGGAAATCAATAGATGAAAGACAAACTTTGAAGTAAAGCATCAAATTCTTGCATGTCATGGATTCGATTCCTGGGCACACCAAAATTTCTTTCCGAACTGAAAATAGAAAGATTCTATGAGAACCCGATGATGTCCAGTCTAAACAAACAATCTTTCTGGGCACATTATTATTTTGTCAAAGCAATGTATGTCAGAAACTTGGATTAACAAACCATTCTAAGAACCATAACAAATTTATAACTATCCTCTTAA
The DNA here is from genome assembly GCA_028015245.1 of Cardamine occulta. NCBI lineage: Eukaryota > Viridiplantae > Streptophyta > Magnoliopsida > Brassicales > Brassicaceae > Cardamine > Cardamine occulta. The sequence continues at coordinate 7,683,669 of CM051371.1, forward strand.
ATCTAAGGCACGAGTATGTGATGAAGAAAATATCGTGAATTGAATCTAAATCCATCATCTACAGAGTTCCAAACCTGATTTGGAGCTGAAATGGAGAGGAATAACGAAAGAAGAAGCCCAAATGGCTTACCGACGGCGAGATATAAGCCGATAGGTTTGGCGGTGGAGACTATCGATTGACGAGGTGAAGCGTCGATATGACTGTTGTGGTAATGAAGTATTTGCTGAAAAATAGATGTCTGTTTTGGTCCCAATGGAAAATTATATGGGCTCTGGCCCAACTCCCAATCAACTATGTTAACAACAACAAACGAAAATTATAAATTTCAAAAGAAAAAGAAACCAACAAAAGAAAATTACTTTTTACAATACTCAGTCGCATTTCATATTTATTTCCCCTAGAAATGCATAAAAACGATCAAAACATTGAGTATGGATTTTTTTTTGTCAATTGTATATGTAATAGTTCATAAAATAATAAAACTTAATTCACTATTTTATCTACTTTAATATATTACAAATAGCATCATCTCTATTTTCATATCTCTCTTACGTTCATATTATTTCAAATCAAATACATTTTTATTTCTAAGTAAAATATAGTGACAAAATCAATATAAAAATTCTTAAAAATTACCAAGCATAGATATATAAAACATTAAAGTCATACGAATCAACATGTTAATTAACTAAAGTTAGTTTTTCATATTAATTTTTTCTATCTCCATACGTTAGCATGGGTTTATTTATTTCGTGAGCACTGCGGATTAAAAACCAATGTTCAAACATGCTTAAGTTCTAATCTGTAATGACTAACACGTAAAAAGGAATGATAGCAACGAATAATACCAAATAATTTTTTATACTGGATTAATATATACACTCTAACACCAATAATATTTTTTATATAAATAACAAATAGAAATTATTGCAAAACATTGCCTCGGCCACCAACACGGATTATCATTCTAAAAACGCGAAATCACAACTACATCTATGTAACCATTGATATTAACAATCACTTAACTAACAGTTTATGATTTACTTAAATTATACAGTAACACATTAAAATTTTAAAAAAGTACACACGGGCTTAGCACAAGTTATTAATCTAGTATACATGAAAGGAAACACAATTTTATCCAATAAGAAGCTAGTACTCAGATCCAAGTTTAGAGAAACACATTTTTGTCCGATTCTCACTATTGGTATGGAGTTTGGAAAATGTGGATAGAAAATATCAGACAAACAGTACAATTGACATGGTATGGAGTTCTCAATTCGAGTGCAGACAAGTATGGAGTATTTTAGTCCGGAATGGTGTGTACTAGTCGGATTTTCTGAATGGTGAAGTAAGTGCGGACTAGTCCGACTTTGGTCTGATCCACAATATATTGATCAACCATTCAAGGCCTTAAGTTGATTAATGTACATTAAAGACAATGGATGTGACGAATATAGTATACACACACATATGACACACTAACACACACACATATATATCTATAATTCAGTGTTTATTTTATTTTATACTACGTAGAAATGGTTGGAATCGGATCTTAGCAGTTAGTACTGATAAGCTAGGAATTACTTATTCGTTATACTTGCTTAGATTTTGTAAATATTACGATCATAATTTACTGTAACCAATTGTGGATTATTATATATTTAGATTTATAATCAACCTTTCACGGGAATTCCTCCTCTTTCAAGCATTCTCCTCGATCAATTTGTTTTATAATCCTTCCATCGAAATTCTATTTGTATTTCAAAAAATAACAGTCAATATCTTTGTCAATTTTTCAACCTAGTTTTTAAAATCCCACTACATATATAATACTTTTTGCAGCAATCAAAATTAAAACCATGATATCTCTGTCCATCTTTCAACATAATTCTTTAAAAATCTAATACACACATTTAATACTTTGCTATTTCTCAACATAATTAAAAACAAAAAAATATAATAGACACAAAGTCAATTTCTGATCTTGTTGCAGAAAATAAGTAAAAATCTTGAGAGTGTAAAACATCTTTGTGCAAGTATTTTTCACAAATATTAGTACAAAATTTGTTACATAAAATAATAATTATAAAACCATTATTTATTTTCTATGATATATTTGGTGTTCTCATCCTTTCACTTTTAATTCCACTATTTGTTTTATTTTTGGGAGAACCCACTCTTTATTCTATATATTATATTTTTTTTATTTTTAGTATTCTTCATCTAACATTTAAATTTCATCCTTCAAATTTAAAACCACACAAATCTTCATTTATTCAATGTCGTCTCCTCTTCATAATCCACTCAATTCTTCATTAGATGAAGAATTTGTTAAAGCATTTGATGAAAATTTTGACATTGCATTTGATGTGTACTTGGGTGATTATGAACGACTTCAAGAGGCAAACAAGTCAAAACAATGAAGTCGATGAACATATATTGAAAGAAGTCATGAGGAAGGACACACCCGCTTATGGAATGACTATTTTAGTGCAGAGACAATATACTCAGAAGCTCAATTTTGAACTCGATATAGAATGAACAAGTCATTAATCATGCGAATTTTTGACCGACTCTCAAACAAAGTATAATACTTTCAACAAAGATGAAATGCTATCGGCAAGTTAGGTCTCTCAGCACTACAAAAGTGCAATACCTCCATACGTATGATGCCATATGGTTGTGCAGCTGATTTGGTGGATCAAAACATTTGGATTGGAGATTTACTCTCTAAACCTAATTTATTATCTTATACTTTGTTTTGAAAATCTCTCTTAGCCACTTTGAAGATTTTTGAAGGACATTGTATGAATCTTTGCATTTTTTATCTATCAAATATATTTTTCTTCTTAAATATTTTTATGTATTCACTAAAGAATCATGATTAACAAAGGATCAACCTTGATGTTTTGTGTTAAAATGAAGATTAGTGAGTAGTCTTTTAAGAACTTACATTATGGAGGTCGTTCGGTGATGATAATGTGTAAACTAATGACGATTCATCACTTATATCCATGTTGTTGAAAACTGACGGTGAAGATGTTTTCACCAAGTCGATGATAATGATAGGTTTGTTGCTTTATCAAGTAAAAACTGATCCCACAACTGAGTCTAAAGGTCACTATTGACCCTACGATTGGATATAAACGTTGATGACCTTGTAACACCCGTGTTCTGGGAATAGAGTCCCGAGGGTTATATTGTCGGAATTAAAGAGTGAAATGATTTAATTCCAATTTTTAGGTTAGGAGGTTGGTTATTGAGTTACTATTAAACCAAAGGAAAAAAATTAATTATTCCTGGTTTAATTTAAATGAACTGGCTAACCCTAATCCTATTTAAAGATGAATTAGAAGAAACCCTAGTTGATTTTCTGAGAATTTTCGTGGCCTCCTATAGAGGAGAGAAGAGGCTGAGCCTTTGGTTGTGGCTGAAAAAGAAGCTTGCACATGAAGGAGATGCAGACAGATCTGACATGTTGTAGTAGAACAGAGGTTCGACTTAGCAGATCATTTTCAATGGTAAGGAAAATTTATGGAGTTGTAGCTAAGCCTTAGATCTAGATGTAGCAATTTACAGAGTTGAATTTGAGTTATTATTCTAAAAGTTATTCGCGTTTTCGTGAGGTTCTCTGTTTCAACTTGGATTCAAAGAGAGATCGTGAGTTCTTCTATGGACGGATCATCACGAAATTTTGAGGATAGCTTCAGAACATCTAGATGTTGAGTTTCAACGGTGCAGATTGGTTTTGGACGGTTAGATCTGGATTTGTGACTCTATATTTGAGGCTGCTTGTTTCTGTTATTTTTCCAAATGATTGTTTTGGTTAGTTGAGTTGATTTATTCCATGTTATTAGGTTGTAGTTTAGGTTCCTAGCTGTTAGTTGATGTCGGGAGAGTGCAGAGGAGTTGCACATAGTTTTTTTGGAAGTTTTGCTTTTGGCTAATGTGAGTGCAGTACCGTGGTCGGACTGGACTTACGGAAATTTCTCGGTCTAATTTTGTGTGTTAGGATTTATTCCGTGTTGCGTGTTATTTATTGAATTTAATTAAATTGGTGAATTTAAATTAAATTGCTGAATTAATTGTTGTTTGTTGAATTTAATTAAATTAGTGAATTTAAATTAAATTGCTGAATTAATTGTTGTTTGTTGAATTTAATTAAATTGGTGAATTTAAATTAAATTGCTGAATTTAATTTTTGTTTGTTGAATTTAATTAAATTGGTGAATTTAACTGTTATTTGTTGAATTTAATTAAATTGGTGAATTTAATTAAATTGCTAAATTTAATCTTGGGTTGTTAAATTTAATTAAATGGTTGAATTTAATTAAATTGCTGAAATGAATTATATTGCTGAATTTAATTATTGTTGCTGAATTTTAATTAATTGTTAAAATTAATTAAGTTGGTGAATTTAATTAAATTGGTAAATTTAATTAAATTGCTGAATTTAATCTTGGGTTGTTAAATTTAATTAAATGATTGAATTTAATTAAATTGCTGAAATGAATTAAATTGCTGAATTTAATTAATTGTTAAACTAAATCACTGGAATTAGTGGCTATTGGTTGAAATTAATTATTTGTCGATTTTAATTAATTGCCGGGTGGTTGCTTGTTGTTGGTTGAACCCCAAGCATATTATTATGTCGAGAATATTTCTATAGTCGTCTGTCTATAATTGATCTAGTAGACGGGTTAATCGCCTCCTCAGTATTTATTAAATACTGACTGCGTCTATTCGTAATGGCGCAGGTAAAAATAAGGTATCTTAGCTGAGCTCGTGGAACTGCGGCTGGGAGAGCGGATAACATACCGGGGTGGTTTATTTGGCTATTTTGATTACTTAAGATTGTTGTGTGGTTGATCTATTAGGTTGTTAGATTTTAATTGCGAATTAATTGGTTAATAATTAATCGTAATTTAATTTGCTGGTTAAAATTGGCTATTAATTGAATAACGTCGCTGGAGGTTTTTATTATTTATGGAAATAATAAATGCTGTTAAAAAAAAAAAAACAGGTCGGGGCGTTTCAGACCTAATGGTTGGTGTTGTAGCCGCTTTGACCATATAACCGGGTATAGATGTCGATGACCTAACAACTGTATATTGTAACCACTTTGACCCTACGACCAGGTATAAACATCGATGATGACCTGACGGCCATGTATAATGCTGATATTTTGAAGACTGAAGATGGTTCGATGGTGATGATGACACATAAATCGGTCGAAATAGATGGGTCTTGACGGTGAAGACTGGAGATGGTCAGACGATTATGTTGATGGCGGAATGAAAACAATGACATCTCTATTACAAATCGAGATCGAAGGATGAAGGAGAAGAAGTTCTAAGCGTTTTCCAGAAACCGAAAAATCCAAACAGTTTGAAGATACCGAACCAAACCTATAACCGAACCCATTTCATATATGTGTCGATCGGTTCACCACAAATAACAGACCTAGAACTGAAAACCAAAAATCTCAATTCATTTTGGTTTGGAACTTTTGTTTGGTTTAGTTCTCAGACATATATAAAAAGTTCAGTAACATTCATTTATTTCACCTCTATTTATATCTTTCTTTTTTTAAAATAGGGAAATGTTTTTATTTTGGACTCTTTTAAAAATTTATTTCCTTGGAAAGATTTTTGAAGCGGTAAGGGGCTCTGTTTGGAAATAAATTTTTAAAGGGGTATATTTTTGGTATTTTTACCTTTAGATAACTACTAGTTTTTGTTATTTGCTAAAATTTTAGTTTTACAATTTTATTAACTAAACTATTTTTAAATTCTCAATAAAATCATCAGAAATATCAAGTCACTTTATCATAAGTTTTTTTTTAATTATTAAAAATATTTAAAAATATTTTTGTTCAAAACTAGTTGAAATTTAAAACATTAAACAATATATAATACATAATTACTAAATATAAAATTGATATACCAAATTTACTTTAAGATACTTTCCTCTGGTATATCTTAGTTATAATAAAAACAAGATTAAAACAAAATAAAAATAAAGAAGAAGATAAAATTCAATTAGTGCATATATTTTTCTTATTTATTGTTTATTTGTTTAATTAATCATAAAGTTAGCAGTCTTCATAAAAACAAACATAAGTTTTCTAGGATCAAAAACACACACATATATATATATATATATATATATTTATGAAGTGAATTATGGATTGTTGAGGAAAGAGGATTGTTAAGGCAGAAGTCTTCTTTCAAACCATTCATTGCTTTACTGCGAGCATGTTTCAAATTCGTAAAAAATCAATAAACTTTGTCACAAATTGTCTTTGCGCAAACATAAGTTTTATATGAAAAAAAACATATGCCTTTAATCTTGAGGTAAACCATGGGTTATGAAGAAAATATTATAAGTGAATATGCTTCAGTCAACCTTTGTACGCTTTAATACAATTACGCTTTAAATGACTTAAAATCTAATGAAGTATGCCATAAAAATCAAATGAAGTATGACACCAATTGCATTGGGAAAACTATTGATAAACTTCACAGAGTTTTAGCAGTATGTAGTATTAATGTATAACTCATTTTCCAGCATTTTACTATAACCCAAAACATTATTAAAACAACCTTATTTTTTTCCGCAAACCTAGTATTTTTAATGAATAAGATAAAAGTGATCCAAATTAAATTTATTAAACTAATTGGGTAATCAAATGCTAACTTATATAGAACACACTTGAGAAATTTCAAAAAACATTTTGGTTGGTAAAATACTACATTTACCACCCACTTGTATCGGTTGAATACGGTAGGAGGATAAGTGACAATGAATTTACTGGAAGAATATCATATTTTATTGCAAATTTGACACAGATGACTAAACTGTAAGTATTTACTTCCTTTTTCTATGGAGGTTCTAGCTTTCCTTATGGACATTTGAACTAAAGTATTATTTTGTAGGGATCAATCTCTAAATGTTTTGCTACAAACTCCAAACATTTTATAAGACATATTAAATTCACTTTAAAAATATAACATTGAGCCGGAAGTGAAGTTATTCAAATTTGTTATATAACAACAATATTTTTGTATGCAGAGTGAGTGATTCAAACTAGAGGAAGAAGGACACATATTAATAAGATATTTTTTTCATCATATATATGTTATCACAAATGATAGTAACAAGAATATCCACCAATAAAACGTTGACTCACCATTCTGAATATCCTAACAAATAAATCCTGAATCTTTAGGAGTTTCCTCCATATCCAAGATCTCCGTACCATCTGTTACACTCCAAAAAGAATGATGCTTCAGAAAATAAGCCCGAGTTCAAGCAACCCAAAGAGAGCCCGATTTAGCAAAAAGTCACCAGATAAGACTTAGTACAAAAATACTTGACGAAACACGTAGTCTTCGAATTCCTAACATGCCTTCATCAACCGGATAAAAAACATTGTCCCAAAATTTTTTTGCTTTGTTCCTAATATTAAGAGATCCAGACCAAAAGAAAGTACTACAAACATTCAATTTCATTTAGACATTGTTGGGGTAGTCAAAACATTGAACACCAAAAATTAGAGATGCTTGATATCACTGATTCAATCAACTGAACACTGCCAGCAAAGGAAAGACTATGGTTAGCCCAATAGAGTAATCTGGTTTTGATCCTATCGATAAGGGGTTTGTAGTCTTGTCGAGTCATAGATTTAGTGTTGAGTGGTAAACCAAGATACCTAATTGGAAGTTCGCTGCATGATAGTCCCAATTTCGAGGCTGCTTGGATTGCTCTCAACTTGTTAAAACCAGCGAAGAATATGGAGGATTTTATCGCATTTATGTTTATCCCTGATATTACCGAAAATTCCCTGAACACATCCAGTATACCAACTATGGAAGACACATGCCATCCAAAAATACTAGGATATCATCTGAGAAGCTTAATCTCCACCTTACGATATTTTGGGTGATAACCAAATTTCCCATTTTGTGCTGCTTTATTCAATATTCTCCACAAACATTACCAGCAATCACATAAAGATAAGGGGAATGAGAGCAACCTTGAAAAATACCCCACTCGCTACGAATTAACTTCGCCAACTTGCCATTTATTGAGATTGAAAAACGAGGCTGTGGACATACAAAAAATATGGGCCATTGTCTAAAATACCCTTTGAGAAATTTATTTCCAAACAAAATCCCCTGTGAAAGATTTTTTCAACTATAGGAGGCCCTGTTTGAAAATAAATTTCTAAAAGGATCCATTTTTGGATATTTTCTCTAAAAATATTGAATGTGTGAATTACTCGGAGAAGAGCTTGGCTGGAAGAGTGGGTCTAATAAACGGAAAAATGTCAAAAAAAAAAGCTTGGACTTTCAAATTGAGGACGTTTAAAGTCTGAACTTTCAAAATACCATTTAAATGCTCAAGTTTTTTGTTGATTCATAATTAAATAGCAAACTTTCGTTGACTGGGTCATTTGAAGCACATCGTTAAATTGACGTTTATGGCATTAAAGCTTCCTTTAGCAACTTCTGTTTAATCAAAACGATGTCGTTTCAAGTTTTATTAAAAATCATCAATTTTCAAATTGTGGACGTTTAAATCTTCAACTTTTTTTTAAATGTCGTTTAAATGTCTAAATTTTAATCAAATCCTAACTTATTTATAAATTAAATTACATTTATTTAGTATAAGATTTAATCAAAGCAGCCAGATGTTCAAAACAACTATTTATCATTCTTCTTATTTTTCTACTTCTTGTCGCTTCATCGAGATCCAACCATAATCAAAGGGTTAAAAATCTTTTATCGGTTACAAATTTTATTTAATATTCATTAAAAATTAAATAACCGATAAAAGAATATTAAAGCTTTAACTCTGTAAAGCTTAAAAAAAAAGTGGGTATAGGAAATTGAATCGGTTATTTAGACTTCCCAATGAATATTAAATAAAATTTAATTAGTTATCGACACATTAAAATTTAATTAGTTATCGACAAATTAAAATTTAATTAGTTATCACCAACACTTAACAATTCAATCTCTTGAGGGGTTTTAGAGAATTTCATGGGAATTTTCATGTGGCAAAGAATTCGTTGGATTATGTTTCTCCAAAGGCAGATTTTAATTTGAGAAGATTGTTTACTCCTTGATTATGGTTGAATCTCGATGAAGCGGTTAGAAGTAGAAAGAGAATACGAATGATAAATAGTTGTCGGAACATTGGTCGTTTTGATTAAACAAAAGATGGTAACAGACAATTGTACCCCGAAAATATGCTACGTCACTTGATTTAAAGTCATATCTCAAATGACATAGTGAACATAAGTTAGATATTTAACTATGAAGTCAACAAAAATTTAGGTATTTAAACAATATTTTTAAAAAAGTTGAGGATTTAAACGTTCACAATTTGAAAATTTTACATGGTTAAGTTTTTTTTTTTTTTTTTTTTTGTTAAAAGGCATGGTTAAATTGTTACAAGCATACATATGTTTATGCCGTAGATTAAACAAAAAGTTTTGTTGAAGTTATTTTGGTTTGTAATCTAATATAAAAAAATTTCAGAAGGGCTAGATTCGAAGTACAAATTAGTTAGAATATCAAGAAAAAGGGAAAAGAGGCAGAGGTTTGGCCACCATGTTGCAGAATTTTGGAGACATATATTAGTTAGTTAGCTAGATATCATGTTCTGGAAATGTCACTTTGCTTTGGTACAAACCCAACAGATTTCATGCTAATTATGTTTCTTTGTTATAAATCTGTAAAAGAACATAACACTAACAGTTTCATATAACATGTTTCTCTTCACGAACCCACAAACCCTTATTAATACCAACATTTTGGTCGTAGCTCTCTCCCTTGCTGTTTCTATGTTTGGGCCACCTCTATATGATTTTTTATTCTTAACTTAAGGGCGGCCATATAATGCCATATCCCTATATTAAATGCATGTTTATACACTATAAGATTATGACGTTATAAAGTTTCATCCTTAATGTATTTGTGTAATTAATGTGTTAAATGGCTATTTTTTTTGGTTTCAACCAAACATTACATCTACTACGTAGTACATTACAACTGAACGAGCTAAACAATTTGCTTTACAATTAAACCGTACATTCCCTAAGCAATCTGAATTCGTTTAGAAGATTAGAGAGAACGCACTAATTGTCTGGGAAGGCGTCATCTTGATCAAATCCATACAATTTGTCTCTAAGTCTAAGCGAACTAATCCTCGAGAAAGCATGGCATGATTGTCGTGGGCCATAGTAAAGCTTCCAACTCGAAATAGAGGAGGATAAAGTCCTTCTCTGACCATAGTACCATCTGACTTCATATAAATCCAACCCAAACCTGTGGTTGTATCATAATATTTCTAAGATTCATCTATTTGTCACTTGGCACATGTACTCGACCCGACCTGTTATGTTATACTCTAACTCTCTAAGTAACTAGTGGGACCACCTAAGCCATCTCCATGCGGACCATGCCTTACATTCTCAGATAACATGGTTTATTAATATATGAGGTTTTCAGGCAGCCTTTAAAATGTAAGAAAATTATATTATAGGGGTCAATATATTAGTTAAAATTGTTTTTTAGTTTAGAATTTTTTTTTTAACAAAACCAAATTTTAAATTTTCATGGGTCATATGACGCTCCTCCTACTTACATTTACTCATGGAGTAGTAGATAACGAAAAGAAAATCTTCCAACAAATTTACTCATTGATTTGCATCAAAGTACAAATGGTCCCTGGGAATATAAAAACTTCTCCAATCAGGATTTTTTGTCCCAACTAGAGAAAGAAAACAAATTACACACAGAGAAAGATTCCACAGTACGTGAAAAAAAAAAACGAAAAGAAAAAAGAAATACTAAGGGGGGGGGGGCGAGGAACACTAAATCACCAGCGAGGAATCTAATTATATTACAAGACCAAAGCCTAATAAATTTAAAGCCTTTGACTTCACGAGATATCCAAGGAAAAAAACATGGGCTTGTCCTTATCTTCTCCTCCTCTCCGGCGTCCAATGCGGTAAGGCTAGGCTAAAATGCGCCGACACAACCCTAGAATCAAGTAGCTCCACAATAGGTGTGAAGTTCACGCACCTTGGTACCTTGTACTGGTTAATGGACGCGCCTCTTGAGATGGCGTAATCCATCAGCTCCTCGAACGTTCCATTTCTCACCACTCTAATCTCCAATGGTCCAACCGAGTTATCCGCAACTCGGCATTGACGGTAAACCGAGTTTAACGACTCTTCCATCTCGAGGCAACAACGAGTCAGGATTTCGTGATTCGGCTGCCTCGCCCCGTCCCTCACTAACAATTCCCAGTACAACACATAGTGGCCTGGGATCGTACTTGTGTCTGCGTAGCTAGTGTACTCGGCTACGCGGCTCCCACACTCTTCATGAAGCAGCCTGGATGCATTCTCCACTGCTTTTTGAAGCTCTGACTCGTCCGTCTTGTCGGAGTCGATGCTGAGGAGAACGTTCTTCCTCCTCACAAAGTGAAACTGAGGTGCCGAGTTGTGGAAACCGGTGACTCGAAGGATGTCACCGACTCGGTATCGGCAGAGACCAGCATAGGTCGTGACAACGAGTTCGTACTCTTTGCCTATCTTTACGTCAACGAGCTCAACGGCCTTGGTGCCACCAAGAGGAATGAACTCGAAGTAGGCCATGTTGGGCATAATGGTGTAAGAGACTTCCGATGGTTTGCTCATTGGATTAAGGTTCAAACCAAAATAACACTCGGAGGAAGCGTACATGGTACAAGCCATCGGAAGACCCCCGCTATAATATTCCAACGTTGGGATATACTGAGCCATGGCTCCAGTTACAATGACGTCAAGGTACTTAGTGTTGGGCCAAATTCGAGTGATGATTCGTTCCCAATTGTCTGACTCGCACTCCTGGCGGATAAACTCCGCCAACTCAGGGTCTGGTTTGAGAATACCGGACATGCATTCTCTTATAGACGAGTCGGTTATCTCGGAGTCGAGACATCCTGACTCGATGTCATGGGCAAAGCGCGACCAATGGAGCTGGAGGAAACGGATGGCACGGAGGAGGCCAGAGGCAAAAACCGCACCCACACGAAGGACAGAGAGGCGGTCAAGGAGACCACAAAGCATCTGAGTGTACATGCTTTGAAAAGAGTCAGGACAAAGAATGGCTTCGTTAGGACTCGTGTAAACATTATATGGGTCATACTGTCGAGACCGGAAGTGTTCGCTCTTGTAGTAACTGGTTAAGACCGGTCGAGCCGGTAACCCACCAGGTGTCTTTGTTTCGGACTTAACGAACAAGAAGTACATTCCCTTTCCTTTATCTAACCCCGGCACATACCTGTTCCACAAAAGACAAAAAGATAAGTCAACGCTTGAACTAATAATAAAGAATAAAACTCATATGCTCTATATTGTCGTTTAGCTACGTTATGGTAAAAATGTTTTATAGACTTACAAATTCATTACGGGCATGAGGAGACTGTAAAGAAGCTGACGACGATCAAGCTCTTCTTTAATGGTGGGCATGAGCTTCCTCTCTCCGGCTGAGGTTCCCGAGCTGGCAAAATTATAAGAAAAAATTAAGTATAATTCTAAAACGTTACGGTTTTATTGGTTTATAGATTTTAATTGATTTATAAATCCATAAAATTTCATAAAGGTGATAATGGAGAGTGAACAAACCTGGTGAGGAACTCAGAGATGGGATGAGAAGATAAGATCGGAGAACGGTCTCCATCAGCGATGCGTTGGATCTCCGGCTGGAGATCTTCGTAGGTAATGATAGGAAGTTTAGACTTAAAGGTATCACGGTCAGTGGCACCACCGAGGTTGAAGCGGCGGAGGTACTCGGTCTCGGCGTTACGTCTTAGTATCTCCGCTAAGAGATTTTGTTGGACAACGTCTGCGTTTCGGGTCATTTCCTCAATGAAACGGAGAGCTTTTGCGTCCTTTTCACACGCCGGAGGTCCCAACGGCGACGATAGGTTCGAGTCTACGGCCATTTTTGAAAAGTTTTTTTCTTTCTTTCTTTTGGTTGGAGGGGAATAAAACTAATCAGGACAGACAAATTGAGAGAGAGAGAGACAGACAGAGAGAGAGGGTAGTTTGTGTTTTGTACTTAAGAAATGGAATAGATGTGTTTTGGGATTGAAGAGCTTCTTGTGGGGTATTTATATAGAGGAAGCTCTTAAGTTGCTTCTGAAGTGCCACGTCACATGGCAGAAACAACTTGAGCTAATTCGGACCATAACATCACATAATCTAAATTTATTACTTTCCAATCTTAACTAAGATATATCTCTCTTATTCGGTATTAAATCAACGCAATAAATACATTTTCATCAGCACTTTTTTTTTTTACCATAAATGATCATAATAATTTATTTTGACTTGCTAATGGAATAAATTTAAATGATAGAAACGTTACATGATATAGAAAAATGGAACAAATCCAGAATTGTCACAGATACGTTTCAAAACAAATTTGACATGAACAAAATTTGTCGGAGCTGATAGAAAAGTTTAGCTTTTACTAGTGTCGTCACATTTTAAATGTGATTCTAATAATATTCGTATAAAAATTGATAGGGGTTGGAATCTTCAAAATGATACTACGAACCATGGTAAAATGAAACTGCAAAGAAATGATGGGTTATTTAGGGAGTGGAGTATTTTATGTATACTCAAATGTTACATGTGAGAACATACAAAAATAATAATTAAAAAAAAAACTCTGGCCTTTGACAGGAAGGAGACTGGAAAGACACTCGCTGGAGAAATTTGTTGTGGTCAAATAGAAAACTAAATAGTGATTAAAAAAACGGGAAAGAGACGGGAGAAAAGGAGAACACAAGAAATGAGGCAAGAAAAAAGGGGATGTTGAAGGTGAAGGGGACATATGGGACCCAAATAAGAACGTCAACATGGCACGTTTGGAGGAGGTTGCATGTGGGGTTAGGCCATAGAGCTATATGTAAGCGTTTACGCGTTTCCCATTTCTCCCTACTATTCATTTTTCTATATTTATAAGTGGTATTGTTTGTTTTTTTTTCTTTGTCAAAGACTTCGACCGCAGCATACTATAAACCGCTAAAAAAAATGGTTTGATCTGTTGATAGTTTTGACCGTACCGTCTGCTACATCCATTCAAAACCTAGGACTTTATTAAAATGAAAATGGTTTAAGTTTACAAACGAAAGATTACAAACCTATACAAATGGTCCCATGAGAAAAAAATATGAAAGCATTATTCAGTAAGACATTTTCAGTCCATCCACTCAACAGAAGCAGTATTGCTAATGAAGTTAAGCGAATTGATCTCGATTTTGTTGTTCCTCCATTGCTTGACTAATCTTTTAGAGTAGGAAATATACAAAAATATGTGAAATGTTTCTTTCAAAAGTTAATTATATCCAGTAGGGAAAAAGTATTTACTATGTGTTATTCACTTTTTTTTTTCTTAAGAAATTTTAGAAAGAAAAACCAATAATTACGTTTGTTTGTTGTTATAAAATGTGAAGTAGTTATATCGATTTTGAGTTTGTAATGGCAGTTACAGAGAAAACAAAGAAGCAAAAAAAAATCTACAACATATACTAAGATTACAAAAAGAAAAACAAAATAACTAACACACCGCAAGGTAGGAATGCGTAAGAAACTAGCCAACAGTTCCCCGAAGAAGAAACACTTATTCAGAGACGTGAAACTCGGACATTCCCATGGTTGGCACAGCTCTGAAGAACTCGAGTTCTCATCGTTTGTTGCAACAAGCAATCTTCATCTGAGACCACCCTCAAAACCTCTAATAAGCACTCCTACAACTTCTCCAACGACTACGCAAAAACAGAACTGCTACAACGGACTAATTCTCCCCCGGCGGCATGGGAGTTTCTACGAAGAACCAGAGAAACCACTTTTGACCACTTTTGCAACAGCCGCCGAGATCAAATCACCGCCTCTATTCAGCACCGAGAAACCACTGCAGCATCATACGGAACTATCCCCTACCATATCAACGAACCGCCAAAATCAAAGCCCGAAAGCCAAAAGCAATGGAGGATGTGGATGAGCCACATCGGAAACCCAAAGGACGAAAGACACACCAAGACTAAAGTGGAGGCCAAGACCCTGCTGAACTAGACCAGATCATGACCAAGGACGACTCACAGAGGGTTCACAGACTTGTCAGCGCCTTCCTCATGCACCAGCAAAGCGAATGTCGCTGCTGGCCGGGTGAGCCAAGGGAGATCTACTTCACCCGCTAAAATGCCCTTGCCAGAGACAAGGAGAAGAAAGGAGATCCGCCGAGTCTCCAAAAGCGAGAAAGTAGAAAAGGATGACGCTGGGAAAGAACCGCTGTCCTCGAACGCACCTAACGACACCGCCGCCGATCTCCAACCACACCAGAAACTTCGTTGGTACACCCACTCCGGAGTAGAAAAATTGAAAAGAAAAAAGGATGGGAAGGCTGAAGCCACAACGCATCATCTCCAAACGATGCATATATCATGTTTTTCGAGTCGTACGGCTGGGAGAGAAATGATATCGGTCGTGATATCCATGCATTATTAGTCGCTAGTGACGTTCTTTTCTTGGAATATGCAAAATTTTAATAAATCTCAAAATCATATTATTGTTCGTGACTAAAACTTGTTCAAATTCTGCATTGTTTGCTTGTTTATGAGAGATTCATATAAATGAAAACAAGACAACTATATCTCATTCTCGACCTTTCCAGAATAGTATGAAATAATTATATTTGTGCTAAATCTATGTATTTGTGAGATGAGAGAGCATATCGAATGTAACAGGCATAAAGTAAAGATACAACACAAGGATTTGTTAACGGAGTTCGATTAACCTATATTTCCGAGACCACGTCCAAAAATCATTCACTAGAAAAGGTCGCAACCTACAATTGCTATATAGATACCATACCAATATTTTCTAGAATTATGGTGAAAGAAACAACCACTTTGAAAACAGTCTCAAACATGCATGTTTGTCATACTACCTGGCGACACACTGGTGTAACACCGTCTTCATTAACGGTTGTAGTCTCCAAAGGCATTCCACCAAAGAACACTACCAGTCATTGTCTTTTCCGACTAGTGTACATTCTTAACAAAACCACCAACATATCTCTCTATCTGGTGGGATGACGTCACACACACACACTTGTGTGCTTCTAACAGCAAAACCTTAGACGCGCAACCTTTCTCTATCGCAGCTGCGCTTTATTTATATGTTCTACTGAACAAAAATCCTAAACTCCTAAAGTTTGGACTTCTCTCTGAAACAAGGCCCACATGGCTTCTCTAATGATCTCGAAACCCATGTGACATTTTTCTTTCGTAATGGATCAACTTTTCAATTTGTTGAGCTTCACTTAGAGCCAAAGCCCATATTCACTCGTGTGTCACAAATAGACAGGTGTGTATATATACATTTAGAAATTATAATAAATATATATATAACAATATTTAAAAAAGCATTATATACATATATGTATATATACATTTAGAAATTATAATAAATATATATATATATATCAAACCCGTGCAACGCATAGGGCTTATCCTAGTATTATAATATAAGAAGGACTTGTCGTTCCTATTCAATAGAGAACTTTTCAAATGAATGAACAACTTTACTGTCATTACTAATTAAATCCAGTTTAAAGTCCAATAAAATAGTTATAAACATATGAAACAATTATAATCAAGATGCTAATCTAATCAATGAATTATAAAAAAATTCAAGAGATTCAAAGAAGGAGGGTGGGCTGGGACTAAAATCAGTTGTTGAAGCGAACAAGGTCTGCTGTTTTAAACTCATTTGGCAAGTTGTTTCAAGGAAGAACTCTCTCTGGGTGAACTGGATCTACAGACAATTGATTCTCACTAGTTCTTTTTGGGCTCTTGGATGTGGAAGAAACTCTTAAAATACCGAGTGCAGACAAAGGATTTCCATTTGATGGAGGTTCAGAGTGGCAGTCAAACTTCCTTTTGGTTTGACAACTGAGTTCATTAGGGAGGCTTTTTGAGACTCACAGAGAAAGGGGTTTCATTAATATCAGAATAATAGCTGAGGCCACAGTCGCATACGCTCTTGGGATTCATAGGCGCATGCGCCATCGAAATGAGGAGTTAAATAATATTGAGCGGAAGGTGGATAAAATTCGGGATCTTGGTAGCACAGAGGATGACATTGCTATGTGGTGTAGATCCGATGGCACATTCAAATCACATTTCTCCAGTTCTGAGACATGGGAACAGATACGCCATGGAGGGCAAGTAAAGGATTGGCACAAGGGAGTTTGGTTCTCAGGAGCTACCTCAAAATACTCATTTCTTCTGTGGCTAGCTACACATAATAGGTTAACCACGGGAGATCGAATGCTAGCTTGGGACAGAGGTGTAAACACATCATTAATCTTTTGCCAACAAGCGATGGAGTCTCGTGATCATTTTTTTTAATGTACTTTCTCTGCTCGGATCTGGGAGGCATTGACATGCAAACTGCTTCCAGCGCTACACCACTTCTTTTACTGAGATTCTACTGCTACATTCTGGCTCATCTTTTGACAAGACTGCCTGTTTTATTTTGCGGTATGTGTATCAAAGAACGGTACACAAAATCTGGCATAAAAGGAATAGACGAAGACATGGTACTGAACTCCCACACTCATCATGTTATCTCATTTCTTTCATTGATCTTATGATTCATAACAGGATATCTTCCATCCATTCGCTCGACCGGTCAAAGCTAGAGGATGGACTCATATAGCGTGGTTTGGTTCTCGTGACTAAAGAGCACACTTGGTTATTATTAATCTTGATTTGCAAATCTGGTTCTACGTCTTCTACCTCAAAAAAAAAAACATTCTAAACAAGGATGCATATAATGTAACAAAGTTTGTTTGAATAAAATTTACATTCATATAAAAAAAATTGAAGAGGGGCTGAAGCATATTTCTTTTGATTTGGAAGCAGTGGATAGGAAAGTTAGTTCATGAAGAAGATGAAGAAATCACTGAACAAGCTGATCAAATTCGGAGAGCTTCTTGTGCAATTAGCCTTAATGTATTAATCAACAATTAGGCTTCACTAAGGCTATGTAAAGTCTAATAAAAAGAAGGCTATGTAAAGCTCTAATTGACTAATTGAATCTTGGAATGAATCCGTTTCGTTGACGGTTTAAGAAATTAAATTTCTTGACCAAATCATTTTCTAAAACTTCTACTCTTTTTTTCTGCATCTTATATACTGATCAAAACATTAAATGAAATTAAATAAAATTCTGATATAATTGAATGCATATGCTGCATGTCAAATCTCATGTGTGCCATTCATCAAGATACCTTCACGTATTTTAATCCGTTCACACAGTTAAATGGTCATTTGTTGAACTTCAGACATTAGTTTTGTTGTCTATTTATGTATGGTTAACTAATTATTTAATTAAAGAGTTTGGAGAAGAACGAGAAACGCGGGGCCTGACAAAAGGGAAGTATGTTGCCGTGTTGGTGGTCCAAAGCAATGGTCTAATGGGCACGTGAGACAAATGCCTAACTCCATGCATGCATGCTTTCTTGCCTCCTCATTTCCACAATTTCTTTCTAGTTTGGAGGATTATGTTTCGCTTAGAAAAAAAAAAAGTTAAATGGTTAGGTTTGAATTGTTTAACGAAGGTGAAATACTTCCAGCTACAAATTAAAGTAGTTCTTAATTACATAAAAATTCAGATGTTCTGGAAGCATTTTTTTCTTTTTTTTTGATTAAAATGTTAAACTTAATGATCACCAAAAAAAAGATTATTTACATGATACATAATTAAGATCGTACATCCCAAAACCACCATTGTAGAAGTGTTATAATGCTATGATTAATCCGTGGTATCGAATAGAGGCTGATCTGTTTGTGACTGGTTTACCTATCAATCGAATAAGGTAAGCCATTGGGTGTTGGATCTGCAAGTGTATTATTTCGTTTCGTTCACAGCAAGTATGATATATCGTTTTCTGGACATCCAAACGAAGAAGAATAAAAGCTAGAGGATCGAAAGGGTTGTTCGCTAACGGGTACAATCCAAAAAAAGTAAAAATTATAAACATAAGAGCACCCTCATTGCAAATCTTTCAAAGAATCTCTCATAAATTATAAACAAATAAATATTAATAAAAAAATATGGATCTCTTGAAAAGGTGTGAGAATCCCATGGATGAAAAACTTATCTATGGGATTTTCACACTTTTTAAGAGATCCATAATTTTTTATTAATATTTATTATTATATTCTTTATGACAGACTTCGTGGGAGACTTACAAATAAAGATACTCTAAATAGATTGAGTTTTAGTGGATCATAAACTAACTAATAAAATAGTATTCTCAATAAATAAACAAAAATCCTACCATTTTTTTGTCATTATGGTCTACCTTCTTCCATTTATGCACACATTTTTGTTTTCCACTTCCTATTTTTATATAGTCTTTAAAAACAATAATTAACTTCTATTATTTGTGGCTATACTCATTTATAATTAAAAACAATTAAAATCATTTTTACAAGATTCGTTTGACGAATATGCCTATAGGATGGAAGGAGGACCCCCGTTTTCCATTTTGTTTAGGACCCTAAATAACTCGGAGCCGGCTCTGAGCTTTAATATAATCCCAACTCCTATTTCGTGCTTCAGTCGGAATAGTTAGCCAGGTGATGAATGCATATCTTGGAATACTCTCTCAGGAAACCAAATAACCTTACCGATGCAACCCATTTGGTTTTCATGTCAAAACTTACGACATTTGTTTTGGAGACAAAATGGAGAAATTGTAATATCAACTCACCGAAAACAAAGAATTATCGAAAATAAGTCGCATAGGCTTACATTTTTCTCTAAAATTTTGAATTAGCAGTTGGTTACCAAAACCATGAAACCATATTTTACTACTAAAATAGTGAGATCAAGTTTTGATGCTGAAACTGCAAAATTCGTCTTTTGACGCCAAATTTGCAAAAAACATTTTTTGACACCAAATTCTTTGCTACTCGTTTTTTTTTCATCAAAAATACGGAATCTTATTTTGTTGCCAAAACCATTAAATATTATTTTTTGCAGAACTAAATCTTGTTTCATCTCCAATACGAAATAATTTCGATTTCCCACAAAGCCACATACTCTCGTTTTGATGCCAAAACTTCAAAGTCACATTATGGCTTTGGCGTAAAAATGTGAAATCCTATATTGGTGAAAAAAGTTCAAAATTGTGTTTCTATGAAATTGCATTTTTATGTCAAAAAAATATATTTGAATGATGCCTATAATAGTTTGATACGGTTGTAGTATAAATATTATCTTCTTTTTTTTTTTGTTAAGCCGGAGAATCCCATGCCAAAAAATATACTAATTCCGCCAGACTCATTGAAATTTAGTGTTATTAAACATATTTTGATTCTAACGTAAGGGCAATACCTATAATACCGACCAAAAAAAAAAATACTAATATCATCCATCTTATCTTATATATACGTCTTATATTCGAGATGAGGTCAACGTTTAGTTGGAGAATCGGAGGTTTCCTGTTGCATTACAAGCATGTTGCCGTTAAGAAAAACAACCATACGTAACATATACTAATAATTTTGTAACATAATTAATAATAATGCTAAATACAATTCAAAACACGTAAGACGGAGACGACAGGGAAATTAAAGAAAGGAACCGTCACACCGCCATAAGATCGTCGGAAAGATTTGAAGCTCGTGGACTTCGGAGACTTCATCACGTGCGCTTCTCTTTCCTCTCCCTTTCCTCATCATTTTCTCCTCTATAGTTTCTATGTTTTATAAATATCATTGTTGATCTTAATCATAGGCTGTACCTAATCTACAAGGAAAATGTATTTTCTCTCTCTTTTTTTTAATGCATAATTAGTTTATTATGCCCTTATTGATCTCTTTCGTCATATTAATAATAAAAAGTTAGAATGGTCATTTCAAAAAAACTTCTCAATATATGTAAAAAATTTAAAAATTAGATTAATTAGGAAGAGAGGAAGTATATTTTTTTTTGTCATGTAGATAATATTATTAAACCATGAAATGAGATATATGGTGGAATTACAAGTACCAATAAAATACTTAGATATCTCCTAAAACATAGTCCAAAAGAATAAAACAAAATCTCAATAACACATGATTTGGACTAAGTATTTGAAAAGATTCGAGTTTAAATGACAAATCATGTGTTATTGAAATATCTTTTAAAATTTTATGTTATTGGATTAATAATTTTAAATTGTATACTCAAATCCATTGTTAATGAAAATATTATTAAAATTTGATTTAAAAATTTCATGTGAGATTTGAGGGGATTTATTAGTTAAAAATATAAATACCAAAATTTCATGGTTTTATGTGATATTTTAGAGAATTTAAAAAAAACAAAATTTAGTTCACCAAAATTTAAGCAAATCATCTTAAAATTCATTAAAACTCAAATTTCTCCAAATATTCATTTTAATACACCTCCTAAATAAAGACAAAGAGAGTTACAAACCACAAAAATCAAAACGAAAAACAAAGACTAGAAATATAAGCTCTAACCAAATACACTTGCGAAGAAAACTACCCAACTTCCACATGATCAAAGTAATTACTTCTAATCTAACATTAAATGCAACTAATATGAAGAACTCGCAAACAGTTACGTTAAACATCAAATTTTAGTTAACAAACCAATCATAATCATCAAATCATTTCAATCAGTTACTGTAATATTTTGTACCTACATTTCAAATATCTTTATCCAATTAGTGTTCTTTTCTACTAGATATTTATTACTAGCGAAAACTGAACTATGCAAAAGTATTTATTTTACTTACCTGTAAATATTGTTCTAAGTTACTATCTTTAAACTCGACTAAATACAAGCATTAATAGACTTGGTTGACTAATTAATTGGTTTTAGGATCCAAAGCTCAATAGTTCAAGCTGCGTTTAGAAGGGGATCATATTACATCTAATATGTGCTGTCTCTGATCTGAGGATATAAATATGAATTTAGACCTAAAATCTTTTAGTTAACAAAAAAAAAATTGAATTAGGTAGATAGCGAAGTTCATTATTTAGGATTCAAGTATTATGTTTTTAGAGCAAAATCATTTCTAATAATGCTCTATAACTTACTCTAAAATAGAGAAATGAATTATTGGAGAAACATTATTCACTCTTCTATTTTTAGGATATTGTTAATAAAATAAAAATATTCTATTCTTAAAAATAAAGACAACCATTGGAAGAAACCTCTTATTTATTTTTTCAGATTTCTATTTTTAGAGAAAAAATAAGAAAATCATTAGAAATGGTCTAAATTTACGTGTAAAGGACTCTTTTGGAAGTCTTCAACGTAAATTATAGGAATGTTTTTACTAAGTAACCTACTTACACCTTTAGAAACAGCCTGACGCTTTAGCAAAAACATCATATGCTTAGAGTATCTCTATCAATTAAGTCTTTTTAAATAGGTTCTTAACAATATGATAATAATATTTACAAATAATTTACTTACACAATTAATTTTAAATCTGAAAAAAGAATTGAACATTTTGTAATATGACAAGTGTCATTAGAGTCTCTTATTAGGAGTATCTCAAAGTCTCTCATTTAGAGTTAAAGTTTTGTTTGTCATTAGAGTTTTGTTTGTATTGCCCAAAGCTATTTATTTTTTCTTTTAAGAGTTTTTCTTTTCTATCAAAAACATAATATAAATTATTCTAAAAACTATAATCAAACAAAAAATGTTAAGTAATGGAAAGGAATAAAACAATGTGGTTGAAGAGAATAGACTATAGAGGTGGCGTGTGGCATGGCAGAACTTTTTTCCAGTTAAGAGGTCGTTGCTGCTTGTTTAGAAAGAGCGTCCCCCAAATCCAATTCCTTCATATTAGTTTTTAATATTGCTATACTTTTTAAAAAATATACGAACATAAATGATGATGATCAAAATCTCCGTTTACTTCATGGTTCATCTATTATGTAACGATAAAAAAATAATACCTTGAAAACTAGAATAACAACCTTATTTATTTTTATTTTTAAAGGAATTGACAAGCGTATGCACATAATCTTGGAAACACATATCGACCTAATAAATCAACGATAGATAGTCCTTTTGTTGTTTATGATTTATGTTTAACGTACTAACTATAGTATATCTCTTTTTCCAAAAAAAAAAAAAAAACTATAATATATCTCTTGAAAAGAGTCAAAATATGAATTTCATTTACAGTTCAACCATCATTTTAATGTATTATTACCTCTGTTAAGTTCTATAGACTTCTAACTCAAAATTAATTAGTAATAAGTGAATTGACTCATATCCCTTATATACTAGTGTTAATCTTTTTATATAACCAATATGAGATATTAACACGTCCCTTCGAGATGATGGCTCTTATCAGTCAATTTTGAACCGATTCCCACTTTATGACTTATAATAAACCTTTCTTGGGCTACCATATTTAGGTCAATAAACGAGGTTCTGATACCATGTAAAGTTCTATGAACTTCCAACTTAAAACAAATTACCAATGAGTGGATTGTCTCATATCCTTTATATATTAGTGCTAATTTTTTTATATAACCGATGTGGGATATTAACAACTTCTTATTATATATCTTTTACTTTTTCTAGTTGTTTTGCCGTATTTTATTCTTACATTCATTATTGGCCCCTCAAACTTTTTGTACTCTCTTGAGTCACTAATCAAATAAGTAGTGTTCGACGCGCGGCTACAAAAAACAAATGTAACCGAGGATACTTTTGCATATGCTACTAGTCTCTAGTTGAATACTTCATAACGTGGTAGACAAACAATGCTCTCTAATTTCATTTTCACTTTTATTGTTTCATTGTTTGACAATATGTTTCATTTCGAAATATAGTCATTGCATGTGTAAAATTATGGCCATTTAATGGTCGAATAGTCCCGGTTTTGAAAGTGTTTGCAAACAAAAACTAAAGTCAATTATTCATTGAAACGAGATTGAATTGGATTTACAAATTTCCTTATCTCGTTAACAAACAATCAAGTATTCCTTTTTCCGTATTCAACTATTCGAATATTATTTCTTCTATCTTTAGTTGACCGTATGGGATTAAAGCAGACTTCGTTTACATGCAACCAAACTGAAAAAAATAATATAAAGGAATCAGAGGGAAGTTTCTGTTATATTTCAGCTGCATGTGCATATTTAGAAAAAACAATTTGAATGTTTTTAGTACTATAACGTAAAAGATAATTGAGTGTTCCGAAAATATGAACAATCATACGAAAATAATTTTGTACGAAGGTGTTTCCGTACTCATCTAAGTCTACCGTCTTAGTACAGCCAGGCCTCGAGTCAAAACAAAAACCAAGAAAGTAGTACATAGACAGGCATCATAATCTTTTAGAAAACAAATGTATATGCTTCACTTGGCGTATTAAAATTAATGATTCAATTTAATACTTGCACGAAATTATTGGGTTGATTAATTAGTACACCTCATCTAATCATTCGAAACTGCTTAATGTTCTTTGATATATGATAGTTGATTTGGAGAACATACATACGATGTATAATTTTATTACATTTTTTTGTTTATTTTAAGATCGATAAATATTTCATTTTCTCAAAGAGGGGCATTTCAAGAGGGAATGAAGTAAATGATAACTCTGGATCCATGTAGATTAGAGTTTCAGCCCGAACTTCGAAATTATTAAAAAGAATATTCATTTTAAAGAATTAATCAACACTTCCGGAAGGACATAACGGATACGCAAAACAGTTTCATGCACATCAATAGGAACTATAGTAATGAATAAAGAACAAAAATGATTATTTCCTCCGTTTCAAATTAGTTGTCGTATAAGGTTGTTTCACACATATTAACAAAAAATTTAATTTTTCTGTTTTACTCCTAATTAATGTTTATTTGATTTTATTTCATTGGTCAAAACATTAAAACATGAGGAACAAAATTGAAAATCTTATCAAACGTATGCATTGAAAATATAAAACGACAAGTAATATGAAATGAGTTTTAAGGTTTAAAACGACAATTAATATGAAACGGAGGGAATACAAAATAAATAAATACAGGAAAGACAAATAGGTGGCCAACAAAAAAATCCCCAAAAATGTCATAATAATCCCAAAATGGCTAAAGGAGCTTAAGAAACTCGTCCAAACATGTAAAGAATACTAGTTAATCAAAAAGGAAATGATGTCATCTTCATTAGTTCTGAATAGTGTTAAGAATACAATTGAAGTTCTTAGATTCTCGATCATACATGCCATAACCCATGCCAAAAGCTTTCCTTTTTGAGGAGATGCACGGACTTGTAAAACATAAGGGATGGCATTTCATTGTTCTGTAACAAATTCAACTGAAGCAAGTGAACTTATTGTTTTCTTTCCAAGAATCATCAATTTCATATCTAAAGCTTCCAAGCTCCTTTGGACACTCCATTTCTTGAGCTTTTTATCTAGATATTACCTCATTCTTTACCATTCTTACAGTAGCATGTTGAGCCTAATTTGAAACCCAATAGATCAAAATCTTTTCTAATTCAAAGTTTGCGAAAACCCTATACTGTTTAACGAAACATTAAGCATGAACATTGTTAGAATTGATACAACTCTACTGTAGTTGCAGTAAGATAACGGTACAAGAAGAAAATGAGGATGAATTAGGAACAACTCTGCTTAAGTTCTAACCCAATACACTTATTATTGCTTGTTACATAAATCAGAAGTTTTATGCATTTTCCAAAACAAAAAAAAATTCTCTCCCAAGCAAACGAAAAGCTCTACAAGTAATAAAATCCACACATCGTGGAACCAAAACTTCTAAAAACAATAACACAACAACTAGTTTTTTTTTCTGAGGTAATCCCACAATTTCGATCTCACATCCCTTCAAAGTAACTGATGCACGCACTATGACGTTTAACTCCTTTGCCTCTTCAAGTACCTGTCTCAAGTTGCAACCAAAATTACAAATCAGAATAAGACCCCGAGAGAAGATTCATCGAGCTTACTAGCAAACATTCCTATTGATGTTCATTGTGTATCATATATGACTTATTCTCGTTGTTGATTTCATGGAATCTAACACCTTCGTATGATAACCAATACAACTCAAAGAGATTGTTGTACAAACTGTATTCTATACAGACCAAAAGCAACAAGTGTGAATCTTTATTTTGCCAAGCCACACACAGTCTCTGCGCAACATTCTATTTGAATAACGTGATCTTTAGCTTGAGAAATGTGCAAAAACCTTTAAATTAGAGAGCCAAAATAGCTGTTTAAATGGACAACAAAACGAAAACAGAGTCTAATCTTCAAGAAAAAACACAAAAAATGAACAAGAAACCTACAATGCAGCAGCAATCTCTTGTCAGCGATGTAAAATCCAAGTCCATCACCCATCTTTTCCACTCCCTATCAATCCCAAATCCAAATTGTTCTTTACCAGAAAGATGAGAAATCAAAAAGAAACTACCAAAACTACTTAATTCTACGGTTTCTAATTCTACCCGACTGAAGAACGGTAAGGAAATCATTCAATCCGCAAGAAGCTCCATATTGTAAAAAAAAAAAACACATTCATACCAACAAGTTATGTCCCATATGTTTCTATGAAAATCCTAAGATAAGTAACACTCACAAAGAGGACTATTTAGCGATCTTGACAAGTGCGTTGGAAGGTACCGTTAGACAGCTCGCAGAAAGCTCGCAAATTAACGTTAAGGTGAGATGTGAGTTGAGAAGCAGCCACAACACTGTACAAAGGCAAGAACGACTGTGTACAACCAAGTGCTCCTAGATTCCTGAACATTCATTCATTCACAAATACAACATCACAATCTTCAATTCCCAAAACAAAATTGCTCTAAGGTTCGAATTAGCTAACGAATCTTGAATGTTTCTGAAATTACGCAAAATCAATCTAATATTGACACGAAAAATGTTCAAATTGCAAACAAATTGATCTGATTTTGTATTAACAAACCGTAAAATCAAAGATCAACGAAGCTGACGAATCTCAAATGATTCTGAAATTATGCAAAATCAATCTAATATTGAAACGAAAATGTTCAAATTCCAAAACAAATTGATCTGATTTTGTATAAACAAACCGTAAAATCAAAGATCAATGAAGCTAACGAATTTCAAATGTCCTGAATTACGCAAAATCAATCTAATGTTGATACGAAAACGTTCAAATTCCAAAACAAATTGATCTAATCTTGAATTAAGAAACCGTAAAATCAAAATATCAATGAAGCTAACGAAACTCAAATGTTTCTGAGATTTCACAAAAATCAATACGAAAATCTTCAATTTCTCTAAAATATTTTTGAATTGATTAGATTCTACTGAGAAACTATGAAGAAGTTAGGTAACAAACCTAGAAGGTGATGAAAAGGTGAAGCGACGGCCAGGTAAAGAGGAATTGGAAGGACGGAGCCGAGGAAGCGCCGTCGTCCGAGAACGGAGTGATGGTGATCTTGCGGTGGCTGAGACGAAAGAGCGAGCAGCAGATCCAGCATTGCGCCAAGCCATTTTTGTCAACTGTAAGGTGAAATGAAGAATAGAGTGTGAAGAGGTTTTTGCTAGGGTTTACGGGATAGTGTTTAGAATTCTCGATGAGGGTGGTTGTACGGGATTTACAGTGTGGTTGACTGTAGCCGATAATTACACCTGTTAGGTAAGACTCATTATTGGTCTGATAGACACAGCCCAAGATCGTTGTATTAGCGGATCAGTGGATCACTTTTATCCCTCGATCCTTAATGGGTATCCGAATATCCTATATATAAACATTTAGGGAGTATTAATTTAGGGGTATATTGGAGTTAATATTTGGAGATATCTAAGTTTGAGATGATTTGGTAAAATTTTGGCAAATTAGAAATTTTATTATTAAATTTTCTGAAATCTTATCTAAAATTCGAAGATTTTGATCTTTATATTTTTAACTAAGAAACCCCTTCACATCTCACCTGAAACTTTTAAATCAAATTCTAATCATATTTCCAATAACATTGGATTTGAGTGTATAATTTAAAATTATTAATCCAATAACACTGGATTTTAAAGGATATTTTAAAATTCATGTTTCAAATAACACATGATTTGTTATTTAAACTCAAATCTCTCTACATACTCAGTCCAATACACCCCCCTAAATGTTTATATATAGGATATTCAGATACCAATATTGGATTGAAATAAGAATCGAAGGTTACTTTGTGGAAAAAAAACTCAAATCTATCTAAAAACTCATTCAAATACACCCATTTTAATTAAAAACATTTACCCTTCTTTAGACGTTCAGATAAAATATAAAACACTTGAATTTATTTTTTAATTCTTCCCCCCCCCCATATCTAAAAAAGGGTCTTCGACTACGCCATAGTCTCCACCGCGAAGCTCGTCAACAACCACCGCAAAGCTCAACATCTCGACATCTGTCAACCTCAGTTTCGGATCTAGGTCTCATCCCTAGCTAGGTCTAGATACAGAGAAGTTAATGCGATCCTGATGAAGGATCAAGCCCCAACTTTACCACCGTGAGGATAAGATGATCGCGAGATTATGCTAGACCCAGTTACTGAGCACCAAGCGGTTTGGATGGAACGAATGTCCCCACAAAAGGATGTGAAAAGTCCTTTTGATGAGACTAAGAGTTCCTAGTTGGAATCACACGAAAAATGAGAACAATGATATATGCTTAAAAAGGTTTTTGATAAAAAAAATAGATAAGAGTTTACAATGGATCTCGACCACCATATAAAGAAGAGGAGGCGAGGAGGAGAAGTGACAAGACATTAAATGAGTCGAGTTACGAGACATGCCTCGTAAACTCTCGCAAAAGACAACGCAAAATATTAAACATACAAATTCAAATTCAAAACTAAGAGATAGATATGGGCCACGCCAAAGATGCATAGAGACGAGCCTTGTAATGGGTCGGACTAGATGTTAGCATAGATGAACATATGAGTCACAAACCTCATTAAAAGCCTTACTTGGAAAACCCATTTGGACAAAACCGAGCTAAGAGAAAAAGAGTGCGAGTGGATCATATGCCCAATGCTCTAGCCTTCTTGGACTTGTGTCTTCACCAGTATAGCCTTGACACAATGCATAGGGTCCAAGTGATCCTCTTGAGTACTCACTAGGTGTAGTGATACTCGAAACTCTTGGTAAACCTTCCTTGTTGCCATGCATTCATTGACTTCCATAATGGCTCCTTTTGCTCCATATGCATCCATCAAGCTCTTAATGTTGCCAGCTCCATGTTCTATGTCCTTAGAGCATCTCAAGATCGCATCATCCTCCATTTGTTGAAAAATATTTATCCTCAAATCTGCTTGTCCTGCCACAAAAAACCCCAAGATAAAATCCTTATATATAAAACGTATTGAAAACTTACCTATCGATACAATATTGGATCGATGTGTTCATGGGACTTGTAGAGAGATTCATCATCGTAGTTGCTATCTTTAAGATCTTTGAACATAACATTCATCTTCTCATGCATGATTCTTTGGAAAGTGTTGATCGTCTTTGTCCCACGCTTTGTATCACGGAAGTCTTCATGAAGAACACTTTCTTTTTTTTGTAAGTTCATTAAGTGAATCCATGTTCTTCAACTCAAATGTATGTTCCCTGCAAGTGACCTGATCTTTATTGATTTTTAGACAATAAGATATATCCATGTTAGCACACATGAAATCAACAATAGGAACAGGTTGTACCATTATCGATTTAAAGCCATTAGAAATAATTTTAAAGGGTTTAGAAAATTCTGCTAGATTCGAGATATCCAAGGCTTGGACGTGAAGGCTTGACTCGGTTTGTTGCTCTCCATCATAAGCTAAATGTTTTGCATTCATCCTGACCTGATCCTTCTCGGAGACTTTAGTAACATTCGGTTCTTCTTTTTCCTTGAAGTAGTCACTTCTTTCATTACAGTGTGGCTCTGTTCTATAATGATTCTTCCCATGTTGTTTTATTTCTTGAGACACAACCTGCATAGTCTTGAAATCACTTGGAAGCTCCGGTGCAAGGTTAGTGGCAAAAGAATGGTCTCTTGAACCAACAAATAACTTAGGATCAAATGGGTCATCATATAGAGTTTTTCCAGCCATAAAAAAAAAGACTAGAATTCTTACCTTGTCCTTGCTTGCCCTTTAGTTGGATTTGATCAAGATAAACTTCGTGAGGCAGAAACGGTACTAGTGTAGTCTTTCTTCCTTTGAACTCGAACATATGACAATTAGTGAAACCATCATGAAGCACTCTTCGGTCTGACTGCCACGACCTTCCAAGTAGTATATATCCAGCTTCCATAGGTAGCACATCACACATAATCTCATCTTCATATTTTCCAATAACAATCGACACTTCCACTTGATGCTTAACTCTCATTTCTCCTTCGTCATTTGGCCATTGATGATCATAAGGTTTCAGATGCGTTTTGATGTCCACCCCAACTTGTTAACCATAGTCTCTGTTGCCATATTAGTGCAACTTCCTCCATTGATGATGAGACTACACACCTTTCCATTAACTAGACATTGCGTGTGGAACAAGTTATCTCTTTGAGCTTGCTCCTCAGTCTTAGTTTGAATGCTCAGAATTCTCATAGCCACAAGTACCTCTCATTTAGCTAGTAGTTCGACTTGATCTTCCTATTCCTTAGGTTTAGACTCTTGTTGCTCTTCTTTGGATTCATACATGCCATTGTCCTTGAGAACCATACTTCTTTTGTTAGTTCATTCATTCGCGTAATGTCCCATCCTTGACATTTGTAGCACTTGATGTTGATTGTCCTTGTCTCTTTCTTAACTCGATCACCTTGTTTAGCCACAAACGGCTTAGCTATAATCTTGTAGTGCTTGGTGATTGCTATCTGTTTGAGCCCTCGGCTTATCATCCCTTGAATATCCTCCTTTTGAAAAATTACTACTTCCAGCCCCATAATGATTCGTGTAGAACTTCTCTTGAGTTGCTCCTCTATAAGTATGTCTTGATGTAGCATCTCTTGTAAATCAACATGAGGTTGCATCTCCAAGCGATCTTGTATCTTACGTTGCAATCCTCCTAGAAACCTCGACCTTGTAGCTTATCTATCTTCTCGTACGTCGGCTCTGATCATCAGTGCTTTCAACTCTTTATACTAATCTGCCACTGTATTCCCACCTTGTACAAGTCTCCTAAGCTGATTATGCGATTCCCTGTAGTAGTAACTCAGCACAAACCTCTTTCTCACGATAGTTTTCATCTTGGTCTAAGTTTCCATCGGATTCTCTTGATTTCTTCTTCTTGATGTCACCAATTGATCCCACCAACACATAGCATATTCACTAAACTCAGTAGCCGCAACCTTCACTTTGTTTGCTTCTAAATAAAATTGACAATCAAAGACCATCTCGATCTTCTTCTCCCATTCCAAGTAAGCATCGGGATCATTCTTGCCTTGAAATTGTGGTACCCAAAGCTTCAAACTCCCAAAACTTTCTTGATTCTGTCCCCTTTCACCCCTAACTCGTCGATGCCTCCTATGACTCTTCGTCAACATCTCCTTCATCTCATCGTCTTCACAGAATCTCTCTTGACAACTCTTCTTGGTTTTCATCTTATCGCCTTGGTTGCTCCACATTTCTTCCATCATTTCTTACTTTCTCATTCCTCAAAGGATTCGACATTGCATCAGCAAGCAGATGAACGATTTCTTCACATTGCAAACTGATCTTTTCATTCATCATGTTCTCGAAGGTCTTGGTAAGGGCTTCAATCAGAAGTTTGTTGACATTGTTGCTTGATTCCATGTTGTCTGACATCTCTACCTGAAAGATCAGCACCACGATACACCAGTAAAGACTTCCTTTTGAAAGATCTAATGATCAAAATAACAAAACACGGAAATGACCCCTCAACTACCAAAGAACCCTAATCGCGACTGTTCAACAAAATCAATCTCAGAAAAATATAGAATCGACTCTATCATTTCTAGATTCAATTTTAACAAATACTAGACTCAACCTAAATTCAGATGAAGTTGATTTCATGATTTTAGAACACACCAAATAATTATGAAAATTAAAAAACAATTGCAGAAAAATTAGTTAACTTCGCGGTGGTGCTCTAATACAATTTGATGCGATCCTGGTGAAGGATCACACCCCAATTTCGACACTGTGAGGTTAAGATGATTGCGAGATGATGCTAGACCCAATTACTGGGCACAGAGCGGTTTGGATGGATTGAATGTCACCATAAAAGGATGGGGAAAGTCCTTTTGATGAGACTATGAGTTCCTAGTTTGAATCATACGAAAAATGAGAACAGTGGTCTATGCTTAAAAATGTTTTTTTTGATAAAAAGATAAATAAGTTTTTACAATGGATCTTGACCTCCATATAAAGAAGAGGAGGCGAGGAGGAGAAGAGAGAAGACACTAAATGCGACGAGTTACGAGACATGCCTTGTAAACTCTTGCAAAGACTATGTAAAATATTATTTATTTATTTTTTTTTTGTATGAATGTAAAATTGTATTCACCAAAAAATTGTTTTACAACAATGCATCGTATAATCAAAAGGATTTAGAAAATTCTAATATCATAAACATTCGAAATAGAAAATTAGGTACTACGAGTTTGGAACCAGTAGTGAAGACCTCCCTTATAAGCTTGTAAACTCATCCTCTGGACCGTGCTTAGACAATTTTGAACACTTTTATCTATAAAACTGGAGAGTTGTGCAGCCGATAATGGAGTTTCACTGTGGCGTCTTCCATTCCTTTCCCTCCATATACTATGGATAGAGAGCTGAAACATACCTCAAGACAAAAGTTTGAAGCGGTTGGTGGGTATACTCCGATAGCAGTGGGAGAATAGAAGACCAATTTGTTGTAAATCTGAAACCAAGTAAACCTCGTGTGAGAGCTGACCAAATGTGAAGAATAGGAGCATGAGAAAAAGAGATGATCCCGAGTCTCCAATCTTTCACTACAGAACATGCAACTGCCACTAGCTCCCGCGTTCCATTTGATCAATTGATCACCGGTAGCAAGACGATTGTGAATAGCAATTTAAGCAATGAAACAGTATTTAGGTGTGGAGTAGGAGAACATACACCTTTACACCAATCACAGATCAGGTTTGTTTGTTGAATCAAGTGCCATGTTTCTTGCTAGAAAATTTACCTTTAAACGTATCATTCTTTCTTTTCCAAAGGAACTGGTCAGCACCTGCCTGCTGAACATGAAGACGGAGAGAGTCAAGCTCATCTTCTATCTGATTCAGAACTGTAACCCGGTGCCTTCTTCTTCGACACATTTCAATATCATCAGCTACAGAACTATGATTCGAGATGCCCATGTCAATAATACCTCTCGCTCCAAGTAAATCATATAGTTTTCCAAGTGGAAACCATACATCATGCCAAAAAGAAGTTTCATGTCCCGAGCGCACCTCCATTTTGTGGAAATGTTTAGCCTTGTCTCTGTATTTCAAAAATTTTTGCCACATCCACGAGCCCGAGCTAGAGGTCTCCCGAACTGACCATAGTGAACCAGAATTTATCAGATTTTTTTGGATCCATTTAACCCATAGCGAATCCCTGGCTGAAACAATCCTCCATATCAGTTTCAAAATACTCACTGTGTTCACCTCCGAGAGCTTTCTTATGCCTAGATCACCCTCTTGTTTTGGCTTACAAACATCTATCCAAGAAATTTTGGCCTTTCTCGTATTGAACTCTGGTCCAGACCACAGAAAAGTAGAGAATAAACATTCAATCTCATCAATGCACTTACTTGGTAATCTAAAAGCTGATAACCAAAAGCTCGTGAGGCTAGAGAGAACCAATTTTATCAATTGTAACCGTCCAGCAAAAGAGAGAAACCGGCCTGTTCATGAAGTAATACATAATCTGATTTTTTCGAGCAAAGGAAGATAGTCCGATCCTGCCATACGCTTAGTGAGTAAAGGGAGACCAAGATATTTAACAGGAAGAGAGCCTGCTTTGAATGCGAATCTTTGAAGCACTTCTAGTTCAATTAGTTCTGTAAATATGTAAAAGACAATCTCTCAATTCTACAGAACTAATTGAACTAAAAGTGGTAAACTCAGGAAGCAAAAGGCAAACACACTCTTATTGGAACTGATTATATATTTAAGAGTGTAAGCATATAACGAAGGTGTAGAGTTAACTGAAACTGAATTAAACTCCTGAACGACATGGCTCTGAATTAAACCTACTAACAGCCTTTAAGCAGTCTCTATATCCAATCAATTACAAAATTCCTGAATTTTCAGCAAGTCTTATAAACCCACATTCTGAATGAACGAGATCTTATCTTAAAGTTTTAGAGATAACAAGCCAAAATATCTGTTCACAACCTAATCTCTCCGAATTAAACACAATCTCCTCCACTCTTTTACATTCAGATCAAAGAGTACTAATTAACACACTATGCACAAGCTTCAACAACGCAAGATCGGGTTAGAATAAAGATCCAAAAAAAATTTTAATACCTAACAATCCCCAGCGGCCATGGAAGGAAGAAATTAAAAAAAAATATCACCGATTCACAAGTTATCCGAGCTTCACATCAATGGCTTCCACAACGAATAGTGCACACCAGATTTAGCAAGAAGAGAATCCAGGTCGAGCTCGGGAGTAGTACCCAAGTCCCAGATTTGGGAAGCGATATCGATGACACTCGAAAGCTAATGCTTTTTACAACAACAGAAGCGGTCAGAGGAAATAAATTTAGGGTTTGGTCATTGACGGGGGAGTGTATATATTTTATTGTATTTCTGTATGTGTGTTATCCAATCACTTCCCTGTCTCGAGACCTAGCTCGAGATGAGACCTAGATCCGAAACTGAGGTCAATAGATGTCGAGACATGATTTAAGACAGATTTAAGATTTTATTTGGTTATAAGAATTTAATTTTAATTGTTTGATATTTCATCTTTTATGAAATTGTTTTTGGGTTTTTAATACCAACATAAAATGATGTAATACTTAATGTTTAAGTTATTATTTTTCTAATATTCTAATTTTAAAAGATCTTCTATAATGATTTTATGAGAACAAATTTATAAATTTGAACTAAACATATGAATATGAGTTAAACATATGAATATGAGTTAAACATATGAATATGAGTTAAAATATTGTTTCTTGTATAATATTTGTAATTAAAATATTTTGGTTGAATTATGAAATGTTAAATTTATTGATTTATGCATCAAACGAGATAGATATAACCGTATGTTCCTACTACTTCTATAAATGTTAAGAACTTACTTTTAATATGTTTTTCAACCATTCGTCTTTATAGTAGATGTGAGATTTGTAGCACATACTTATGTTTTCATATGCTGAGTAAGCTTTGTTTATTTTTGAAAATTTATAATTATAAAATATGAAAAAGTATAAAACTTTAAAATATGTGGTACATGTGGATCATGTCATTAGTAAAATATTTAATCAATATAAGATCAAACAAAGATGAGAAGATGACCATAATGATATATATATATATATATATATATATTTTAAATGATATCAAATTGGATATCAAATCTCAAAACTGTGAGAAGGTCCATTTTTTAGAATTTCCCTATATATAATATATAGTTTTAAAGATTTTATTTGGTTATAAGGATGTAGTTTAAATTGTTAGACTTTTCAGATTTTATGATTTTTTTTCTCAATACCAGTAGATAGTGATGAAATATTTTATATTTAAATTATCATTTTTGTAATATTATAATTTTAAAAGATCTTCTCAAAATAAGAATTTTTTTTCTAATTCTGAACTAAAAATATGAATATGAATTAGACTATTTTGTCATATAAAATCTCTATATAATTATTTGAGCAATGTTAAAACCAAAATAACCTTACATTTAGGTGGAATATTACAGCAAATGCAATTGGATAATTTTTTTATTTTTTAGATCTTATAAATAATTATAATAATTTTTTATTTAGTCAATTCTATAGTAAATAGCACAAAAAATCGATAAATACATATTTCAAATTGTAATTCTTTATATTTTAAATTTAAATCTTTTATTTTTATTTAGTATCTCATAAATAAATATGAAATTGTTTAATTAGAGTATTTAAACAATATAGTATTTAATGTTCTTAAATAATGTCATTAAGGATAAAATAATAATCACAAAAGTAATATAATTAAATCAAAATTCGTAAATAATATTTTAAACAATTATTATTTTTCACAAAAAATAAACTCACTTTTTCTCTCTTATTAATTATAGATGAAAATAAAAATTAATTTTTTACCATCCAACTTTAAATCATCCAGATCTTCAATTATTTTTATTTTACAATAATTTATAGCGAGTCAAGACGGGTCAGCGCAGATGAATCAAGACGGATCTCTGATTAAATTTCTAATCATTGATAATAATTTATACGTCAGAGTAAATCAAACAGTTATAAATTTGTTGACTAATGTGAAAATATATATATAACACTACTTAATTTTTACAACGAAATTATATTATAATCTGAGTTTTTTTATGGCTATATTATAATCTATATTAAATAAAATTTGCAAGAAATGTGACACCGCACATAATTAAATATTAATAATTTTAATTAACATAACACAAGACATATATAATAATAATAATAAATCAGATCCATAAGATACTAAAAATATAAAATAAATATAAAAATTAATAATAATCTATAAAAATATAAAGTAACGAAGTATGAAGTAGATATTTTCTCGCGCTATATGGCGCATGTTACTATCTTGTAAAATGTTCAATTTATCGATTTATACATGGCCCGAGATAGATATACATATCCGTAGTTTTCAAGTACTTATTTGAATGTTATAAACTTACTTTTAATACGTTTGATTGTTTTCAATCACTATTCATCTTTATAGCCGATGTGAGATTTTTACCACATACTTATTTTTCTTCATATGTTAAGTAAGCATGTTGGTTTTTGAAAATTTCTAATAATAAAATTATGCAAAAATATAAATTTTTTAAATATGTGAATGATGTGATTATTCAATATTTAATAAAATAAAATCAAACAAAGATGCTAAGATGGCCATAAAGATATAATTTTTTTTAAACTTGATATAAAATTGGAATTTTTATTCTATAAAAAAGAAACACCATATATTATAACAATGTAAAATTCATAACAAAATTGGAAAAAACTTAAAAATAAAATATCACTCAATTCAAAACAGAAAATGTTTTGCTATGCGTTGTAGCGCAGGTTAAATCCTAACCTTGTATACTATTGTATATCACAGCATGTCTAAAGTCTCACACCAAAATTAGCATATAGCTGATTTGCAATCCCATTGTATACCCTTGTACCGTCCGGTATCACACATTTCATTGGTTCTTGATTCCGGTACATAAAACCTGAATTCTGGTGCTTAACTGGTAAACTCGGCAGCATGGAGAGTCCGGTGAGATAGAGAGTTGTCATATCAGTTTGTGGACCCAACGAAGAGAAAGGCCCACTTATCTGACTTGCGGTTCGATTAATCTGAGTCTCAGACAGTGGTGAATCAGACCGATTCTTGGAACGGGTAATAATGTCCCTGCTGCGTGAAGATGGTGCATGATGCTCGTGAATCCCGTCGTATGTAATCACCAATATCTTAGCATCGTCAGCTCCTCTCTCGACATGCTTCTTCACGTTGCATCCAATGTACGTGCATTTGAAGTAACTCCTGCGATTAACATATATACAAAATAAAATACTAATTAACAATATGCTTTTGATTTAGTATTGTATGTTTCTGGCTAATCCAAGACTAATCTAAGGTGAGCAAGTGTTTTGGTAACAAGTTTTGAACAAAACCACCATATATAAAAGAGTTGGTTAGAAAAAAAGGAAAGAAACAGAACATGGTGATATAACAACCTCGGATTAGGATTTCCTCTGACAACTTTCCGACCGTATTTTCTCCAGCGAAAACCATCGTCAGGATTGTCTTCTTCGCATTCCATCTGAATTATGACCCTTTGTGTCTTGTTTGGTCTTGTTGCACCAATCATGATTGATCCCTCAAACTTCCTGCAAGAATTTATGTAACGGTTAATTTAGGTAAGAGACGTTTTCTTTATTAACATCGATTAAGAAGTTGTTTAGTAATATTTGATTGTGATGGGAAATTTTGTTGGAACCTTTTCTTTGAAGATGAAGATCCGACATTTAATTCTTCAACAGCAATAACTGCCTGATCCTCATCTTCTTGCTCTTTGTCCTCCTTGCTCGTGCTCTCCCCCTCTATGGAGAGGATATTGACTTCGTCAACAGCGTCAGATTCAAAGGAAGGGACTAGAGAAGCCCCAAATGGCTCAACATGAGATTCATGAGATGGAATATAAATAGATTCTGATAAAAGATTCGGAAAAACAGAGAACAAATTCAAACTTGAGACGCAAGTAACTCTATTCTAATACCTTCTTGAGGAGGCAGATCAATGTTCATCGGCTGATGAGGAAGATCGTTGACTTCGTCATTGACATCAGATTCAAAAGAAGCACCAAGTGGCTCAACATGAGATGAGATATTAACGGACTCTTCCGTCGGAATTTCATAGAATCCTGTTTCACATATACAAAAAATGTGATAAAAGATTCGGAAAAATTAAGAATGGATTTTAACTTGAGACACAAGAAAGTTTATTCAAGTACCTTCTCGAGGAGGCACATCAACAGTCAGCGGCTGATGAGTAAGATCGTTGTTTACTTTGACAACGACCTCGAATGCAAAAGAATTGACTAAAGGAGCCTCAAATGGCTCGACTTGAGTTCCATGAGATGGGATATAAACAGATTCTTCCGTTGCTGTATCACATAAGCCTGTTTCACATGTAAAACAAATCTAAATAAAGATTCGGGAAAATAGAGAACAGATTTAAACTTGACACGCAAACAACTATATTCTAATACCTTCTTGTGAAGGTAGATCAACGTTTAGTGGCTGATGAGGAATATCATTGTTAAATATCAGCGTCGCTGCACTGCCTTCATCGGAACTTTCCACCATTGGTGGAGGTCTGTAATTAGGGCTAAGATGCGGAGGAATAATCTAGAAAAGCAAGTAACCAAATTGAATAGTAGTTAGGAATTAGGATTGAGATTTTATTTCTCTATCAAAAAGAAGACTGAGGCCTAAGATCCGATGCTTTTAAACGTAATTTATGCGTTTATTTTTTCACTTTGTTTAAAATTCTAAAAAACCTAGGTTTATTTGTAATAAAACGCATATATAATACAGGTAAACATAAGCCAAAAAATAAACAATCGAAACCGTATTATTATATGTGAAATAATACAAAACTTTCATTCATGGACCATAACAAAATAAATTAGTCCGGATCGAAAATGAACATTTGAAAGGATTCCACGTTGAAAAATAGTTAAAGATATCATTAAAGAAAATATAGTTTTATCATACGTATGTAAAGTTTGTACTCGACAGTGAAAATCAGTCATTAACAAAATTTATTGAAAAAACTTTTGGTACACGCAAATTATTAGGTATGAAAAATATCAATCACAGATTCAAATAACTGTTTGTAATATAACTATATATCAAAAACCTGTCAATGTACAAAAGACATTGTATTTACCTGTGAAGAATTGGAGAACATGGGAGATTGTAACAGTGCTGATGGACTGAATCCTGGAGAGATTAAAGCAACCGGAGAAGGAACAATCGAGTTCCTGAAAAGTGCAGCAAAAGGACTGATGTTTTCTGTGTCGAGTGTTGGAGGATTAAACCCTATCCTTGAAGCCAATCTCTGGCCCAGACCAGGTCTTTGTTGATCATTATGGTCTTTTGATAAGTTGGCTTGAGGGAAGATCTCATTGATCGGATTTAGACCATTGTCTGTTTGGTTCAGCATCGCCAATATCGTTTTTGGGCTAGGACTTGAGGGTGGAGCCCAAAACGATGTTGTTTCCATGAAACTTCCATCAAAGTCACTCATTTTTGAGAAACCCTGAGATGTCAAGAATCATCACATCAAAAACAAAATCTATGTTTTGAAATAAAATGATTTGGTGTCAAAATGATAATTTGTGAGAACAATAATCAAAAGATTAATATATATATATATACGTAGTTGTTAATGGAGAAACCTTTTTCTTGAGAGAAAGCTAGCCAACGCAAAGAAGAAGACAGAGGGGATGTATGTTGCTGCATCGGAGGAAGATGATGTTATATTGTTCTTATATAGTAAAGTTCGTAAAAAATTTATTTGGCAACAATTTTAACTGGTCAAACTTTTGTTACCCAAGTGCCAACAATGCCTGAAGATGTTTTAGTTTTAATTTGTTTTTTCTTAGAAGTTTTGACTTTGGTTCGATAAATAAAACCAATACCCAAAAAAACTAGAGAACTATATATTTTATGCATTTTAATCAATTTTAAACTATAAATTTCTTAGACAAATATTTTTTTTATCAATTTATATTCTCAGATTTTTAGTGTTTTCAAAATTCGATTGGACATAGTAAACTTGGTCGAGTTCAATATAAATATTAAAAATACTACTAATTTTTCAAAAAGTTGTTTCATAGTAAATTTTTATTAAAAATGATCAGATGTTATCAATTTATTCTTGATGGTTTGACCTCGTAAACCAAAACATTTTGGTTAATTTTGGTTCAGTTTCAAAGACTTGTGTCATAGTGGTTAATAACAAATGTGGAAAGAACATATATGATAACCCAATTAATGTTGACCGAGGAATATAGCAAGTGCCCAAATTTTAAAATAAAATTATTTTTCTTTTTTGAATAGCCTTAATAGGTGATTCTATTGCCATTGACCATTAAAACTGCTATTAAAACATTACCTAGAACAAAAAAACTATAGTAGTAGTACGAGGATTTAGGAATATATTTCTTTCTTTCTTTTTCCCACCGATTCATGTATATATATAAAAGAAAAAGTCAAAAACGTTTGAATATAATAATATATATTAAATGATTCACCGTCAGCGCAGACACAAAAAATATTTATAAATTTGACAATTTAATAAACTGTGTTTTTTTTTTTTGTAATGCTTTTATTCTTAAAAATGTATGATGAATTCAAATATTTGATACATCAAGTTTTTACATTTTGTTATTTGTGTTTACTATATGATGTAAATTGTTTTAGGTTGAATAGTATGCAATATAAAATTGAAAAAGGTATTGTTATAAGGTTTTTATATCTATATATATATATAATCAATATAATATAATAAAAGTAGAAATTTTGTAACAACAGTTAACTTATTTCTAGATTACCAGCCTCAATGGCAGCCACCAGTGTTGCAGCCCTAGCAAACACTCCCAATCCTCCGGAACCACTAGGTCTTTCAGATCTTTCAATGTTCATGCTGCTAATCTCCCAAGTGTCGTCTCAAATCCAGATCCTTGTCTCCATTCCTTTGACGATCTTTGCAGGTCGTCATCGTCGTCTCCTACAATCTCTTCCTCTAGAATACCACTTTTCTTGTCGTTCTCTTGATTCAGGTGCGTCCTTCTCATCCCCTTCTTCTACTTCGGTAGGTTGTTGGATTTTCAAGGACTGTGTACCTCTCATTTTTTTGGTCTTATTGGGTTATTGTCCCGATTTCTCCTCTTTTAGAGACTCTGGTACCTCCAATTTCTTCCTTCAAGAAGAGATCATTGCTAAACGTTTATTCTTTTATGGAGTGTTTCTTTATTTCAAATGTGTCCTGTAGGGAGGAACTCTACCTTCACAGTATTTGTCTTCAGCCATTGTTGTTGTTGTGCGACTTCTTACTGTTGTATGCAAATTTTGTACTGTCTTCACTTTGGGCTTTGAATGGGAGCTTGTCTCGCCCAGTTATTCACTTGTGGTAGAGCCTCGATCTCTAGGGAGCTTTTTCTCAAAATATTTATATATTGTTGTTAGTACCATTTAGATTGAAGGGAGAATAATCAATATTCCCAATCCTACATAGAATTTTGTTCTTTTGGGTACTTGTTGTTCAGCTTCCTCTTTTATGGAGTCTTTGTTTCTCTCACATCACTATCTTATTTTGAGTGGTTTTCTTCAAATGCACACAATTCTACAAATAAAAATATCTAAGATACTAACAGTTACCTTAAGAATTAATATTTACAAACACATATACCAATTTCTAATCTAGAGGGTTGTGATAATTAGAGCCGAATTGTGCTTGTTTTCCTCTCTTGTGAAAAAAGAGTTTCGTCTTCGTTTTGTTTTATCGTCGTCGGTGCCGGAAGAGGTCCCATCTTTGTTTGTTAAAGCTTCATATCCAGGTTGAGTTGGGGGTTAGGACGGGAGTGTGCCTTACCTCGTTTCCGGTGGAGCTTCATCTATGTTTGTTGATTGTCATTGTTTTATGTGATTTTTGTTGTTGTGAATCGGAGACACGGATTCTGTCTCAAACCAAAAAGATATTCACGAATCAATTAGCAATTATAAAGCATAACATGAAGATTTAACGAGTTCCCCTCTGCGAGGGTATATATCCTGTGGGAACCTTCTCCCACAAACATCCACTATCAATCAAGGTTTACACAACATTCTAACCAGCGTTTTCTTTGTGTTTCACGTACAAAGATTAGAGAATAACAATGATTTTACCAAACAAAAAATAACAACAATGAAGATAAATAATAAATAAGATGAAAACAACTCCACCTTAAACACTCATATTATTTTTCTCTCGTTCATTTTTCCCCTCTTTGTACCGCCATTGAAACACCTCCTAGAACCTAAAGACACGGCTCTGTCTCTTTTCTCTTATCGAGGTGCCGCACCTCGAACCTAGAC
The DNA here is from genome assembly GCA_028015245.1 of Cardamine occulta. Taxonomy (NCBI): domain Eukaryota; kingdom Viridiplantae; phylum Streptophyta; class Magnoliopsida; order Brassicales; family Brassicaceae; genus Cardamine; species Cardamine occulta. The sequence continues at coordinate 7,726,609 of CM051371.1, forward strand.
TAGGTGTAGTTTCTTATCTTTGTGTCTTTTTCCTTTTATAACAAGTAACACCGACTTTTGTAATGATTCATCGCCAATTGTACATATTCGAAATTGGCTTAGCTTAGGCATGGCCAAAATCTAACCGTAACCGTATTTCGGACCATAACCAGACCGTTTTTAACCGTAATCGAAACCGTAACCGTATAAAATGGTTACAACCGTAACCGTTAACCGTAAAATATATTAGTTATGGTTAACCATAAATTATTAACCATAACCGTCAATTAACCGTAACCGTATAAAAACCGTTGGTTAACCATATGATGTAACCGTAAAATTCTAACCGTAACCATTTTAAAAATAGACAACTATTTCTTACCATAAACTTACCTTTCTAATTTCCTTATTTAAATTCTTGTAATTACGTAATTATTTCCTTATTAAAAAGAAATAACCAATCTACTATGAGTCTATGACTCATTTTAAAATCCATGTGAAATTTTAATTATGTTTGGTTGGTATTTTTCTAAAACTAAACAACATATATATATGATTGTGTAACTATTTATTCGTAAATGCATGACTGATTTTGTAATAAAATAGTTACAACAATATGTTATAGTTACCTATCATATTTTTAACTATTAAAATTATAATCTTAACAGTATTAAAAATATAACAAAATTATAAATGTAATTTTATTTTCTTTCACGTTCAAAACAAAAAACCATCAATGCCCAAAAGAGATTTAATGAAAAAAAGTACGTAAAAATAAAGAATAAAAAACAAATAAACAAGAAAATTAGGAAAAGACCAAAGCTAAAATAACATACGCAAATAAATCTTTAGCATATCCACAACCATACCTCTTTCAATTTCTTTGTTTCTTTGAAACTCTTCAAGCTCCTTTTCATCTTGAGGTAATTTATTTAAATCAAATTTTGGAGTAGTGTGTGATTTGATCATGTAAACATTCCTTGAATCTTCGCCTCTTTCTTTTTTTTTTTTCATTTTGTTGTTGACACTTTTTCTTGCTTCATTTTGTTTTTAGGAAAGAAAGAAGAGAAAAAAAAATGATTACTAAAAAATAAAAAGAATAAGAGATTCAGTGTATTAGTTTTATATTTTGATATGGTTAAGAGATTCCTATTTTTACGTCAAAAGTAATTAGTAACTTCAAATTAGTTTTAATAGTGTCAAAGTTTGTTTTTCCACTTTTTTAGTAACTATATATATTTTTTTCTTTTCAAATATCTATATTTTCTATAAATAGTTTTCATTCATAATTTATTTTGTTTGCTTATGTAACCGTATATAACCGTAATAACTATAACCGTATATAATCGTAACCGTTTTAACCGTAACTATTTTAAGCGTAACCGTTTTAACCGTATATTAAAAGGTTAAGGTTAAGGTTAGAAAAAAATTATAACCGTAACTGGTAGTTAATTAACCATAACCGTGTTAACCGTAACCGTGGTCATACCTAGCTTACGACTTGGCTCAATTTCTTACTTTGACCAAACAGACCTCGAATGAAGCAAACAGACCTAATAAACTCCACCTTTTGATTCATTAGGCCCAGCCCAAAAAGTAATCTTCTTTCTCCTTCCTTAGGATCTTATCGTTCCAGACGAGAAGCGAAACTCCTCCAATACAGATGAAAAAACTCAAAGAGTGTTTTTGATCGATAACAACAACTCCGATCAACCTCATGATACAGGAAAGAAGGATTATGAAGTGAAGGACTCGTGGAAGGCTCAACGAATAATCAACGGTCAAGATCTTCAATAATGAAATGTTACATTTAAAGGAAGCTGGAGAAGAAATTACAGATAATTCCTTAGAAGTTGTTGAGTTTGTTAGAATTTTTTCTCTCATTTCTCTGTAATTGATACATCCGCCATTATTCAAGCTTGAATTGAGCTTGGCATAGGCGAGTCGTTTAGTTGTTTTCTATGAACATTTATTCGATTGACTCATAAATAGTGAGTTTTGTTAGTTTGAATTTGAATTGGAGGTTTTCTTCATCAAATGTATCAGAGCAAAGATGATTCTCCGAGTCAATGGAAGAAAGGAAAGCCAAGACGATGCTGGAAGAATATATGGTTCATGAAACCGTGGAATCGTATGGGTTGCGCGTAAAGAATATCCATCAGAGAATTTCATGGGAAGAGAATGTAGAGAGATGTTTTAAACCGAAAACTCCAGATCAGTAGTTGTCAAAATTATTCATTTTAGATGTCAAAATTGTGGAGGAGCTTCCTCAAAAAATCAGTAGTTGCTAATGTTGATCTAGTTGATCAATTGTTCCGAATCGTTTGTAGTAAGAGGAACCAAATGAAGTATCAAAAGAACTGGAAATTTAAATATAAACAGAAGCATTCCTTGAGAATTATGCCTTGCAATGAGCAACATGAATTCTTGGGAAGAAAGAAGATTAGGCGTAACATGAATTCTATGAAGAAGATGTGGATATTTTAGAAACAACAAACTGGTTCCTAGTTATAGTTCTGTGGGAATGAGGGTCTTGTGGTCATCTATGAAAATTACGCACATTCAACTTGGGAACAATACTAGAACAAAGCAACAAAGGAAGAATATGGACTTCCAAAGCTTGATGATATCATGTTTGACAAGAAGCAGAAGGCGAGTTTGTTATATGTTGTGGGTGTGTTGAACCTTGTTTGCCAAGAAGTGTGTGATATATTGCCTCATTTGGGAAAGACAATGAAGTTACTGTGGAAGAACCAAACAATTTCCAATTTTGGGCGCTCAAGTATAAATTCCTAGCTGAATTTCGTATCAAATCCACAAACTTGTTTGGCCAGACAAAGAAGAAGAGTCAGTCCCTCATTGATGCAGACTCATAGATACAACATGTGGTGGAGTTGATTCAAGCCAATGTAATGGTGACAGAGATGGATTCATTTTGTCCCAATGAATCATGCTATGTTCTTGAGGATTTAACATATGCAATCTTGGAGAAAAATTGATCACCGTTATGTTGTGGATATGATTTTGATGGCCTACAGTTTAGTGATGTTTTAAAGGTCTGGGAAGGAGTTGGGAGTTGTGAGAAGCCAACAGTTCTCAACAACAATCTTGTTGCTTGCCAAATGTTTGAAATAATGTTTTGTAGCGAACACAATTTACAACATCAGCAGAAGAAGGGAAAGGTCTCAAAATCGTGGAAGTTTAAATTCAAACCTGTAAAAGAGGACTTAAAGAAACATCATAATCCTGTGTTTAATGTCTCTCAGTTGAAGTTTCATGTTGGTGATCCTTTGGACAGTGCAGAAACAAGGTTATGGTAAAATAAGGATGAAGCAGATGTTGCAAATCAGTTTGGTTATTCAACAAGTAATGAGAAACAAAAAGATAAAGTTTTCCAAGGGGTGGTGGTTCAAGTAAAAATATGTGAAAGAGGGTATAAAGAGAATGTTTTTTTTTTCAATTCGGGCATGACTTATTATTTTGCAGTTGATGGTGGAGCGGATTTGTTCTCCAGAGTTTTCCTTCTGACACATAATCAACAAGCTGCAAGTGCACAGCAATCAATTGTAGTACTTAAGGTATATCGATCCTACAAAGAGAGATATTCCTAGCCGTCGGGCGGATATCAAAGAACTCAAGATTCCAAGGTTTAAATTTGATTTTGATTTTGAAGCCTCTGAAGCTCTCAAGGGTTTGGATTTGGAGCTGTCATTGGATAAGATTGTCCACAAGTCTTGCATCGAGGTGGATGAAGTGGGATCGAAAGCTGCAGCAGCTGCTGCTGTAATCAGTTATGGGAGTTGTTGTCCACCGAAAGAGAAGCATGACTTCATGGCTGATCATCCTTTTCTCTTCCTCGTCACAGAATTCAGAAGTGGACTGGTTTTGTTCCTTGGTCAAGTCATGGATCCTTCTATGCATTAATTTGATGTCCAAAGTCTCTGGGACTAATGGAATTTAGTTTGTTCACGTTTTGATTCCATGCATCACTTGAGTTTATGACTTTGTTGACGTATTGATTCCATGCATCACTTGAGTTTCAAGTTGAAACTTGTCCTGGGCATTTTTTTTTTTCTTGAATACTTTATGGTGTGGTCAGAAGAATAAATTTTGGCTTTTTTAAGATTGGTTTGGTTTAGGATCTTTTCTGTTTGCTATGTTTGGTCTGATGTTTTGTTTAGGACATATTTAGCTCTAGTTTAGCACATGTTCTTTTCTGTTTGGTTTAGGATCTTTTCTGTTTGCTATGTTTGGTCTCATGTTTGGTTTAGGACATGTTTAGCTCTAGTTTAGAAATATTCTTTTCTGTTTGTTCAGGTTTGGTCTCATGATACATTTACGGATATGATGTTTTAGTATGCATTGAGTGTGTATCAAGTTTTACATTATTTCACAACTTTTCAAAAACTAAATTTTTTAGAATCTCTTTAGAGGTTCTACCATTGGACTTGATAAAAATTTAGAAACCATCCTAAGTATCTAAAATTTTGATTTTTTTATTATTTCAAATATAAATATGGTTAGAACCCCTTATGGGTTCTAAACCATTGGAAATGCTCTAAGCCACCCCAAAATAAAAGTTTCAACATAAAGTACTACAAAAATTGGCAAGATTAAAAACCATTGGAAACTGTACGGGCTAAGACGATACTTCCGCCTCTCAAAATATATTTTCGCCTCGTTTTGGATTCATTTTCTTTGTGAAAGAAAAATTATTTTGTTTTTTTTGTTTGAGAGAAATCATTTATACACTTTTTCCTCTATGGAAAAAAAAATTTCCTTCAATTTTCATGTCCAAGAGATGTTTTGTTTATTCGTTTCATAAACCGAGAATATCATGCATTTTTCTAACCAATTTCTTATCTTATGCCAATTATACTTAACTGTTGTTGATAAATCTGACAAAATTGTTTAATAGTCAATCTTAAATATCATTTAGCACTCCTAACATTCTGAATATTAGATCATTTCCTAAAATTAATTTAACACATAACCAAATTTAAAGTTTATATAATAAGATATATATATATATATATATATATATATAATTCTCTTTGTGACTGAGTTTCGCTATTTATTTCGTAAACTATATAGGATCTGCGTCAGCAAATGTACACAATTATACGAATATGATTGTTTAAAATACTACAACAGTTACCTTAAAGAAATAATATTTACAAACGCATGTACTAATTCCTAACCAAGATCCAATTATTTATGTACCCATATTGTCTTATTTGCGACTCTAAGAAGTGGGAAGCAAAGGCAAATCAACTTCATCACACCACTCTACACATCTAGTCTCATAAAACAAAGTGTTCAACTTGTTTGGCCAGTAAGTTAACCAAATTTTGCCACCCATTCTCCATTTCAACACACTTCCTTCCATCTCTCTCCCAACTCTCCACCCAACTTCATCTCCATACTCATCCCTTCCAAACACCATCCCTCCACTCTTCGTAAACACATTCTTTAAACCCTCTTGGTTCGGCTTCACCGTCGTTACTTCTCCTCCACTCTCTATATCGTACAACACCGCATCGAAAACTGCTGCATTTCCTTCACTCTCTTGCTCGATTCTCCAATCTTTAATCTTCCTCTTTGTTGACATTCTTGCTCTTGCCTTCACTCTTGGAGCCACTTTACCTTTACCGAAATTTCCCTTTAGAACCCTCGTCACTTCGATCTCTCTCTCCTCGTTTTTCGTAGACCGTCCAAGGCTTAGCCCGGACACATGGCTTGACCCGACTTCTGGCCCGACCCAGACCCGTACACGCGACGGGAAGTACTTCTCCTCTGAGTAACAATCTGCTATCTGATTCTCCACGCCAACTCCTCCCTTGTTAAACCCTAGCTTTGAAACGTGGATGCGTATGTTGTCCACACGAGCGTTCACTTTTATGTAGTGCTCGTGAAACCTAACGGAGTATTCAAACTGCACGATTACTTCGGCTTGTTGGTGTGCCAAAGCGTAACGTAGGACAGCTTCTTTAGGCTCTACAAATGGAAACTTGACGATCTTGTTATGAACCTCGTTAGAGTTACTATTTGTGACGTTCATTGACGAGATTGGGAAATAGCCTTTCAAAATCCAAAGCCCATGAGCTTCTGTTGCATACGAAAAGCCCAATGACTGACGTGGCAAGAGGCTGCAACTGAGCTGTTTCAACCCGAGATTCCCAAGTCCCACCTGCTCGGAGATCATCCATTTGGATAAGACGTAAGAAGCCGCGCGTATGATACACAGCTCGGCGTCTACACCGAGTGAGACTAGAAATGTTCGCAACACAGGTGCGTGTTGACACGTAAGCGCGTTCAAGTTGGGACCAAGTAAGTGTTGGAAGAAGAAAGAGCCTACTTCACTGGGCGCGTCGAATACACACAGCCAGAAGAGGTGCGTGAGGAGGATTAGATTAAAGACTGATGAGAAGGATTCTGGTGAGTGAGAGTCCATGACCCAGCTAACCGGACCGGGTTTAACTTCCAGTAGCTCAGACTTTGTGGACGCGGTGTCCAGTGTGGTAGGAGAATGGGAGATTAGTTCTCGAAGAAGGTGGAGAACGAGAGGGAGGAACGGTTTCTCCGATGACAAGGGACACGTGTCGGAGACCCATATGGTCGATGTTTTAAGACGATTAAAACCCTCTACTATCACTTTGAAGGTGAGAGAGTGAGATTCTGGGTCGGAACCAGATTCCCACTCGGCTTTGAGTTGGATCGAACGAGTCAAATCACTTGCAAGCTGAAACGCCGCGTGTGATTCAGACTCGACGAACTCGGGAGCTTCTAGAAGCTCGCATATCCACGACCACGGGTCCATTTTCTTGGGAAAATGTGTGTTATGGACTTATGGTAAAAGGAAAAAAATGGTAGGATACAAATTCTTTTTGCGAGAAACGGAGGTGAAGAGTTTTATAGAGAGATTGTGTGGCGGAGGAGAAGCCATGCAAGAGATTAAATGTATCAAAGACCTTTCAAAACGAAGCCATCACGGATTCTATGAAGATCGTATCATATTAAAAATATGTGGCTTTAAAATATCCTCATTAATGATTCAGTACTCTTGTTTTCTTGTTTGGATATTTGGCTTATAAAGAACCACGACCACTCTTATTTTGCATGGAGGAAGGTGAAGGAAGGGGACGTGGAGTCTTAACGTTTTCTCGCTTGTGGTATAGCTACGTGTTGCATGGATTGGAGTGAATACGTACATTCACTTTTCGATCACATAAAATAAAAGATAAATAATGTGTAGAATGAAATATATTTGATTGAAAATGACAAAATTGGAGTTTTTCTTTGATAACATACCCTACATCGAAAACTGCCCAAAGTTTTATGTTTAGAATTATGAACATTTACCAATTGGTTATTTACCTTAGGAATAAAATTAGGGTAAAATTTAAAATTATTAATTTTTACACGTGTCAAATCTAATAGTCATATAGACATGCGTCACGATTTCGGCCAAACTTAATTTTAACTTTGAGTGAACGAGGCTAAATTAAAAGCTGTTTAATCGACTCACTGAAACTTCAGAGAAAAAAAAATGATGAATAATGATGATTGATGATATCCGATTAGGACCATGGAAAGCACCAACAAAAGAGAATTGACCCATAGCCCCACAATCTTATAAATGAAACAATGCAACATAGGAACCAGATCTAGAGAAACCAAAAGGATATAAATAATAAAAGCTAAATACTAAACTCTTCAAACAAAACAGGGTTGCTAATCTATCAAATCTAGAAGGAATTTATCGTTATAGGCTACGGGACATGTTATTATCACTTATTCTATTACTGCAATACACACGGACAATATCACATGCATTACTGTGGAATAATCATAGTCATATACAAATGCGCTTCTCCCACATAATCACTTGAAATTTTTGGTTTACGTATCCACCAAGCCAGGGTTACAACTCTCCCTAGCATGTCTTCTCCGTCTGTCCACTTGCACATCACATGGCACGACAATCCCGTGCTTGCCTCGCCTACGCTGCTTCTGCTTACTATCTTTATGGACTCGGTGAAGTTGGTGGTAGTAGTGAGGCTCGTTGTGATCAGGTTCAAGAATATTGTGTAAACGTCCTCGTCTTGACCATGATGATGTTTATGTCGCTGGTGTGTCCATCCAAAACTAAGTAATAATCTTTTAAACTGTAAAATATATTTAAATAGAATATTTTAGTGACTAATATTACTAACCAATGATAAATCTTAACTTTAATTTTTTTTCTATTTTAGCAATTACTAGTATAAATGATAATATTTTAAAATCATTAAATATAGTATTTTAGTGATAAATACGACAAAAATCATAAGAAATTTCGACTCTTAAGGAAAATTTAACAGTTATGAAATAATTTTCTTTCAATAATTTCATAGTTGAACTTTTTTTGAATGTAATTTTAATTATTATATTTTTTTATTAAAATTAAAATCTTTAAAATAATAATTTAATAATTTAACTACTACTCTCTCCGTTCCTTAAAAATTGATGTTTTAGTTTTCTTGTTTGTTTCACAAACATAGAAAATTTAGGTTTTCAATGTAAAAGTTATAGTTATTTATTAGTTTTACCCTCATTAATTAAATACAAAAAATATTCCAAAACATCTACTTTGAAATAATAACATTAAAAAAGATATATTTGGTATTTTAACTTTATTCTTAAAATGTGTGAAAACCTCAAAACATCAATCTTTAAGGAACGTAGGGAGTATTTTGTTTTAAGTGAGGCTGAAAAATTGGGAACCCCATGCAAATGTTTCATGGCCATGGGTCAGGTCTGGCTCTGGTTCTACGATGGTGATTATGGGTTTTGACACCATGCCGATGCTTGTGATGGTGATGGTAATGATGACGGTTTCCGACGTCTTCTCTTGTGTGTAGTAATAATCTACGATGGTTCCACCAATCGTAGAGTGGATCAAATAGTCCCTTTTGGTACAAGGGCCACAGAAGCTCACAAGATGATAAGAAAACCAACTCATTCAAAACCAAATCGTTCAAAACAAATCGCTATTTCGAGTTATTATGTTAGCGATTTATTGCAGATAAATTGCCCTTAACGATATGTATCTTTTAGACTAAGATTGTAAAACCTTAAAAAAAAAAAAAAAAAAAAAAAAAAAAAAAAAAAAAAAAAAAAGGCTTAATATATTCTTAGCATATTTACTTTGTGTTTAGAAAAATTTATATTATGTAGGTGTGGTCATTATGTTAATGTTAACATTATATATTTATATGTTAGGAACAACTCAATAATATATTCATATTAACATTATATATTCATATTAAGAACAACTCAATAATATATTTCATTATATTATATTTATCATGGTATCAGAGAATAAAATATATTGTTGAGTTGTTCTTAATATGAGATCCTAACATAAAAATACATAGTGCAAACATTAATCTAATGATAACATGCACAAAATGTAAATTTTACTGAACACAAAATAAATATGCTAAGAATACATTGAGATCTACTTCCTCATCAAGTCTTTCCATTTAATCTTCACAGTTTTACAGACTTCTAGGATTTTACAATCTTGGTCTGCAAGATACATATCGTGCGGGTCTAAATACTCCTCCGCACGACAAACGTGGGATGCAAAAAGTAAAATTTGCAATCACAAAGCAGACTATGTATGTCTTGGAAAAGATGTCGAGGAAGTACAAACAAGTCAACTGACTCCTTCTGATAGAAACTTCAATCTTGAACAAAAGGGATGAAAACTTCAGCTCGTCTTTGGCCGATAATGGGAATACATAATCCCATGGGTGTAAATCATGCAACTCCACAAAAAATTGTCTTTGTCTTGGACAATCCACAAAACGGACTAAAAATTAACCTAAAAACGTAAGCTTTCCAAACAACTCCCCCTCCCCCCCCCCCCTATAATGGTAAAACTATTACCAAATTGTTTAATAATATTAACCCGTGAAAACCCTTAACTTATAGAATCTAAGTTCATAAACTTTTAGACAAAGAATATTCCTATTACTCTTGCCTGAGTAAACAAATAAAATAAAAAACCTTAGTTGGAAGAAACCCAAACAGAACTAACGAAAGAAAAGCAAAAAAAAAAACTTTTAATAACTTTAGAACTTAACATGACACAAACCTACACCACGTCGTCGTCATCATCATCACCTTCACTTTCGTCGATTTCATCAACACTAGATGAATTGGTCGATGTTGTCATGATCTCTTTTGAGAGAAAATATCACATAAATTTGAATGCAGAAGCTTTTAACCTGATCCACTAGGTTTGGATCAAATGTTCTGATATTATGATAAATATAATAAAATAGAATATATTATTGAGGTATTCTTAATATGAGATCCTAACATACAAATATATAGTGTTAACATTAACATATGATAACACACACATAATGTAAATTTTACTAAACACAAAATAAATATGCTAAGAATATATTGAGATCTACTTCCTCTTCAAGTATTTCCATTTAATTTTCACGATTTTACGGTCTTCTAGGTTTTATAATCTTGGTCTGCAAGATACACATCGTGCAGTCCAATTTATCTCCAATACGATTTGTTGTTTAAATGCTTACTGGTTGCGAAGAGAGTTAGTAGAAGGCCGAACATAACCATCCAGCTCAAGAAAACATATTGAATGTGGCAGCTAAAGTCAAAGAGAGTTAGGATAGAGTTAGGAGAAAGCCAAACATAACCATCCAGCTCAAGAAAATGTGTTGAATATGTGGCAGCTAAAGTCAAAGAAACTCGAGCATTTTTTTTTGTACATATTATTCATTGATTGAAATTTAGAGCAATCATTATTCCAAATAATATTTTTTAGTCAGGAGAAGTGCATGTGTAACCTGCAAGTGTCTCCGGTGATGTAATCGACTAAACTATTGATGATTTTTGTCCACAGTAACCTAATCGATCGATTCAAAGAAACCTTTAGGAAGAGTCTCCAGAATTTGAAATCGATTAGTAACCTGCAATGATAAAGATAATGGTCACTCAATGATCTACATCAACAATAATCAAATAATCGTTTAAGTTCCATTGTAGAAGGAACCTAAGTTCCATTGTCAAGAACAACGTAATTGTATTTGTATTTGTAAAAAGTCAAGACACAAAATCGAATAATTGAAAAGTTACAACTCAGAATCGATTATATTGGAAAACGTAAAGAGAACTAAAGTCAAATGACTTTAATTTAGTGATGCGGCTTGCAAAAAAAAAAACTTGATGAAACTCTAGTAAAAAAATAAATGAAATGATCCAAAAAATAAGATGCTTATATATCTAGAGTTTGTTTGTGTTGTTATTTTATTAATCTTTGTGAAACTCTTTTAAGGTACTTTTCTTCATTTTTTAACTAGGTAACACAATTATCTATTTAAACATATATATAAAAAGTAAATTAATTAATTTTTTAAAAATTATGGGATTTTAAACAAAACTGAAACCGAACTGAATTATAATTTACGATTTGGTTTGGTCGGTTCGGTTCGGTTATTTTGCCCACCTCTACACTATGTTCTTTTTTACTTTCAGTAAAATAGAGACGCAGTTGATTTAATAGTAATACATGTGTGTTTACTTTTTCTTCTGGTGTCCAATCTTATGTTATCACCAAAACATAAAACAAAACAAAAAATGCACTCTGATTCATTTTCTTTTAAATGTCTATTGCACTGAAATTTTGAATCAACTAAGAACATGTGCAGTGGGGGTTTCTCTCTGAGGTTCTCAACATTAAAATTAATTAAAAATATGAAAATTTGTGTTTTTGAAAAAGTAGATGAGAATCAGTTATTATTTGAGAAACTTTGAGAACCCTTTTCTCTCATCCACATGTCACTTCCTAACTGATTCAGATTTTATTATGATAAATAAAATCTACAATGGTTAAAAAATTAATTAAATAGTTTATAAGTTATTATATGTAACTAAAATCTACAATGGTTAAAAAATTAATTAAATAGTTTATAGTAGTTAATAGTTTATAAAATCTACAATGGTTAATGTTGGTCACAAAGCTAGAAAATTAAATGCACTCTAATTAATATTATTTTAGATGGAACTTATGGTGTTTAGTTACTCTATTAGTGCTCGGCAGAGTCACCGAATCATTTGTTGTGTATTCAATGCTAATCGATCATGAGATGGAAGTTCAGGCTGGACATAAGATGAGAATGATGTTCAGTTCTGGTTTAGTTTATCATTTTGAAATTACATATCTTATGAGATCCTATTTTTTTGTATCCTAGTCATTTTCTTGGTTCCTTGAAGTGGTTATGCTGCATGGATGCTCGAATGTTCCAAAATTTCAGAACTCACGGTGTGCGTGTTCTCTGCTGCAAGTAGATACTCTTGTAATAGCTGTTTTCTAAAATGACCTGATAAAGTGATAGTTACATGAAGCTTGAACCAACGAATAAACCAGAGCAGAGAACAACTTTTACAATGCTTCTTTTTTAGCTATAACATACCGTAATTTGGTGGATTATTTAATTTTTTTAATTGTTTTAATTTAGTGGATATTTGCTCAAAAGTGTTGTCATATTTGCTTTGTAAGGACCCACGTAACTATGAATAAAAAGTTTGTGGGAAAACTTGCGTCCACGGAAAAATCAACTATTTTTATTATTATACTCAACATTGCTTAGGATGAGATGAGGTTCGTTTCAGGGAATATGGAGGCACATAGTGCAGCCACGAATTTGGATCACTGGTCAATCCAATCATCTGGATAAGTCAAGAAAGGAAGCAGAACGCTAAAGTCTCGTTTTTATACTATGACTAATTCTTCAGGGAAAAAATATTTTATGTATATATATACATAATATCTTTATTTTGGTACTTATATAAAGAGATTATGCATGAAACCATGTATAACAATTTGCATTTTCTTGGTTTTAATAAAAGAAGGTAAAATAACTTGAAGAAGATGAAACGCTCTCGGAGCTTAATCAGTCTCATTCCTATTACTCTTTCTTTTCTCTTCTTTTTAACTTTTAATTTTGGAGATGTGTTAGCGGCTCCTATTCGACACGTGGGTCATCCAGAACAAAGAGATGCTATTCTCCAGTTCAAGAACGAGTTCGAGATTGATAAACCTTGTTTAGAAAGGTTTCCAAAGACGGAGTCATGGGCGAATAACAGCGACTGTTGTTCGTGGGATGGTATCAGATGTGATGCCAACTTCGGGGATGTGATCGAGTTGAACCTTAGCGACAGCTGTCTTCGTGGTGAGCTCAATTCCAAAAGTGCTATTTTTAGGCTTCAAAACCTTCGTTTTCTTGACCTTTCAAATAATAATATTAGTGGTCAAATCCCATTTTCACTTGAAAACTTTTCTAGTCTCACCACTTTCGACCTTACTAGGAATCATTTCAGTGGTCAAATCCCATCTTCACTTGGAAACATTTTGTATCTTACTTTTCTTGGCCTCTCTATTAACAATTTAGTTGGTGAAATCCCATCTTCACTTAGAAACCTTTCTCATCTCACCTTTCTTGGCCTCGGTGCTAACAATTTTGTTGGTGAAATCTCATCTTCACTTGGAAACCTTTTTAATCTCACCAATCTTTCCCTTTGCGAGAACAATTTTGTTGGTGAAATTCCATCTTCACTTGAAAACCTTTCGCATCTCACCTTTCTCGACCTCTCACAAAACATTTAATTGGTCAAATCCCTTCTTTTTTTGGAAGACTGAACCAGTTGGTCAGCTTATCTGTTGAAAACAACAAGTTTAGTGGTATCCTTCCCCTTGCACTACTAAATCTAACAAATCTGTTAGAATTATCAGTCTACGGCAATCAGTTTACAGGCACACTTCCTCCTAACATGAGCTCACTCTCCAAATTGGAGTTCTTTTACGCTCAGGACAACTCTTTCACAGGAACTTTCCCTTCTTCTCTACTGACCATTCCTTCTTTGACCTATATAAATCTGGCAGGCAACCAACTCAATGGTACTCTTGAGTTTGGGAATATATCTTCATCCTCTAAGCTAGAAAGCTTAGCCCTTGGCAATAACAACTTCATAGGGCCAATCCCCAAATCAATTTCCAAATTAGTAAACCTTGAAACACTTGACCTATCCCATTGCAACACCCAAGGCTCTGTTGACTTCAGTATCTTCTCGCATCTCAAGTTGCTCAAATATCTGCAACTATCCTATTTGAACACCACCACTACGTTTGACTTGAATGGAATCTTGTCATGTTTCAAGTCACTCTATAAATTGGATCTCTCAGGAAACCATGTTTCAGCCATAAACCAGAATTCAGTTTCAGATCCTCCATTGTTAAGGTATTTTAACTTGTCAGGATGCGGTCTCACCGAGTTCCCAAAGATCCTTAGGACTCAACATCAACTGATATATTTAGACATTTCCAACAACAAAGTTAAAGGCCAAGTGCCTGGTTGGTTATGGTCGCTGCCAAATTTGGAGTACGTGAATATTTCCAACAACACACTCACCAGCTTTGAAAGATCAACGAAACCAGGACTATCATCTTCCCGGCAACTATCTATGGATTACTTATCTGGTGCCAACAACAATTTCACGGGAAAAATACCATCTTTCATATGTGCTTTGTGTACTCTAACCATTCTTGATTTATCTAATAACCAATTCAATGGTTCAATCCCTCGTTGCCTGGAAAATTTCAGTAGTACTCTTCGAACTCTAAATCTTAAGAAAGAATCGTCTTAGTGGAGGTCTTCCAGAGAATATATCTGCAAGTGTAAAGTCGCTTGATATTGGCCATAACCAACTAGTGGGAAAGCTTCCAAGATCTTTGGTCCGTATCTCTTTTCTTGAAGTTCTCAATGTGGAAAGCAACAGAATCAATGACACGTTTCCTTTTTGGTTGAGTTCTCTCCAAGAGCTACAAGTTCTTGTCCTCCGCTCCAATTTATTTCATGGACCAATACACAAAGCTGGATTTTCTAAGTTGCGAATCATCGATATATCCAGTAATCACTTCTATGGAACTTTGCCATCAGATTGCTTTGCAAATTGGACTGCAATGTGCTCACTCGAAAAAAAGGAAGATCAGTTTAATGGAGACTACATGGGTACAGAATATTACAGTGATTCATTGGTTTTGATGAATAAAGGCGTAGCACTGGAGCTGGTACGTATCCTAAAAATCTACACAGCAATCGACTTTTCAGGAAACAAATTTGAAGGAGAGATTCCAAGGTCTATTGGTATATTGAAAGAGCTTCATGTGCTCAATTTTTCAAACAATGCTTTCACTGGTCATATCCCTTCATCAATGGAAAATCTGGGAGAGCTTGAATCATTGGATGTTTCCCAAAACAAGCTTTCAGGAGAAATTCCACAAGAGCTAGGGAATCTCTCATATCTTGCGTACATGAACTTCTCTCATAACCAGCTTGTAGGTCTACTGCCAGGGGGCACTCAGTTTAAAACGCAGCCCTGCTCTTCTTTCAAGGACAACCTGGGACTTTATGGTCCTTCACTTGACGACGTTTGTCTAGACATCCACGCGGAAACATCGCACCAATCTGTAACACCAGAGCCAGAGGAAGATGAAGAAGAAGTGATAAGTTGGATAGCGGCTGCAATTGGATTCATACCTGGTATTGCCTTTGGATTGATGATGGGATACATATTGGTTTGCTACAAGCCAGAGTGGTTCATGAACCCTTTTGGCCGAAACAAACGAAGAATTATAAGCACCTCAAATCAATGAAGAGGTAAATGTTCTTGATTTGTAACCGTTAATATATTATACTTAAGTTTTCTGGATGTTTGAACAAATGTTTATCTGTTTGTGTAGCCTTCTTAAACCCAAGCTGAAGAATCTTTGAAGAAGAAAATAAAAGGAACCAAGAGAGACAAAATTTGAAGAAAAAAACAAGTCTAGTGCTAAACAATGGATTGGTTGAAATTTTAGTTGTTTTTCTTGTTTAGCTTTGTGTGTTTCTCAGTCACTATGTTCTTTGTTTCTCTATATTTGAACAACCATGTTTTCAGTAAAATAGAGAAGTAGTTGATTTCAAAGTCATACATGTGTCTTCACTTTTTTTCTCTGCGGTGAGATAACTGATATTGTTGTGACCTTGAACAACACTTTTATTGCATCTTGTATAGTCCGCTGTATATGAACTCTACCCATTTTGGTTAATTGGTTTTTACCGGTGATTACAAGTTTTTGCTTTGATTTACTGGAAGCTATAAGACTGACTTTAAATTCCAGGAAAGAACATTTTCCCTTCATCTAGTAATGTTCAGCAGATGAAGCTATAAGGCTGTGTATTCAATGCTACCCGATCTGCCGTGATCATAAGATGGACAATGACAACATGCCGACATGAATAAGATCATATGTTGCTCAAAATTGATTTGTTCAAATTATTCAGACCATACAATATTGGTTTGAAATCTTCAAATTAATCTTCAAATATTTATATACCACGGATCTTCGAAGTCAATGTTCCAAAGCCAAATTTAGACAATTAGTGTGTGATTTTTAAATCTTTAGAATAGTTATCAATCCAAATTATGTTGACTCGTCAACAAAGGAAGCAGTAGAATTATCGAATTTGACGAATACAGATATAAGTCAGTTGACAATGGACTTCGAGAAAACAAAATTAAACAGATAAATAGGAAAATAATAAATGTGGTGAAGATTTCAGATGGAGAGATTGGAAAAAACGTACCAATACCCAACGTGAAGAATAAATGCGTCCAACGTGAAGAACACTTCATACATAGAAAGACTAGTTAGTAAGTCAAGCTCAGTACTGTTTCTATGCATATATTAAATCTTTTACTTTTATTTTCTGTCCGATTTGTTGTCTGCTTATTTTTGCTGAGTTTTTTTTTAATATTTTTTTATATATTTTTCAATCAAAATCTTTTTATTTTTCTAGTCAACACTATAATGACATAGTGTCTCTCCTCAGATAATACATCAGTTTTTTTATGCATTATGGTACTGACATATCATTAAATGAAAAATTTGAACTTCCAATCAAAATATTTCATTAATACACATAAGTTAACATTTTTAGAATATTAGATTACAATGGGGGTGTTGAAAAAAAAAAATTCAACTGTTGAATTATTACAATAAAGTGTTGAAAATTTTTTTGAATCCAATATGGATTAAATCGTGTTGAATCGGAAAAGAAGGAGAGAGACAATGACATATGGTGCATTGTTATTGGAAAATGATATTGGTGATAGAATAAGAAAGAGAATAAGACAAGTGTTGTATAGTTATTGGCTATTGATATTTTTTGATATTTTTTTCATCCTAATTATTTGAAATCAATTGTTTCATTATAAATTCATTCATTTATTTAATTATGATATACCAAAATTCATTAATTTTTATACTATATAAATAGAGGTTTGTTTCATTTGATTTGGATACCAAAAAAAAACATTTTTACAAAAATAAAAACAAAATAAAAATAAAAATGGTGGGATAAGATGTTGAATTTTTTTAAACAAAACCATTGTAAAGTATAAAAGTTGAATAAGTGTTGAAATATGAGGTGGAAGAAAGAGAAAATGATGTGAAAGGTTAAAAAATGGAACGGAAGGTATTGAATCTCAAAACCATTGGAGATATGCCACTTCAATTAATGAAAAACTGTGTAAACTAATCAAATCATTTTAATTATACACATATTTCTTTTCACCATAAATAAATTAATTAAAAAAAAAGTCTTAACTAATCAAGTCATTTTAATTATACACATTATATAATATAATATTTATTTTTACCATAAATAAAACTACATGTGTTGATTATCTAGAGTTTGCTCAATAATGTATATCTATGATTATCAACTCTCAGAATATTTCCTTATGAATGAACATTTTGGGAATTGTTAATGAATATTTTCCAATGAATGAAAGCCAAATAAAAAACATGACAAAAACTATTCTATATGTTAGATACGAATAACAGAAACATGACTAATGGATATTGTTGAGATAACAATGGGTGAAAAAGAAAAAAAAGAAGAGAAGAGGAATATCCGGGAAAGAGTTACACTTCATGTGAAAAGTAAACAAAAATGTGGCTCTAAAACTTATTTTGTGGTCCAAATTCTTTTATTATGTTCATGTCACTGATGCAAAGTAGGAGATGAGTTTTATCCATAAAACATCCACTAAAGTTTGCTTGTTATTGCTTGAATGTTTTAAACTTTCTTATAGAGTTTAAAATGTATTTGTACACATAATATTTAAAATTTTCGATAAAAACAAGAGTTTTTAGTGAAATGTAAATTATTAATTACTAGATTATCACCCGTCCGTTGGGTGGATTTTCTTTTTAAATTTCATTTTAAAAAGAATTATTTTAACTTATTATTTACCCATTCATGATTTTCAGAAAAGTAGTTTTCATATAAAATAAGGAATACTTTGGAAGATTTAACCATTTAAGGAAAATTTAAAAACAATATTTTCTGGTTTTTACCATTTGTAGCGAGATTTTTTTTTCTTATTTAAATAGCTTTTCTTTTTCTATTTATTTACAAAATCTAAATCTAAAAACCATTTAAAAACTACAAAACATACAAAACATTCATGGCCTAAATGTGTTTGAGAAAGAGATATTGCGAAAGACGTATTCACTGCGTCCAACGTGAATAACATGTCGTAGAAAAACTATTTACAAGTCAAGCCTGAGTGTTTTAGCTTTATTATGATCAGTATAACATAGATGACACTGAAGTCTGAAACATGTTATCATCAGTGGCGGACCCTGGAATAGTTTTTACTGGGATCAAAACATAAAATTTTATTTATATTAAAAACAATCATCATTAACATAACAAAATAAGACACATAAAAAAGAAACAAATAATTGGATCTTAATTAAAGTTAGTAAAGGAAAGAAAAAAATAGGTTAAAAACTTGGCTATTTTTTATTTCGAATAAACGATACATGTTATAATCTTGTTAATTATAATTTTGATATGTATCGAGCTCTCGTGAATACGAAAAAACTTGATATAAAAGATAAGACGTTTTTTTATAAAAAGAAATTATAATTCCTTTTTCTTTTAGAATTGTGTTCATGTTTTTAATTTCTTTTTTTTTTTTGATAATCTATGGTTTTAGTCTTTTTTCTACCTTTTAGGATTAGAAACTAACTTAAAAATTTCAGTTTTTAAATAAAATTTGTCAAAACATAATTTTAATTTAATTAAACACATTTCTTTCTTTTTTTACTTAATAACTATAGACATGAAATATTATAATTTATTTTTTCATTTAGGATTTTATTCCTTTTTAAATTTTTCTTTGTTTTTTTCCTTATAATCTATGGTTTTATTTTATTAAATATGTGTGGAAATCTAATGGTTTTAATTGACATGTGTCATGATCAGGCGAGTTACTAACTTTAAATTATTCTCCTTTATATAATAAGATTAGATAAATTATCAATTTTTTGGTTTTCTTTTTTCTTTTTAAAATTATTTCTTAATTTTATTTATTAATTAGATAAATTAAAAAATTCATGTTTAACTTTTTTCCTTAAGATAGAGTTTTAGATTTTATATTCGTTTTTGTATTTGTTTTAAAATTATATCTTGATTTTAATTATTGATTAGATAAACTACCAAATTTTTGGTTTCATTTTTTCTTTTAAAATTATTTCTTAATTAAAATACTAATTAGTTCATTGGAACTTAATAATATAAAATACTAAAAAATCTAAATTTAAAAAAGTAAGTTTAAACTTTATTGAGATGATAAAATTTAAATTATCTTAGAAAAATAGAAAGAAATTTGTTATCTATATTATAATTTAAATTTTTGTTATTTTTCCTTTTCTATTGTAGAAAATATAAATAAAATAATATCATTTACATGTGTCAAAATATGATCCAATAAGCGACACATGTTATAATCTTGTTAATTATAATTTTGATATGTATCGAGCTCTGGTCAATGCGACAAAACTTTATATAATGTTTTTTATAAAAAGAAATTATAATTCCTTTTTCTTTTAGAATTGTATTCATGTTTTTAATTTCCTTTTTTTTTTGATAATTTATGGTTTTAGTCTTTTTTTCTACCTTTTAGGATTAGGAACTAACTTAAAATTTCAGTTTTTAAATAAAATTTTTCAAAACATAATTTTAATTTAATTAAACACATTTCTTTCTTTTTTAATTAATAAATATTAGAATTTATTTTTTCATTTAGGATTTTATTCTTTTTAAAAATTTTCTTTGTTTTATTTCTTATAATCTATGGTTTTATTTTATTAAACATGTGTGGAAATCTAATCATTTTAATTGACATGTGTCATGATCAGGCGAGTTATTAACTTTAAATTATTCTCTTTTATATAATAAGATTAGATAAATTAATAATTTTTTGGTTTTCTTTTTTCTTTTTAAAATTATTTCTTAATT
Source organism: Cardamine occulta (assembly GCA_028015245.1). Classification (NCBI taxonomy): domain Eukaryota; kingdom Viridiplantae; phylum Streptophyta; class Magnoliopsida; order Brassicales; family Brassicaceae; genus Cardamine; species Cardamine occulta. Next base: position 7,747,026 of record CM051371.1, read on the forward strand.
TTAGTTATTGATTAGATAAACTAAAAAATTCATGTTTAACTTTTTCCTTAAGATAGAGTTTTAGGTTTTATTTTCTTTTTTGTATTTGTTTTAAAATTATATCTTGATTTTAATTATTGATTAGATAAACTACTAAATTTTTTGTTTCATTTTTTTCTTTTAAAATTATTTCTTAATTTTAATTATTGATTAGATAAATTTACATATTCTTGGTTTCCTTTTTTACTTTTAAAATTATTTCTGTATTTTAATTTGTTTTATTTTCGTTTTGAGATTTGTTTTTAAATTATTTCTTAATTACATTGGTTTCTTTTTTTCTATTTTAAAATTTTGTTTCTTTTTTTCGTTTTTCTAGTTTTTTAAACTTATTTCTTAATTTTAAATATTGATTAGATAAATTAACAAATTATTGGTTTCTTTTTTCCTTTGATAATATAAATTAAAATTTTGTTTTTAACTTTTTTTTCATTAAGATAGGGTTTTATGTTTTATTTTGTGTTTGTATATGTTTTAAAATTATTTCTTGATTTAAATTATTGATTAGAAATTTAACAAATTCTTGTTTTAATTTTTTTTCCTTTGAAAATTATTTCTTAATTTTAATTATTGTTTAGATAAATTAACAAATTCATGGGTTTTTTTTTCCTTTAAAATATTTCTTTTATTTTCGTTTTTAGATTTTTGAAAAACTTATTTCTTAATTTTAATTATTGATTAGATAAATTAACAAATTATTGGTTTCTTTTTTCTTTTAAAATTATTTCTTTCTGTATATATTCTTTTAATAATTGTATTTATGAATTTGACACATGGCAAGATCTGAATTATTTGTGACATGTATCATGATCTCGTGAAGTATAATTTTGACATGTGTTAGCTTCTCCTGAGTGCAACTCAAATTTATATAATAAGATATATATATATATATATATATAGTAACAACTTTGAAAGCTATAAGTAAATGAATATATTTCAACTGGAAAACATAATGTGTTAAATTCAGTAAAGCTTTTGGAAAACTTTTAGTCATTAGCCGGTTTAAATAAATGTGCTTACGTATAATTTGCTCGCGCACGGCATTTGATTTTCACCTCTTCATTATCACATTCCATATTTCTCCATTCGTTCTTCTCTTTTGTGATATGCGAGGCAGCGATGTAGTCAAAGAAGTGATATATCATAGTTTTTATGGGTTTTAAGCCATGATATATGTATATAATCGATTCTTTAATGTATCTTTCGAGTCTCTATCGAGTCTTTCACATGTTTACATATACTTGAGATCATTTAGACATTATGGAGCAATTGTGGAGCATTGTACCTGAAAAGTCGAAGTTGGTGTCTTTAGAGTTCAACTGTATCGAGCGACACAACCCCTTGTATCGCAGAAATAATTATTTTTGAAGATTTGTAATTTTTGCCCAGAAGTTTCATGTATTTACAAAAAGGATCCAACTCGTGTCTAGACATATAATTAGGGTTTTTAGACTTTGTTTTTGGGATCTATCTTATGTTCTACAAAAAGTTTGGAGAGTATTTAGAGTTTGTGGCTGATCTTGCTACTTTGTTATACTTTGAGAGAAGATTTCGGACTCATGTTTCTATTTCTCTATTCGGATTTATATTGATATATATTTCATCCATGCCTTTGATTTCAATTGATATGTGAGAGTAGATCTCTTGTTAGGTTTAGGGATTCTCATTAAAGATTCTATGGAATGAATAATTGATTGATTGGTTAGCATTCAAACTTGATAGTTCTTCACCTAGGTTGCAGTGAAAGGTAGTTCTGAATTGATCACTTAGAATCTAGATAATAGATTGTTAAATTGGCGCGATAGTGTGGTTCATAATCTGATAAAACTTAAGTGAGCAAATTAGATAATTGCAAAGAAATTTGGATTGGGAAAAATATCAAAAAAAAAGCATAAACTTTCAAAAAGTGGACGTTTTAATCATGAACTTACAAAATGCCATTTAAATCCTAAATCTTTTGTTGACTTTAAAAATAAATAGCAAACTTTTGTTGACTTGGACGAATGAAGCACGCCATTAAATTCAATAACAGAACACAATGACGGGGTTAACTTACAGTGAACCATTCTGTTATGTCAAACGACATAGTTTTCTTTTACAATAAAAAATTCAAAAAAAGCATAAACTTTCAAAAAGTGGACGTTTTAATAAAGAACTTACAAAATGTCATTTAAATCTTAAACTTTTGGTTAACTTTCAAATTAAATAGCAAAATTTTATTGATTCGGAAGAATGAGGCATGTCGTTAAGTTCACTACCAGAATATGATTATGAGGTTAAATTGACGTTTGTTAAGTCAAAAAACATTGTATCTCTTTTAATATAACAATGCCTATTGAAGGAATAAAAAATCCCTAAATCTCGAAATACAATCTAAAAATTTCCAAATTGATTCTCAAATCTTTAACCCTAGAAATTTCTTTGTTGATCTTCTCTCATTTTGGTATTTAACAAACACAAACCATGTACATACCACATAATTGTTTTAAATCTACATTGTTTTAAATTGTATGTTATGAACTTACAACATGTTGATACCGAATCCCAAACAAAGGGATCCACTCTCTACAATATGAGACGTATCTGCCACCTCGTCATAGCAAAGGAAAAGCGGCTTGGTCTGAGAAAGATCAAAGATAGACGGACCAGGAAGTGTTCGGAAGCGCGGACCGAGAGTTCGACCAAGGATAGGAGTTTAGGAAGCGGCGAGGAAGCGCAGAGCAAAGGGAAGTTTGCGGAGTGACACATATCATCGTGTTCTGTTAGTGAATTTAACGGCATGCCTCATTCGTTGGAGTCAACAAAAGTTTGCTATTTATTTTTAAAATCAACAAAAAGTTTGGGATTTAAATGGTATTTTGTAAGTTCTCGATTAAAACGTCCACTTTTTGAAAGTTCATGCTTTTTTTGACATTTTTCCCAATTTGGATTAGATAATTTGTGAACACATCGAACATTTTCTTAATGTTTGTTTAGACTTTAGGATTCGCAAAGAAATTTGGTTTCTTAGGTTTTAATCATAGTTAATTCTCACAACGAAAGTTGGTTTATTTTCCATTAGTGATTTGAGTTCTAGAACTTGTTCTTAATTGGATCCTACCAATTATTTGATATTCATTACTTGATTTCCTGAGAAATTCTCTAGATCTGACGCTTTCCCATCTGATTAAACAAACTGATTTATTTTATTATTGGACAGCATCCTTTCCATGGTTTAGCTTCCTACCTTCGAGAGGAATGACTTTGAGCTGAAACCATCCAATTATCATATAGTTAGACAACATCCTTTCCATGGTTTAGCTCATGAATATCCTATGGATCATATTGAGAGGTTCGAGAATTTGGTGACTAGCATGAAGTATAATGGAGTCAGCTATGACAATCTCTTTTGTAAGCTTTTCCCACACTCTCTTGGTGATGATGCAACTTATTGGTTGAAGCAGTTACCGATATGATCTCTTACCAATTGGGAAAACACTAAAGAGATGTTTTTGCGTAATTTCTATGATGATACAAGATCCGAGGAGTTGAGAAACAATATCTCTTAGTTCATACAACTACCAGTAGGAGCATTCAAGTCATCATGGGTACATTTTAGAGCTTACTAACGAGATTGTCTGCATCACGGTTTTGGTGAGGTTCTAGTTGCTGGGTATTTTCTTCAGGGGCATAGATTGGAGGTATCAGATGGCTCTTGACTCTGCGAGTAATGAGAATTTCAAAACGAGATTCCCTGAAAAAGCTTATGTATTGATTGATAACTTGGCGTCTAGAAATAGCACCAAGAATGCAGATTTTGAGAGACAAAAACAAGTTAGGAACATCGATGGAAAATAGATTGCTGAGTTGAAAAACAAGTTAGATTCAGTTCATAACATCTTGATGAGCAAGAAGTCAGTTTAGTTTGCTACAAAAGTTGAGACATTCGAGCTAGAAGAAGAAGGTGTCAACTACTACGTGAGAATGGTTTTCAGGATCTGAGATTTGAGAGCCAACAAAATCAAGGTGGTTACAATGGTTATGGACAAAGAAGTGCGTTTACGAGTAATCAGAACTCATCCGGGTATGTTACTAAGCCTCAGTATCAGAACCCGTACCAAAGCAACAACGGTTTCGGTAGTAACTATGGATCTTCATATCACCAAGCACCTCCTACAGAAACTGAGCAAAGCGAGTTGAAATCTATGCTTGAGCAGATTTTGGAGGGTCAGCAGAAAATCACGGTTGATTTTAATGGGAAGATGGATGCTATGTGCACTGATATGAATGGTATGTTTGAAGCTTTGAGCACTCATGTCAAGAAGCATGACACTCAAGTTGCACAAAATTCTGGGGCTATGAGAAGACAAGATGGAACCCTTCCTGGAAGGATGGATACTAATCTGAAGTATCAATGCAACACCATCATGGTTAAAAGTGGCATAGAGCGAAATCATGTGCTAAAAAGAGGTCTAAATGTTGATAAACTCGTGGAGCTGAAAGAAATTGAAAAAAAAATTTTGGATGAGTTGCATGTGTTGGTCAACACACCCGGGTTGCATGGTCGACACCAGTGCAAATCAGCGATGGCTGCGTCAACCAACACACAATTGGTGTTGGTCGATACAAGGGGTCAGCGGATGCACTAAGTTTAGAGAAGTCAAAAATTTCAGTGGAACAAGTCTAAAAGCCTAAGGTTCCTTTTCCAAAACCTAGGAAGTCTAAACAAGAGATGGAGGAAGCCAGATGCAAAGCAATAATGGATAAGGTGATGAATGAATTCCCTTTAATTGATGCATTCAAGCTTTCATCGCCACTCAAGAGGTATGTTAAGAGAATGGTTACTAATGGTGTGAGTCTTGAGGAAGAAGTTTTGCTTACCAGGGACATTAGCACAATTTTCTTGAACAAAACCCCACATAAGAGGAAAGAAAAAAAGAAGAAAGTGGTGGTCTTTGAACAAGTTAGTGCCATGATTAAGAGTAGGATTCCTAAGAAGCTACCTGATCCAGGAAGTTTTTGCTCGATTGCTCCATTTCCACAGGAAAAGTTTCTCATTCTCTTTGTGATTTTGGCTCAAGTATCAACTAGATACCTTACTCTGTTGCTGTTAGTCTTAGAATAGATGTTTTCAAGCCAACAAGGATTTATCTTATCTTAGATAATCGATCTAAAAGGATTCCAGAAAGTGTCTTAGAAAATGTTCTAGTAAAAGTTAGAGATTGCTTGATTCCCACACACTTTATGGTGGTGAAATATAAGGAAGAGCCTAAGGATCCTCTTATTCTGGACAGGCCTTTCTTAGCCACAGCTGGTGCTCTAATTGATGTAGAGAAAGCAAGATAGCTCTGCGTGTAGGTGATCACGTCATGAATTTTGACATGGAAAAGTTGAGAAAGACACCCACCATTGATGGTGAAGCATTCTCTGTAGAAAACTCCACAGACATTAATGCTGGGTATGCCAAGGAGTTAGGTCCTAGTGAGAAAGTGAATAAGCAATCCTCTGAGCTTGATGATTGGAGTGGTGATCATCTCTTTCATACTAGGTTCCAAGAAGAGGTTCTACTAACTGACAAGTTGTTGGAGAAAGATGTTTTTGTGATGGAGGATTGCAGAGCTGAATTGAAGAAAAAAGTATAAATATTCGAGTTGCAGGCTCACTGTCAGTCGACATCATACTGGACGAGAAGTACATGTATCAACCAACGCAGTCTGATTGATACACAGAGTTTTAACCCTAAATAATTTTGCAAGTGCACAGACAATCGCAGTAGTATTAAAAGGATCGAATCCAGAAGGACCAAGGTTACACTATGAAATTATGAGATTTGTAAATAAAGCTAAGACAAAATATGAGATTGATTTCGAAACAGATTTGCAATTAAATTAAAGCGGGGTAAAAGTAATAAAGAAAAGCACTAGATTAAGGTAATTCGCAGGTGATTCAGAGATGAGAACTTAGCAACTATTCAGGATCTAATTCAGCAAAGGTCTAGAACTCAAACATAAAAATAATATTGACCCACTCTCGTGGCGACGACAACTTTATCTAACAACCTAGATACCTAAACTCTTGCTTGGACCTAGAGATGCAGATAAGCATTAAAGAATGGGTTCAATATATCCACAACCAGCCGCACCAACTCTCGTCACCTACGTCTCATTGCTCACCAATGTCTTTTCTAGCAACCTAAAACACTCTCGCGAATAGGTTTAACCTGAAATCATAGACTAAGTGGCCAGTTTAATCTAAGCATTAAGACCAACAATTGGCGAAGACAGTATATATTTATATATCCTATTTGTGCTCAGTTTATCATCCCATGAATACCTTTGAAAACCATAATCTAGTTAAAAGACTACTCAGACATGGAAGAGGAAAACATAGCAATGGAATAAAAGGAATTCATGAATAAATATTGAAAAGTAACAAGGTTCAGAATTCTTCTCAAAACAAAGTATGAATGATCTCCAAGTCTAAGCAATCAAAAACAAGGAAGATGGAAACAAGGAGGTAGGCGATTGCGACAAAGGAGGAGAAGGAGAGGATCTTTAAGCAGCTTCCCCTTTTTCTCCAAGGAAAAGGACGTGTTTTTTAAAAGAGGCTGCTGACCTATTTAATCACCCAAAATTAGGTCAACTCGGGCCCACTAATTTTCTCTGGCGGCGGAGCATGTGCTCCTCTGGGTGCTCTGTCGGGTGTTCGCGTATAAATTCTGCCCTTTTGCTCTAAATCCGCCTCTTTTTGCTTCAAAAGCCCAATAAGCTCCAGTCCATCCAATTTATGCTCTAAGACTTCATTCTGACCTGTTAAGACTCAAAATAGACTCGAAAGACACTAAAAACGACTATAAAACATTAGTAAATATGAGTCAAAATCTTCATATATCAACTCCCCCGGACTTAGACCTTTGTTTGTCCTCAAACAAACGAGAATCAAGAAAGGCAAAGAGGGGCAGCGCAGGGATTAGGTGAACCTCAGAAAACCAGAATATCAACCACAATCTGCAGACCACACACTTCATAACAAGAGAAACAAGTTCTTACCAAAAACTCACTAAACATCATCAACCAACCCTGTTCCAAAAACTGAATCTCAAACCAAGAAAAGCTCATTATCAAGACAATAACTCCTTACATAAATTAAATGGTGGCGTGGCTTCTCATTTTCAAGCATTAGGTAAAGAAATCGAATCTTGGTAATAAGGAGGCTAATTTAATGGTGGAGTTCAGAGTGTTTAGGGTTACCTTATTTTTTTGGTGGGTGCTAGACATAGCACAAAATGATAGGAGAAATGGACTAGTGATGTCCACAACCTCTAACCACTCTCTTCTCCTTTTTGAAACAAAACTTCTCTTCTTCTTGAAACTCCACTCTTCCTTGGGTATGATGGCATGTCAGGGGGTACATATTTGAGTTATTGAATTCACCACTCTTCATTGATTATTTTTTTCGTTTTTTTTAATTTATTTATTTATTTATTTATTTATTTATTTTGGAATGAAGAGGGCTCTACATACATATGTAACCCCTGAACACGAATATTTTGAATGAAAAGTGATCATACCCAAGTGCACACTCATTGGAAAATACACCTTCCAACTTTCGGAAAATTTGCCTGGAGCATCTGATCGGAGTAGGTGCTCCATTTTTATGGATCGGGTGCTTCGACTGATAATATTAAAACTTCTGTCTTCTACTTACTAGTCTTCAGCAGAGTGAGTTAGAAGTTGCGTCAGTCCTTTTCTCCGACCCTTTTGCGCCTGTCTGCACATATAAGACAAAAGAAACACAAGAATGCAAAGGGTCTAGAAAGAAGGTGAGGTGCTTGGAGGGTACTAGCTAAAGATGAGCTAGCTATTCAGGATCAGTAAGAGTGGTAAAAAGAATAAGAAATCCTGAATATTGGTTTCGTTCCTCTAGTCTAATGCCTTAAATGAGAAGAATTAAAGTTCAAGTTAAGTCCAAATAGATTAGAGTTATTGCTTTCTGAATAAACCTTACTGAGATGATATCATTCCGGAGAGGGAGGAATCCGAGTGTGAGATTGTTCTGGCTTGTCCTTGTACTCATGGTTCTGCAGTGATTGTCACTAGAAAGATAGTCAAAAATTCACAATGGTTTAAATGCATCATAGATTCCCAATTCCCATAAGTGATATTTTTCGCCCATACAACTAAATGACTCGAACAAACTGACTCAATAAAAGAAAAGTGCTGCAGCTGCTTTTGACACTGACTCGATAAAACAAAGAAAATAAATAAATGAAGCAGCTGCACCTGATTAGGAGTGAAACAAAGACACTAAAGAAAAGCACAAAAAATAAGACTCAAAGACAAAAAAAATTAGTTAGTAGCAGACCTCTCCCCCGGACTTAAATCACACCGTCCCCGGTGTGAAAAAGAACTGAAGGATTGGCTGAAAAATGAAAAAGATAAAAATGGATAATACAATGGTGAAAAGAAAGTGTGGATAGAATTCACCGCGTTGTAGCGGTGTCCGGATCATCGCAACCGGCTATTCGCTTCCTCTGTCGCCGGAGCTGGCTCGTGTCAGAGGTGGTAGGTGAAGGCTGGGGCTGTGTGTTGAAAATTGGATTTCAGCTTCTGTTCCGGTTCTTGCATGCAGAGCACCCTGGCGAAGCAGGTGCTCGCGATTTGGTCCGGGGTGCTTGTTGATTTTCCTCTTTTTTTTTTTTTTTTTTTCATGAAAACTAAAAACAAAAATTAGTAATGAAAGCAAATTTAGAAAAATATTTACAGAATCTGACCGGTGGATTGCCTCCCACCAAGCGCTTGTTTAAGGTCTATAGCTTGACCGATGTACGAAAGGTGTTAATCATGAGAATCAAAAGGTTGGACCAATGGTCCTTTGGTCCTTCTCCTGTTAATGCAATAGATATTTTCTACAAAACCACGCACAATTGGCCATGGTAGATAGACAAAACATTCATCAATGAAGTTTACTACAAATACATTTAATGCCCAAGAGGATCTTGAAATATCTTGAAATATTCTTTGATGATTGAATACCCAGGAGGATAAAATGCATTTAATGGAAAGATAAAGTCAACTTCAGGAGTAAACGAGCTCATCACAAAATAGTCAACTTCATCTCCAACAAGTCTAGGGAATTGAATATCATCAAAATTATGAATTTCAAGAGTTGAATCACATGTACCTTCTAGTTGGGTTGGTGAAACCCAATATTTTACCTCTTTAAGTTCATGAACTTCCATTATCTCCATGCACTTCTCATCCTCCAAATCTTTTTGAGTTTTCTTTGGAGGAACTAGGTAAGGAACCCTAGGCACGTAAACTCGCTCTGGAGGAGTGCAGATTTGACTGGAGCACCCTGTCGGAGCATGTGCTCCCGAGAAGGGTTTGGGTGCTCGGTCGTTTGGTCTGAAAATCAGCTGGAGTCGTCTCAACCTGTGTTCCTGAGTGTGAACCATGTTCCATCAGTCCTTCTTCTGTGGCCAGAGCTTTGCCTTGGGTATTGTGCTCCGTAGCACTCTCATTATCTTTCCCCACGGTTTTAGGGCTAATTGGCGGTGTCAACACTCTTCCACTTCTAAGCTCTACGGCGTTGACATACTCATACCTGGGATTTATCTCCCCTTTCCCTGGAAGAGTCCCAGTAGGTCGCTTAATTGCCTCTGCAGTTTGGGCAACTTGCGTGTCAAGCTTCTTCACGTGAGCGGTAACGGCTTCGTACTTTGCATTGAGATCATTGTACATGTGATCGACCTTAGCATTGATCTCAGCTGCAGCCCTTTGCTGATTAACCAGGAGTTGATGCATAAGAGTCTTCAGCTCATCTTGAGAATCCGGGGTAGAAGCGGATTGTTGAGTGGTTGCGTAGTAGGGTTTTTGTTGAACTTCTCCTCTGAACCGGTTCTGGTTCTGTGTGGGGATGAATGGCTTCCCATGTTGGTTGCTGGAGTAGAACTTTTGAAACCTTTGGTTCTGTGGCAACTGATTCATACCTCCTCCTTGTTGCGGATAGACTTGATCTTGTGGGTTCTCGACGTTGGTGCTACGGTAAGAAAAGTTCAGATGGCTCCTGTAGTTTGAGTTGAACCCATGGTTCTACACATATCCCTGTCTACTCTCGTAATTAACCTATTGTATACCAGCATCATCATCCTCTTCAAACTCTTGGGAGATAGGCGTGCTCCCATTCTTATCCACAAAATGAACCGATTTTTGGTTTTTCCTAAGGAGTAGGTTCACCTTTGCCGTCAGCTCATCAATCTTTTGTGTCTCTATGCTTTTGACTTTTCTGGACCTATCATACTCAGGAGACTTGTTGTTGTAATTCGAAGCCAAGTTTTCAATCAGCTCAAAAGTGCCTTCCTTAGTCTTGGTCATGAGATCGCCATTACTAGCCACATTCAGCGCATTCCTATAATCCCACTCAACACCATCATAGAAAATTCCCAGAATCTGCTCGTCCTTGAATCTGTGGTGAGGACACTCTCTACAATATTCCTTCAGCCTTTCCCAACCCTCACAAAAAGCTTCCCCGGAATGCTGTTGGAATGAGGATATCTTGTTCCTTAAGGATGCAGTTTTTGACTTGGTGTAGAAGTGATTCAAGAATGCTGCTCTACATTCAGCCCATGTCTTCAACGAACCCGGTGGTAAAGACTTCAGCCATCGAGATGCCTTGTTTGCAAGTAAAAACGGGAATAACTTGCACTTCAAAAATTCACTCGGTACTCCTTTAGAACCCGTGGTGCTGCAGATTTCCTCAAAATTCTCGATGTGATCCATGGGTATTTCAGCTGGGAGTCCATGGAAAAGGTGTTGCTTTACCAATGAAATCAATTGAGGTTTGATTTTGAAGTCTTGCCTCTGAATAGCTGGAGGTGTGATGGCGGCTCGGTTCTGGTAGTACGCATGTGGATAGTCCAAGTCTCCAATACCACGCTGTGGTTGCTGAACCTCTTGTCTATCTCTCCGCAGTTGCTCTAGCTCAACCCGAAGCATCTGTAACTGAGCAGCGACGGTAATGAGTCTACTGGTCATGCACCTGAAACATAAAAAAAAAAAAAAAGAAAGAATTAGTAGTTTCTTAGACTGAATTTAAAATCAAAAATCAAAGGTAACGCAATTGGTCCCCGGCAACGGCGCCAAAAACTTGATACACAGAGTTTTAACCCTAAATAATTCTGCAAGTGCACAGACAATGGCAGTAGTATTAAAGGGATTGAATCCACAAGGACTAAAGTTACACTATGAAATTATGAGATTTGTAAATAAAGCTAAGACAAAATATGAGATTGATTTCGAAACAGATTTGCAATTAAATTAAAGCGGGGTAAAAGTAATAAAGAAAAGCACTAGATTAAGGTAATTCGCAGGTGATTCAGAGATGAGAACTTAGCAACTATTCAAGATCTAATTCAGCAAAGGTCTAGAACTCAAACATAAAAATAATATTGACCCACTCTCGTGGCGACGACAACTTTATCTAACAACCTAGATACCTAAACTCTTGCTTGGACCTAGAGATGCAGATAAGCATTAAAGAATGGGTTCAATATATTCACAACCAGCCGCACCAACTCTCGTCACCTACGTCTCATTGCTCACCAATGTCTTTTCTAGCAACCTAAAACACTCTCGCGAATAGGTTTAACCTGAAATCATAGACTAAGTGGCCAGTTTAATCTAAGCATTAAGACCAACAATTGGCGAAGACAGTATATATTTATATATCCTATTTGTGCTCAGTTTATCATCCCATGAATACCTTTGAAAACCATAATCTAGTTAAAAGACTACTCAGACATGGAAGAGGAAAACATAGCAATGGAATAAAAGGAATTCATGAATAAATATTGAAAAGTAACAAGGTTCAGAATTCTTCTCAAAACAAAGTATGGATGATCTCCAAGTCTAAGCAATCAAAAACAAGGAAGATGGAAACAAGGAGCTAGGCGATGGCGACAAAGGAGGAGAAGGAGAGGATCTTCAAGCAGCTTCTCCATTTTCTCCAAGGAAAATGATGTGTTTTTTAAGAGAGGCTGCTGACCTATTTAATCACCCGAAATTAGGTCAACTTGGGCCTATTAATTTTCTCTGGTGGCGGAGCATGTGCTCCTCTGGGTGCTCGCGTATAAATTTGGCCCTTTTGCTCCAAATCCGCCTTTTTTTACTTCAAAAGCCCAATAAACTCCAGTCCATCCAATTTATGCTCTAAGACTTCATTATGACCTGTTAAGACTCAAAATAGACTCGAAAGACACTAAAAACGACTATAAAACATTAGTAAATATGGGCCAAAATCATCATATATCACTGATGTCGGTCGACACCCTCTGCAAGTTGGTTCAAATTTGTTTGTTTTCGGGATGGTCTAAATGCTGCAAGTCAGAGAGCTATTGTCAAATAGAAAGATTCATGTCCCACACTTCATTCATCCTAAGAAAAGCAAAGGTACGCACTTTTTGGACCCAAACCTTCTGATAACAATAAGAATTTTAAAGGTACAAAAACTGTTTTACAGTTAACAAGCGCTCTACGATTATCTTGATGATTTTTCAGGGAAAAGAAGTGTTCCACCAAGACTGACATCCCGCCTAGCTGATGTTTCTCACTTCTTTGCTCGTTCTCATGCACCAACGGCTTATACTCTACCATGGATAAGGCGACAATTTTCTGTGAGATATTCATTACCACTCTCCCGTCCACAAGATCCATGAGCTTTGCTGCCAAGTCGAGCTAATGACTTTAAAAATAAACACTCGGTGGGAGGCAACCTACCTGTAAGTTTGTACATACTCTAAGTTTTATTCTATTTTTAGCTCTTTATTTCAGTAAAAAAAAAACTAACCAGATCGATCAGTTGAACCTTGGATCCATCGATCCGATTTCAAGAAAATTTAGGTACATTTCAGGATCAATCGTTCTTGTTGGGGATCGATCATTCTTGTCAGTATCGAGCGACACCACTCGGTGTCGGTCGACACAAGTGAGCCGAATAGACTAAAATTTTCATCTGCATTGGTCATTACACGCGCGTGTCGGTCAACACGAAGCACCACGAGGTAAGTTTTCCTGTTTTCCTTTTCTTTTTAATTTATTTTCATTTTTAACCAAACCTTTACTTCTATAACACTCGGACAGTGTTGTTCAAGTCTGTGGGAGGTAATTACTGACATCATCTTTTATTTTCTTAGAGTCAAGTTTTTTTGTTTTATTGAGTCAAACCTAGTCCAGAAATTATGATTTTACGGAAACCACCACAATTGCAGTAGTTTAAGTGAACACTGATTCTATCTTGACTTGAATCTGAGACTAATGTAAAAATCAAAGGCTGACCATTTGACTTAAGACTCCTATATTTCCAACAGAAATCCGTTTAAGTCTGAGCTAGTTTTTGTTTATTCTTTTTACCTCATCGATGTGATTATGTCCAAAGGGCTTGACTCCTCGTTCATACCTTACATGATACAACCTGTGTGAAACATAAATGGTACTCCTCTCCCTTGTTCCAATTAATGCATGAATAAAGATGAAATGATTCTTTTTTGAGTAAAAGGGTAGGAAAATTTTCCATTACCTCATTATTTTACTCAAGATTGAGATGATCACACAAAGGTGGAAGCGAGGTTAGGATTTTTTCAGTGATACCATTATTCGTCTACACTTTTGAATTAAAATTATCTCTAAAGAGAATTAAAAACAAAAAGAGAATAAGAAAATAATAAGTTTGGGGGAGAGAAAGAGTAACAACTGTTGTATGGTTAATATGTCACGGCATTGTACAGGAATGAGTCTAGAAGGTTTCTGGCATTGATATCAAAGATGAGATCCAACGATGAAGGGCTGCCTATTGGAATATGTTGTGAAATCGTGGGTTGAATCAAGGAAGCTGCGAGTGCTAGCGATGAATTACATGGTGGTTTGTATCTTCTCAGGTAAGAATTTCTAGTGGCTTTACTATGGTGAATGCGATTATGGTGCTCTGATGACGATATGAGTTTCGACATTTTCAAACATATTCCTACTATTCAGTTTTCTTTTGCTTGCGGACAAGCAAAAGCTAAGTGTGGGAGAGTTGATATATCATGGTTTTTATGTTTTAAGCCATGAAATATGTATATAATCGATTGTTTTATGTGTCTTTAGAGTCCCTATCGGGTCTTTAATTATCTTACTTTCAAAACTTACGAGTTAATCCGTCAAACTCATGGTTATACTGCAGGATAGATTGGAGTTATTAGTTTTAAATATGCAGGTTTTGGCAGGTCAACCCGCTAAAAACCGTAATTAAGTTCAACCCGCCATAAGAAAGGATAAATAGGATGGAATAACCTGTTTTGACACCCTTACACATATACGATACATAATCTTCAAAAACATTTACCCGTTTGGTACCAAATGAGTCTAGAAACCAAATGGGTCCGAAATTGGTCTAGAAGCCAAATGGGTCTAGAAGTCGAATGGGTCTGCTTCTAGCTAGCTATTAGAAAATCATATTCGAGAGCCAAATTTAGATATGGATTTATTGAACTAAGCATTTAGAGAGATTTGAGTTAAAAGAACAAATCAAGTGTTATTGAAACATGAATTTTAAAATATTATTTAAAATCAAGTGTTATTGGATTAATTAATTTAGAATATGCAATCAAATCCACTGTTATTAGAAATATTTTAAAAATTAGATTTGAAAGTTTCAACTAAGATTCTAGGAGATTTTTTAGTTAAAAATATAAATATTAAAATCTCATGGTTTTATGTGAGATTTCAGATAATTTAATAAGAAAATTTCTAATTCACCAAAAATTCAACCAAATCATCTTAAATTTTATTAAAATTTAAATCTCTCCAAATTACTCAACCAATAGAAATCATATGGACTCGCCAACACAGGAAGCAGCAGAGCCAACGAATAGTCGAATTCAGATACAAGTCTATGCATCCAACGTAAAGAACATTTTGTATAGAAAAGACTATCTTCACTGTAAACAATTTTTTTTACCATTCACTTCAAATCAGATTACAATGATGGATTGGTGGGTAAAATAAAGACAGTGGGTTCAAGAGAGTAACCCAACACAAGCACAATCAAAATTGTCATGACTTGTATAAAGACAGTAGCAGAGAGAGAGTTATGACACATTTAATAATGCGATGAGTCTTCTCCACTAGCTCTTTTGGATTTTAAACTGTTTAGCCAGTGCACTAGCTCTTTTGGATTTTTATTGCTCATAATAATTAAAATCAATGAAAGAGAAGTTAATGAATGAGCAAAAATCCAAAAGAGCTAGTGGAGAAGACTCATCGCATTATTAAATGTGTTAAGAGTTTAAGTGTTTTGGTTTTATTTGGTTTAATTGTTTTCAAAAATTACCCAGAAAAAATGAAGAACTAAATCAATCACAACAGATCTTCGAACTCAATGTTCCAGATCTAAATTTAGTGTTTGATTTTAAAACTTTAGAATAAATGTAAATCCAACTATGGCAGCAGAGCCATTAAATTCGACGAATACAGATACAAGTCAATTGACAACTGAACTTGAAAAAAAAAGAAAACAGATAAATCGGAAAAGAACATATGTGGTGGAGATTTCAGATAAATTGGAAAAGACTTTTAGTCTATTCATGGTCGATAAAAAAATGTTTGAATCAGTAAAGAACATGTCGTAGAAAGACTAAGTAAAACCTCTATAAATTAATAATGTTGGGACCGGAAGATTTTATTAATTTAGAAGAATTATTAATTTATCAGTAAACTATCATTGCTATATTTTAGAGTTTTATATAATTATTAATTTTTGATATTGATGAGACCATATAATTATAGAAGATGTTTAAAAAAATATTATCTTATTATTTTATCGAATTATGTTAAATATTACACTTGTCTAATTCAGGATCGAATTTTTTTATTAATTTAAAGAGGTTATTAATTTATAGAGGTTCTACTCTATTTATAAGTCAAGTTGATTGTTTTTTTTATTATGATATATAAAAAGATGACATTGAAAATATGATATCGTCACAATTTCCATTTTCTTAGGTTTTCATTATTGATAATATTCAAGAAAGCCATATATATTCTGAACCATGATGAACCAGTCTTGGAATTCAATGTCTCACCCCTATTACTATTTCTTTTCTCTTATTTTTCACTTTCAATTTCCCAGACGTGTTTGCCACTCCTACAAGACACTTGTGTCATCCCGAACAAAGAGATGCAATTCTCGATTTCAAGAACGTGTTCGAGATTCAGAACCCATGTTACAGCGGGTTTCCAAAGACGGAGTCATGGGCTAATAACAGCGACTGTTGTTATCAGATGCGACGCCGAATTCGGGGATGTGATCGAGCAGAACCTTAACTTCAGCTCTGCCTCCATGGCCAGCTCAATTAAAAAAGTGCTATTTTTAGGCTTCATAACCTTCGTGTTCTCAACCTTTTGGGAAATAATTTAAGTTGTGAAATCTCATCTTCACTTGGAAATCTCTCTCATCTCACCACTCTCCGCCTTTCTAATAATCATTTCAGTGGTGAAATTCCATCTTCACTTGGAAATCTCTCTTATCTCACAACTCTTGAGCTCCCACACAATAATTTTGTTGGTGAAATTCCATCTTCTCTTGGTAGATTGAAACAGTTGGTCAGATTAACTATTGCAGGCAACAAGTTTCGTGGTAATTTTCCCCTTGTACTACTAAATCTAACAAATCTTTCAGACCTATCAATCTCCTATAATCTGTTCGCAGGCACGCTTCCTCCTAACATTAGTAGCTCACTTCCAAACTTGCAATATTTTGAAGCAAATCACAATGATTTCACTGGAAATCTCCCTTCTTCTCTCTTCTCCATTCCCTCTTTGGGTTATATTAATTTGGAAGATAACAACTCAACGGAACTCTTGAGTTCTGGAATATATCTTCATCATCTATGCTAGAAAGCTTATTGCTTCGCAATAACAACTTCAGAGGACCAATCCCCAAATCCATTTCCAAATTAGAAAACTTTTACAGACTTGACCTTTCCCATTTCAATACACAAGGCTCAATTGACTTCAGCATCTTCTTGCATCTCATGTCGCTCTTATTTCTTAATCTAGCCCATTTGAACACCACCACTACGTTTGACTTGAATGCAATCTTATCATGTCTCAAGTCACTAGAAGCACTACATCTCTCAGCAAACAATGTTTCAGCCGACATCAATGGTTCGTTTTTCAGCTCCTTCCATGTTAAGTGAGTTGTACTTGTCAGGTTGCGGTATCACCAAGTTCCCAGAGATACTAAGAACCCAACAACAAATGACGACTTTAGACATTTCCAACAACAATATGAAAGGTCAAGTGCCTGGCTGGTTATGGTCGCTACCACGTCTGCAGTACGTGAATCTTTCCAACAACACTTTCATTGGTTTTGAAAGATCAACGAAAGCAGGACCACTTATGAGTTACTAGTTTGGCGCCAACAATAATTTCACGGGAAAGATACCATATTTCATATGTGCATTGCGCTCTCTAACTATTCTCGATTTATCTAGCAACAAATTTGATGGCTCAATCCCTCTTTGTTTGGGAAATTTCAGCAGAACTCTTGAAGCTCTGAACCTTAGAAAGAATCGTCTTAGTGGAGGTCTTCCAGAGAATATATCTGCAAGTGTACATCGGTCATAACCAACTAGTGGGAAAGCTTCCAAGATCTTTGGTTCATATCTCTTTTCCTGAAGTTCTCAACGTGGAAAGCAACAAAATCAATGACGTGTTTCCTTTTTGGTTGAGTTCTTTACAAGAGCTACAAGTTCTTGTCCTTCGCTCCAATGCATTTCATGGACCGATATATCAAGCCGGATTTTCTAAGTTGCGAATAATCGACATATCTAGTAATCACTTCTATGGAACTTTGCCATCAGATTGCTTTGCAAATCGGACTGCAATGTTCTCTCTTGGAAAGAATGAAGACCAGTCTGATGAAAAGTACATAGGTGCAGGCTATTACAGTGATTCAATGGTTTTGATGAATAAAGGCGTAGAGATGATGCTGGAACGTATCCTAAATATCTACACAGCACTCGACTTTTCAGGAAACAAATTTGAAGGAGAGATTCCTAAGTCCATCGGTCTATTGAAAGAGCTTCATGTGCTTAACTTGTCAAACAATGCGTTCACTGGCCACATCCCATCAACAATGGCAAACTTGATAGAGCTTGAATCATTGGATGTTTCCCAAAACAATCTTTCAGGAGAAATTCCACAAGAGCTAGGGAACCTCTCCTTCCTTTCCTATATGAACTTCTCTCATAACCAGCTTGTTGGTCTAGTTCCAGGAGGTACTCAGTTTAAAACGCAGCCTTGCTCTTCTTTTAAGGACAACCTGGGACTTTATGGCCCTTCGCTTGAGGAAATTTGTAGAGATATTCATGCGACAACATTGGAACAATCTGTAACACTAGAGCCAGAGGAAGATGAAGGAGAGGTGACAAGTTGGATAGCAGTTGCAATTGGATTCATACCTGGTATTCCCATTGGATTGATGATGGGATACATAATCATTTGCTACAAACCAGAGTGGTTCATTAACCCTTTTGGCCAAAACAAACGCAGAAGCATAATCACCACAACTTATTAAAAGACGTAATCTTCTTAATTTGGAAGCATTATAACTTATACATATTAATATATTATCAAACTTTCTTGATGTATGAAAAAATTAAACGAACATACTAATCATTGTTTATATAGCGTTCTTAAACCAAGCTGAAGCATCTTTGAAGAAGAAAATAAAAGTAAACAAATCAGACCAATGTAGAGAAAGCAATATAATTCTATATATTTTTGTTTTTTATGTGGGTGGATCACAGTAGTAATTTAGTTGTTTTTTCTTGTTTAGCTTAGTGTGTTTCTCAATCACTATGTTCTTTGTATCTCTAAATTATATTAACCATTCTTTCAGTAAAATAAAGAAGTAGTTGATTTCAGTTATACATGTGTGTTTACTCTTTCCTCCGTATTAAGATACCTGATCTTGCTAACAACACTTTCATCGCAAACGCCTCAACAGTTTCATGTACGTTTCTTATATCTGTAATTGTTTAATTTTTGGTGAGTCAGGTTCCAGTTTCGCTGCAAGTAATTAGGATAAGACGTTAAAAGATAAGGCCAGAGTGAGTATTTTGTAATATGACTTTGTTCTTGTAACTTCCTCTCCTGATTTTGTTTTTGGTTGAATAAGAAGAGTTTGTATCGTGAATAGATTCTTCAGTTTAGTGCTTTTTGGATCAGTTATGATATGGTTCTGTTTTTTTTTTTCTTTTTCTTTCCCTGTTTCTGGTCACAGTTATAGCATATGGAATGGTAATATTGTTCAGGTTTGTGGATATTACCTTTGTGAGCACAAAGGAAGACTGCTAGCAACTACAGGATTGGCTAAAATTAAATTTATATTCTTTGGAAATCAACAAAAACAGGAGTTTAAACTTATATTCTTCATCACCCGTGATCAAGATTTGGATGGCACTGTAGTAAGAGAAAGATCATTATGAAAGACACTTATGTGATTTAGCATTGGACACTCAACAGTTAAGTACCTTCAAGACCAGCATGATCAGAGTATAAGAAACTTCTGGTCAGAGGAAAAAGGATTTGAATGTATCATTAAGTAAGAAATCAATCACCACAGACATTCGAACTTAAAGTTACAGAGCCATATTTAGAGTAAGCTCTTTGGTATACTTGATTCATTTTTTTGTTTTTTGTTTTTTTTTTTTTTTGATGTACCCTAATGTCATATAGTTAGAGCAAATTTTTGTCACTTTGCTGCATAATAGTTTTGAATATGTACTAGTGCTAGATGGTTTATCTAGATTTAGCTCATAGCATGGTTTGTTAATTTATTACGGTTGTTTTCCAAAGTTTTATTTTAGGAGAGTGTTATTACTAGGGACCAATGTCCTGAAATAGACAACACGCTAATCTCATAAGTCATAAGTCATAAAAACGTATATGTGGACATAGGACATTTAGATGGGAATACTCCCTCCATTTTAGGAGAGTGTTATTACTAGGGACCAATGTCCCGAAATAGACAACACGCTAGTCTCATAAGTCATAAGTCATAAAAACGTATATGTGGACATAGGACATTTAGATGGGAATACTCCCTCCATTTCAAATAGATTGATTTCCTCTGGTTTTTTTCTTGTATCAGAAAATTTGATTTTAATAGTTATTTTGTTAAAGAAAAATTATGACACTGAAAATTTATTATAACAGAGAGATTTTTCAAAATGATCCAAAAAAGAAAAGAAAAAAGAAGAGCATAATTGTGTCTTATCAATGACATGTCAATCCACTGAATGCGACGAATACGGACATAAGTCCATAGACAATATCTTACGTGTTTTGATGGAAACAAAGAAACCTAAAATTTGGAAAAAAAAAATTAAATGTACTCAATGCGTCCAACGTAAAGAACATTTCTGAGAAAAACTTGTTAGTAAATCAGAGAAAATTATGACAATGAAAATGTATTATATCTGAGAGAATTTTCAATTCATTCGTAGAAAGACATGTTAATCAGCAAGCTGAGTGTCCAACGTGAAGAACACTTCTTAGGAAAACTAGTTAGTAATCAAGCTAACTAGAGACTGATTGCTCTGGGACTCTATTGCATTAATTTAAATGATTCGGCACTAATCAGTGAACCTATATCTATTGTTATTAGGAACGTGGCCTAACTCAACCCAAAAGTTAGCTCAAGGGAGAAGGATTGCCATATCCTTTATATATTGCCCAAGGATCTTTGTTCCGATGTGGGAGATTTATGCTCTAATAATTGCTAATGATGTTCTTCCTTCAATATGACGAGTAAGCTCTTCGATATACTTGGTTCATTTTTTGTCACTTATTATGTACCCTAATGTTCAAAAGTTAGAGCTAATTTTTGTCACTTTTGTGCATAATAATTTCGAATATGTGCAAGATAGTTTATCAAGATTTAGCTTAATACTATTAATATTCCAGAGCCAATTTGACATTTAGAAATCATATGAAGTCGTCAACAGAGGAAGCACCAGAGCCAACGAATAGTCGAATACAGATACAAGTCAATTGACAATTGACCTCAGAAAATAAAAAAAATATATTGGTAAAGAATATATGTATATGCATCCCAACGTAAAGAACATTTCGTAGAAAAGACTATTTATAAGTCAAGCTGAGTGGTTTTTCTTTATTATGATATATATAAATATATGACATTGAAACCATGTTATCATCACACTTTTCATTTTCTCGGTTTTTCATTATTGATAATATATTCAAAAAAGCAAAAATACTTAACGAAGATGAAACGCTCTTGGAACTCATGCAGTTTCATTCCTATTACTCTTTCGTTTCTCTTCTTTCTCACTTTTAATTTTCAAGATGTGTTTGCGGCCCTTACTAGACATTTGTGTCATCCCGAAGAAAGAGATGCAATTCTCCAGTTCAAGAGTGAGTTTGAGATTCATAAGCCTTGTTCTTTGGACGGTATCCCAATCAGTTTATACGGGTTTCCGAAGACGGAGTCATGGGCTAATAATAGTGACTGTTGTTCTTGGGATGGTATCAGATGCGATGCCAATTCTGGTGATGTGATCGAGCTGAAGCTAAGCTACAGCTGTCTCCATGGACAGCTCAACTCCAAAAGTAAGATTTTTAAGCTTCAAAACCTTCAGTTTCTTGATCTTTCTGGAAATAATTTCACTGGTGAAATCTCATCTTCACTTGGAAACCTCTCTCATCTCACCATTCTCAACCTTTCTGGGAACAATTTCAGTGGTGAAATCTCATCTTCACTTGGAAATCTCTATCATCTCACCATTCTCGACCTTTCTAGGAATAATTTCAGTGGTGAAATCTCATATTCACTTGGAAACCTCTCTCATCTCACTACTCTCGACCTTTCGAAAAATCATTTCAATGGTAAAATCCCATTTTCACTTGGAAACCTCTCTCATCTCACCAATCTCGACCTTTCATATAATAATTTCATTGGTCATATCCCATCTTCACTTGGAAATCTTTCTAATCTTACGGATCTTTCTCTCAAGGTGAACAATTTCAGTGGTAAAATCCCATCTTCACTTGGAAATCTTTTGCATCTCAGGATTCTCTACCTCTCACGAAACAATTTTGTTGGTGAATTCCCATCTTCTTTTGGCAGATTGAACAAGTTGGTCAGTTTATTTGTTGATAACAACCAGTTTAGTGGTAGTTTTCCCCTTACACTACTAAATCTAACAAATTTGTCAACAATGTTGATCGCCCATAATCAGTTCTCAGGCAAGCTTCCTCATAACATTAGTAGCTCACTTCCCAACTTGGGGTACTTTACTGCAAATAACAACGCTTTCACGGGAACTCTCCCTTCTTCTCTCTTCACCATTCCTTCGTTGACTTATATTGATTTGGAAGATAACCAACTCAACGGCACTCTAGAGTTTGGGAATATATCTTCATCGTCTCAGCTTGGAATCTTATTCCTTGGCAATAACAACTTCATAGGGCCAATCCCTAAGTCCATTTCCAAATTAGTAAACCTTCAGATGCTTAACCTTCCCCATTTCAACACCCAAGGCTCAGTTGACTTAAGCATCTTCTCACATCTGAAGTCGCTCCAACATCTTCGCCTATCCCATTGGAACACCACCACTACATTTGACTTGAATGCAATCTTATCATGGTTCAAGTTACTAAAGATGCTGGATCTTTCAGGCAACCATGTTTCAGCCACAAACAAGAATTCAGTTTCAGATCTTCCATTTTTATGGAAAATTAACTTGTCAGGATGCCGTCTCGCTAAGCTCCCAGAGATCCTGAGAACCCCACACAAAATGAAGTTTTTAGATATTTCCAGCAACAAAATTAAAGGTCAAGTGCCTGGCTGGTTATGGACGTTTCCAGATTTGGAATATGTGAATCTTTCCAACAACACATTCACGGGAAATATACCATCTTTTATATGTGCATTGGGCTCTCTAACCATTCTGGATTTATCTAACAACAAACTCAATGGGTCAATACCACGCTGCATGGCAAATTTCAGTAGTACTCTTCAAGCTCTAAATCTTAGAAAGAATCATCTTAGTGGAGGTCTTCCAGAGAATCTATCTGAAAGCCTAATTTCACTTGACGTTGGTCATAACCAACTGGTGGGAAAGCTTCCAAGATCTTTGGTCCGTATCTCTTTTCTTGAAGTTCTGAATGTGGAAAACAACCGAATCAATGACACGTTTCCTTTTTGGTTGAGTTCTCTCCAAGAGTTACAAGTTCTTGTCCTCCGCTCCAATTTATTTCATGGACCAATACAGAAAGCTGGATTTTCTAAGTTGCGAATCATCGATATATCCAGTAATCACTTCTATGGAACTTTGCCATCAGATTGCTTTGCAAATTGGACTGCAATGTGCTCATTCGAAAAAAAGGGAGATCAGTTTAATGGAGACTACATGGGTACAGAATATTACAGTGATTCATTGGTTTTGATGAATAAAGGCGTAGCACTGGAGCTGGTACGTATCCTAAAAATCTACACAGCAATCGATTTTTCAGGAAACAAATTTGAAGGAGAGATTCCAAGGTCTATTGGTATATTGAAAGAGCTTCATGTGCTCAATTTTTCAAACAATGCTTTCACTGGCCACATCCCTTCATCAATGGAAAATCTGGGAGAGCTTGAATCATTGGATGTTTCCAAAAACAAGCTTTCAGGAGAAATTCCACAAGAGCTAGGGAACCTCTCGTTCCTTTCCTACATGAATTTCTCTGATAACCAGCTTGTTGGTCTAGTTCCAGGGGGTACTCAGTTTCGAAGGCAGCCTTGCTCTTCTTACAAGAACAACCTAGGACTCCATGGCCCTTCACTTGACGAAGTTTGCGTAGATATCCACGAGACAACAACACAACAACCCAAAACGCCAGAGCCAGAAGAAGATGAAGAAGAGGTGATAAGTTGGACAGCAGCTGCAATGGGGTTCATACCTGGTATTGTCATTGGGCTGACGATTGGATACATATTTGTTTGCTACAAACCAGAGTGGTTCATGAACCCTTTTAGCCGAAACAAATGCCGACGCATAATCACCACAATTCATTAAAGAGGTAATCTTCTTAATTTGGAAGAATTAAGACTACATATATTATACAATTTTCTTGGTGTATGAACAAATGAAACTAACATAGTAATCATTTTTTTTGTTTGTGTAGCGTTCTTGAACCAGAAGCATCTTTGAGGAAGAAAATAAAAGGAAACAAATCAGACCAATGTAGAGAAAGAAGCTTGGGAAAAAAAATTATAATTCTAAAGAATTTTGTTTTCTATGTGGGGTTAAATTGCTGTTGTTGTTTATTGTTTAGCTTTGTGTGTCTCTCATTGACTATGTTCTTTGTATACATGTGTGTTTACTTTTTCCATCTCTTAAGATAATTAATCTTTCTGTGAGCACGAACAACAATTTCAGTGCATCTGCATATATTGAAAATGAAAGCTATAGGACTCACTTTAGAGTCACTGAATCGTTTGCTGTGCATTCAATGATAATGAATCTGCCTTTGTTACTGACAGCTCTGAGACTTTTGCTTGAGTATACTGATATATGTTTCATGACTGTATCTTGGTTTAAGTTAAAAATTACAAATCCACATTTATTAGAAAAGATGTTTTCTTGGCTACAGGTTTGGAGTGGTAGTAAGACCAAATGATGGGATGGATGTTGTAGCTGGACATGGGAATGATGTTAAGTATGTTCAGTTTAGCTGATCATGTTAAGTGATCAACTTTTAACTTATTATCAAGTTTGTTTCATCGTAAAAGAGTTATTTTGAAGATATAACAAATGAAACATTAATAATAAAAAGTTTAAGTTATTAGTAAAAGTATAATACAATTATATCTTTTTTAGCAGTTTATAGATAACTTTTTAATATATTTTTCTGACTCCTGTAAAATAAAATTCTTACTCCACCACTGGGTACAACGATGAGGATTGGAAAGAGCAGCCCTAGCTGAGGTGAAAGTATTAAATTTTTTTTTTTGGGTGAAAATATATACGTTCATGATGAGATAAGAAGATGAAACAGTGAACATTCTATCTTTATCTCTTCACCATGATTAGTGCTATGTAAGGTAAGTTTACAATGATGAGATAAGAAGATGAAACAGTGAACATTCTATCTTTATCTCTTCACCACGATTAGTGCTATGTAAGGTAAGTTTACAACCAGGAATGGATCCATGTGAGAGAGTATGGGTGCACGTGCACCTCCTAAAATATATATATATATATATATATGTTTTTTACACTAGGCATATTAATTAAATGTGGCAAAATGGTAACAGTGCACCCACTTTTACCTAGAGATCAATGGTTAGATTCTCACTTATACCTACAGTAAAACCTCTATAAATTAATAATATTGGGACCATGATATTTTATTAATTTATAGTGATATTAATTTATCTATAAATTAATAAATATTAATTATAGTATAAAATAATATTTATTAATTTATAGAGATTTTTTGTCAAAAATTAAAAATAAATTAATTAAAAATTTTTGATCTAAATAAAATTAATATATTGGAAATTATAAATTTTAATAGTTTTGGACTTGAAAATTTAAAATTTAAAAGAAAAAAAAATTATTTTGATAATAAATAACAATTATTATAGACGAATTCACTTATATAAACAATTAAGATAAATTTTAAATTTATGATTAGTAACCTTAATTGTTGTATTTAAACAGTCTATACAACTATTGAAATAAAAATTATGCATATTTATAATTTAAAAATTTATAGAAAAGTTTGTTTTATTTTATGAAAAATTTATTTACATTATAATAATAAGATAACATAATATTTTCTTATATAAGAAAAGTTATTTATGAGTTCTAACATAAATTCATAAAAAAAAAATTATATTGTCTTTATATATATATATATATATGAAAATTTACATGATTATTAATTTATGTTATTAATAGGACCATATATTTACATAGAGATTTAAAAAAATATATTATCTTATTATCTTATCGAATTTTGTTCATTTTTATACCGATCCGATTTGGGACCAGCAAATTTTATTAATTTATAGTGTTTATTAATTTATCGAGTATTAATTTATAGAGGTTCTACTGTATTTGCACCCATTAAATTTCTTCCTTGGATCCGCCCTTGTTTACAACTATATTTCGTGTATGTATATATGAATCATGGAGCAAATTTTATGGATTGAGCTATGAATCTGTTGTGTTTGAGACTGGTATTAGCGAGTCCAGAAGCAAAGGCCATGACGTGTCCAAGAGAGAAGAGAGAGAAGAGGAGGTGTTGTCTTTGATGGAGGGCTGGAAGCACAATAAGATAAACTTAAAGAAAGCAAGAGTTTATGAGTTCTGGAGTTGTATAAAAATTTTGGAAGCACAATAAGATAAACTTAAAGAAAGCAAGAGTTTATGAGTTCTGGAGTTGTATAAAAATTTCCTGAGTTCATCCAAAGCTCTTCATGCGAATAGAATCAACAAACATATAAAAAAAAAATTAAAGACAACTCACTTCTTTAGAGGCAAATTCATGAAATAGGTGACGAACACTAAATTTTAAAATTGAAAATTTTTAGTCCTTAATGACCAAAGACAATAAATGATCAAAACCATTTGACTAATTAAGGATAAAAAAAGATAGACAATGAAAAGATTCTTACTTTTAATTTTTCAGTAATATCTGGATTTCCAACATAAAAAGATTGGTAAAACCTTCCTTGCTTACCCAACTTATTTACGTTGATCCTGTTGGATAATTCCAATACTTAAAAAAGAAGTTATCTACTTTTAGAAGAAGCTAGAAGAGATAAGAAAAAGGAAATACAATAATATTTAAATAAGTAGATTTAGATTAGATATGTAAGTTTATATTTTCATAATAGAATAAGGAGGTGCTTGTTTTATTATAAATACAACTCTATGGAGAGGTGTTCCATAAGATATTGTGAGAGAGAGATTTAGTTTTGAGAGAGTTTCTATATCTAATAAAGAAAAGTTGTTCTTTAAATCTTTCAAGTTCTAGTTTGATATTTGATTTGAATTGGTATCAGAGCTTAAGTTGAAGACTCAATCAAAGGTGATGATTAGGGGCTCACGGATTCAAGCATGTGAGACGTGACTCAAGCACCGGGAACGAAGGACCTTAGAGCTCTGTCCATTCATTGTCTGATGTTAACGTCGACAAACTATACAGTTTGGGCGATGCGTTTGAAGATCACTCTTCAAGTTCACTAGAACAAGTGTGGGAAACAATAGATCCATGATCTAACAATCCAAAGAAGAATGACTTGGCAACGGCACTCATATTTCATTCTATCCCCGAGACGCTCATCTTGCAAGTCGGGGAACTAGGCTCAGCAAAGAAACTGTGGGACCCCATCAAATCTCGACACCAGGAAGTAGACCAGGTGAAAGAAGCAAGACTTCAAACCTTGATGATGGAACTAGACAGGCTGAAGATGGGTGACAGCGACTCGGTTGATGAATTCTTGGGCAAGACACCAGGCCTCACAGCTCAATCAGCCTCTCTGGGAGAAATAATTGATGAAACAAAAACTTGTGAAAAAGTTTTTGAAGGGACTTTCGAAAAACAAGTTCATTCATATCGTAGCATCTCTAGAACAAGTCCTAAACCTAAAAACAACGGGATTTGGAGATATAGTTAGAAGACTAAAGGCGTATGAAGAACGTGTAGGGGAAGAACCTCAAAGTGAAGAAAGAAAAAGAGAACCGTGTGTACAGACTTTACAAAGCGTTGTATGGCCTGCGTCAAGCTCCTAGAGCTTGGAACGTGAAACTTGGTCACGTTCTGAAGGAGATGAACTTTAAAAGATGTGTAAAAGAGCCATCGGTATACCTCAAGAAAAACAAGGACGAGTTTTTGATCATGGCAATCTATGTCGATGATTTGTTCGTAACGGAAACTTCACGAAAAATCATTGATCAGTTCAAAAGGGTTATGTCAAGAGAGTTTGAGATGTCGGATCTCGGCAAGTTAACATATTACCTTGGGATAGAAGTAATTCAAGGAGCTGAGGGGATCCAAATAAAACAAGAAGGATATGCTAAAGGAATTCTTGTGGATACTAAGATGGATTCATGCAATTTGACTCACGTGCTGATGGAGTCAAACTTGAAGATTTCAAAGGCTGAAAAGGAGAAAGAGATCGATGCCACAGAGTATAGAAGAGCCATTGGCTGTCTAAGGTATCTTCTTCACATGAGACCAGATTTGGCATTTGCTGTAAGAGTTCTAAGCTGGTACATGCAGAGTCCAAGAGAATCTCATGGGCAAGCTCTCAAACATATTCTGAGATATGTAAAAGGACTACTAATCTCGGTCTGCACTTTAAGAGAGACGGAACGAGAATAGTTATTGGATATAGTGACAGCAGCCATAACATTGATATCGATGATGGTAGGAGCACTTCGGGACATATCTTCTATTTTGGTTCATCACCAATCACATGGACGTCTCAAAAGCAACCCACCGTCGCATTATCTTCATGCGAAGCTAAGTTCATGGCAGCTATTGAGGCAGCAAAACAAGCTATATGGCTTAAGGAATTGATGAAAGAAATACTAATTATAGACGAGAACGTCATACTTAAAATCGACAACAAGTCAGCCATTGCTCTCACCAAGAATCTAGTGTTTCATGGAAGAAGTAAGCATATACTTTCTAAATATCATTGTATTTGTGAGTGTGTGGAGAATGAGCAGATTGATGTGGAGCATGTGCCTGGCGTGGAACAAAAGGCATACATACTCACCAAGCCATTAGCAAGAGTCAATTTCAAAGAAATGAGGAATCTAATCAGAGTACAAGCGATTAAGCATCCCGGAGTTCAAGTTGGGATTACGGAGGAGAATGTTGGATAATTCCAAAACTTGAAGAATAAGTTATCTACTTCTAGAAGAAGGTAGAAGAGATAAGAAAAAGGAAATATAACAATATCTAAATAAATAGATTTAGATTAGATATAGAAGTTTATCTTTTTATAATAGAATAACAACGTGCTTGTTTTATTATAAATACAAATCTATTGAGATGTGTTCCATAAGACCTTGAGAGAGAGATTTAGTTTTGAGAGAGTTTCTAAATCTACTAAAGAAAAGTTGTTTTTTAAATCTTTTAAGTTCAAATTTGATATTTGATTTGAGATCCATATGAGCAACCATTGTATCCGCCATGATTTAAGTTCCTATTGAATCACAAAAGAAACAAATGAAAACTCTGTTCTGGTTCCTTGTCTAACAATCAATCATTACAAAATTTATATTTTTATACAATTATTTTTATCATAATTATTTCGATATATTGATCACTTTTCAAAAATATAAAGATTTTTGTCTTGGTTAGAATGTCCATTTTGGCTTTCAAATCCTTTTTAATCGCATTTTTCTTAAAGAAAATATAAAAGTTAAACCAAAATGCCAAACAATATTAGAAGAGAGGACCTCAGGTCCTCAACACTAAATGAGAGCAACAACCAACTACTACTCCTTTCCTCTATATAAAATGCTCACTCTCTCAACTCTCTTCATCACCTATCATTACATATACATCTCCTTTGGGAAACCAACAAAAATACCGAAACTAACTAAGATATCAAAATGGCTGGTCTAGTGAAGTTGTCATACCTGATCTTCGTCTGCAAGATTGTGGCCGGTCCAATCACAGCAAATGCGGCTCTGACTTGTCCCACCGTTAAAGGAATCTCGAATATCTCTAATCAGCAGGAAGATGATCAAGAAGCTTCAGCCCTGCGTGACGAAGTAAGTGCTTCCCAAAATTTGATAACTATATTGGTTAAAAAAATTGCTCTCTCATTTGAAACCAACTCTTAATCATTGCAGTTAGATATGCTATAAGAATACAACGATAATATACTGGATAAGGTCAGTATGACCTCTCACTCTCCATCTCTAATGCACTAGTTCATTAGTTTGTGTTTGCTGCCTTTATGTACTTGATGAGTATATTCTTGAGTTACAATGCAGTTTGTCCACTTAGACTTAACCATGTGGAACACATGAGCTTTTGTATTTTGTTTTTCAAACACACTGTCTAGTATTTTGAGACCACTTTCTGGTCTTTAATTGCAAAAAATCGCATACACTGAAGTCTACAAAACTTTAAGACTATGAAAACCATTGATAAACTTGTAACTCATGGAGCAAAAACTGCATGTGTTGGGACTGAAAACTGTTGTCATGAAACTTATTTCTCTAATCTCCACTCTAGTGAGTTAAAACTAGAAGTAAGATAACTCCAAATCAACGGGAAGGGTCAAACATATCAGGTGAGGTCACAAATTCCAAAACCCTTGAGTGAAGAAGACAATAAGTATCAGTTCCAAACTTGCAGATCAAAAATATTTAGTTCAGTTCCAATTTGAAGGGCATATCCAAAAGAGCAAAACAAAGAGAGTACATGATAGTTTGTGTCCATGATACTTTGTCCACTTGGACTTAACCATGTGCCCATGAACAGAAAAAAAAAACATTAGATGTCTTGAAATCTTTTTACATAAAGAAAACAGAATAAAACTCATTACATGACACAATTATAAACCCACCCTAAATTCCAAACAACAAGATAAAACATGGGCAAGCCATGACTAAAAACCATGGTTAGCTAAATATCCAAAAGAACAAAAGAAAGAAAGTACATGATAATTGTGTCCACATGAAGCTGACCATGTGGTCATTGGAAAACATTTCTGATCTAAAAACCATTAGTGTTCCTTTGAGCCTGTGTCCATGTGGAAAACATTTTACAATTGTTAGCAACTGCAAGAAGAGAGACAGATAAAGCCATAAAGGTGAATTCTTTTTTTGGTTTCTAACGTATATGGAATAGTTAGTAGTTACACATTACCTTTTGATGATCACATTGGCAGGCTTCACCGTCTTAAAGACAGTCTAATACTAACTTTTGAGTCAGAAGAAACCGAAACCAAAGAACGGAACATCTACAGGGAGAAGTAACAAACGTTTTCAGCTACCATTCATTGAATGTGAATTACAACAATAATAGAACAAGAATTTTGATTACCAGTAGTTATATTCGGGTCGCGCCATTCATTACAAGCAGCGGATACTGATTCAGCTTCTTCGGAACTAGAATAGTCAGAAGCTGGCTTTAATTCTATCAAACTACCAGGTGGATCGAGTATAAGCGCAGGGATTTGACTTAACGAAGAAAACAGAGGATTTTAAAGTCAATGCTTTAATTCCTTAAATGCATCCAATTCAAAGGTGAAAACTTTACCCCAGTTCCGATAGGGAAAGAGAAGAATCTACCATAATAAACATAATTCAAAGCTGAGAGTATCAACATAATTCTAAAGATCAATGCTTTAACTCCTAAGATGCAGACAATTCAAAGGTGAAAACTTTAAGCATAGTTCCTAAACTATAAATACCAAACAGAGTAATTCTAAATCGTTCATAATCGTTAGCAAACAGAGTAAATCTAAAACTAAGCTGTTATCCACTTATCCTCAGCTTAGCGATCTCAAATTCAGAAATGTAACACATAGCCATTGTCACGTTGAAATGGACACTAATTGCTTCATAAGACCAAGGAATTGAGATTAATCAAATTTAATTCATCAAATAAACCCATGAAACTGAGATTTATCAAAGACAAAAACATCAACTCATCATCATTAAACCTGTAAGTTGTTGTGATCTTAAGAGACTTACTACTATATTTGGGATCAACACTTTCACCGAACTCCAAAACCCTAGCTCTACGCCTTGTGTTTCTCTTCTAATACTCAGACCAAACCAAAACCCCATGGATCTGCACAACGTTACAGTTGCAACTAAGTTTTTAAGTTGCGTTAACTTTTGTAAGTTTGTTAAGCTCGAGATTCTCCAGAAGTCCAGCTCTTTGGTGTTAGAGATTTTCATCGTCGGGTGAGAGATTTAGGGATTTACGTTGGATAATTTATTAATTTTTTCCATTTTAATAAAGAAAGTAAATGGAAATAAAAATAGATGTAACTAGAGTTAAAAAGAAGTAACTAGAGGCAAGATATAGTTAGCTAAAGAAAGGGTATAAAAGTAAAAAAAAAAACTTAAAAAGGTACCCAGGTATGGAAAAAGTATCCAGAGTAAAATGTGGAAGTGTAAAAAATACCCAGAATGCTATTCTTCGAAAATAAAATATAAAGAAAAAGAATTATCAAAAAGGACTGTCTTTTAACATTGTTCAAGCCCATTATTGATCCGTCATGACTTTTGATGACATAAGGGCTTAGGACACGCCCAAAGTTAATTGAAAACTTCGTGCCAAAGTAATTGTACTATAACCACTACACCAGTTTATCAATAACCTTAAGCATGTGCTTTTCCAGCTTTACCTTAGAGCTAGACCTGATTTTTCTGGATCGAACTCTCCTAGTCGAAGGATTAGGGAATGCCGACAATGAGCTTGCGGCAGTTGTGCTGTTATGTAACTATGCTGAATGGTCTAGGTTATTGTCCACTTGATCGACAGATCATGTTTGTGTCCTACACTAGAGCGTTGAATATAGATATGGGTGGCCGTGATTATGGCTCACTTAGGAGAAGTCCTAGGAGATAAAATATTTATATCGCAGTTATGAGAATACTTTTCCTGTAAAAAAGGCGTTGGACCCATTACAAAAAATTGTTCTAAAAAGTTGAATAATTCATCGACCTGACTGTAAACGCTTTCGACGAGACAATGCCCATGTGTTACTCAGAAATTCACCTCCAAAAATAGCAGAGAAAGATATGCAGCACCACCAGCACTAGATTTTAAGAATATACTATAGATCTTCATTATTATTTCGCATTAAAAGAATCATTAAAACCAATCAACGTTAACCTAACAAGTGAAGAAGATTTAATTAAATTCCTTGGGTAAATGTTATTGAAAGCTGTGCCGAGTGCTGAACATCTCCATTTTTTCTGGAAAGCACTTAGCCTGTAGTTAAGTTCTTTTAACACAATAGCTAACTTTATACTATGTAATTTAAAAAAAAAAAACAAATTGTACTGTGCTTTTGGTAATCTTCCCTTCTTTTTTTTTTTTTTGAGATATCACACGTAATGTCTTAAGCAACATAAATTGGTTGCAAATAAAGTACAGTATTTCTTTTATGTTCATAAGTAAAAAAAATTTCTTTATATCGGAATTATTGAAATAATAATGAAATATCTAAAAGCGTAAAAAGGTAAAATAATAAAATATCTCAGCAGTCCTATAGTATTTATGACCATATAAACAATATTGGTAGTATACAATACATATTAATTCAAAAATAGAAAAAATATCTTCATTCAAACAAAAATAGCTAATTGCATGTCATCATCATCTGTTCATTAAAAAAAAAACATTTCTCCACTGAGGAAAAAAATATACTATATATATATATATGTATATAACTTTTCTTCCCTATCATTTTCTGCTTTCGATCTTTTTTTAAAAAAAAAAACTTATTCAAATTACGAGAAACTAACAAAATTATTTTTATGAATTTACTACAAAATATTTTGAAATCCTATTAAAATGTAGCTCTTGAAAAACAAGTGACTATAACTTACAGATGATACATGTTTACTCAATATTTTGAAAATCGGACTAGACATCGACTCAGGATCATCATTGGATAGCTAGTCAGACCAGTTCAACCGGTCGAACCAGGTTTTTAATATATATATATCTAATATTAAACTTTAAAAAACATGAAATAAAATTAGAAAATTTTATTGTTGTAGTTTTCAGCAAAATAAAAATAATAGAATAATATATTAATCATTTGAACTTATAAAACATAAATAATAAGAAATTAAATATGATTTTTTCTCTAAATTTTAATTTAAAATAATAATTCTCAAAAGAAAAATACGAAAAAATTGTAGATATCAATATTTTTAATCAATTTTGATAAAAATAAAACTATTCTCTATTAGAATTAGAAATTATAATTTAAATTGAAAAGTAAAACCAACTTAAAACTAAATTAAATTTTAACTCAAAACCTCTAATTAATTAAAATTTTGATCTTTTTTTATAAATCAAATTTTAAACTAGAACCGGATCATTGGTTTATCGGGTTTTAACCAGATTTACCGATTTTATTCAAATCCAAGTTTTTTTTCAAATCGGATTCATCTAAGTGGTTGGTTCATGGCTGAACCGGTCTGACCGGCCGGTCTGGTCTGAGTTTCAAACCATAGTGTTTAATCTAATGAACACTGTTGCTTTTTCTTAACAAAAACAAAAATATATTGTTGATTTTTGAGTAGAATTCTGAATTACCTTGTTGGTTTAGTCTTTAGAGGTAAAATAGAATTCTAAATCAACATTATTTTTTGTTTCCAGTTTTTAACTATAAAAATATAGAAAGAAATTGGCAGAATCTATACGTCAATATTTAGTGTTTTAAAAGCAGCTCTCTCTTTTTTTTTGGGTCAAAGTGTTTTTAATTTGAAACAATATTGTTTCTTATTAAAGGATATACTACTATTTTTATTAGTTGGATCACATATGTTGGTGGATCCTTATTTAATTAGTTATGATTAACGACACAGATTTCCATCAAAAGAAAAATTAACGACAAAGGTTATTTTTCATTAAAAGCAACTACTTTCCCCCCCCCCAAGTCCCCCAACCATATCACTGCTCCTACATGGGCCATCGAGATCTCCGCAGCGTCCAGCCGTCTAACCCACTTTTTCTCTTGAAAGTCTAACCTATTATTTTGGAATGCCATAAAAAATGTTTGGATCTACGACTACTTGAGTATGTACGCTGATAACATTGAATAACTTTTATTTTTATGCAATTCTATGTAACATCTTGATTCTTAGTATACAGTGGTGCATGAGAACGCTTAAAAGATTTGATTTAGTTATCTATATCACTAAAATATACTTATTTTTTATGTCACTTGTCCAACGAAAATTCCAAAGTTAAGTATGCTTGACTGGAGTAGTACCTAAGATAGGTGATCTATCAGAAAGTGATTGTCGGTATCGTGCAAGAAAAGCTAACCTACGAAAAAAATCATGTAGTGATTTATAGAAATAGTAACAAGTCTTTCGAATCTCCCGGAATAATGCACCGACCGTTGGACAAAGGTGAAGCTCATGGACCAAAAGAGAATGTGGAGACCCACGAACTACCATATTTGAGCTTTTTTTGTGACACTTGCCTGAAACGGTTAAATAGTATTTTAGAGTTGATTATTTTCCTTTTTCAACATAGAGTTGATTCTATTGGTTTGTTATACAAGTTAATTATTGGATCTATATAATTTTTTTGTAAATTGTGTGAATTAATGAATCTGAAACCGAAACCATATATTAGTTTCTTCTAAAATAGTCTTAGAGCTCAACTTAATTTGTTCCGCACCTTTGTTTAATTTAGCCTTATTTCTATTGTATTTGTTCCGAGTCTTTGTTTCTTTTTTCTTTTTTGTGAGTTCTTGTTCATTAGGAAACGAGAAGTAAAGGAACTATAATACATCTCAATTGCAGATCCGGAATCTATTTTTGTCAAACCCAGCTCGATCATCTTAGGTTGCATTCGCCAATCGGCCAATGCATGTCCATTGTCACTTATATGTTTTATTCTGAATGAGGTTAGTTGTAAGATATATGATAGTTTTCAGTATTATAATGATGCAACAGAAATCTGGATAGATCGTTCAAGCAAATTCTTATCAGTAATATGCCTCGCAAGTCGCAAATATCAGCTAAAACAGTCCATTATGGCACTTCCAATAGATTCTATGGAGTTATCAACCTATTATACCAAGATGTAGACACTATGGAAGTATCTGGCTGGCATTTAATCGAAGAAATTTTGTAAATGAAAATGTGAAAATGTACAAGATTGCTTGAGGAAGCATACACAAGTTAAATCATCGTATTTCTTATGGAATTGAATCATTCCCTTGCAAATATTCGTGGTTAAATGATTAATAAAAAGCATATATTTGTTTTTAGTGACATCTACATAATGTTTAATCATAACTACTAATCTATTATGTATATTATGTATATGTTTTGTATTCTTGGACCGGTAATTGAAATCATTATGATCTCGAAAGCGAAACAAACAAAATTACCTCCCTGAGATACCTAGGTTTTCAATGGAATTAAATTCATTAGTCTCTATTTTTTTGTCACACATTACGCCTTCTTCTTCTTTTTTTCTTTTTAACAATTCAACTTTGTTCTCTTTTCTTTCTGTGTTTCCTATATAAATAAAAACCCTCTGTCCCTTTAAGGTTTTTTTGTTTATTCTATTTTATTAGATTTTTTCTAATATCTATATTTATTTATTTTAATTCTTTGAGAATAGCACAAAAAAAAATCAGTTTGATATTCCCTTTTTGTGTTTTTTTAAAAAAACTTTTTTTAATCCTTTGATGATTTTGATTAAAAAAACAATTTTTTTAAACATCTATCAAAATAGGACAGAGAGAATAGACAGTAACCTGTGTGTTGTGCAGCATATGGAAATATTTGCATAAATTTTAGTTTGCTACATAATAATAATATTATTATTTTTTCATTTCATTTACTCTATGTTTTTTTAATCTTATGTGTTTAATTTATTATGTCATACTATGATCCGATACTAATTCGTTTTAGATCCAATATTAAAATTCGTTGGATTATACTCTATATTTTTTTTGATCATGTACTCTGATCTAGATCCGTAATCGGACCATACTCTATATTTTTATAATCTTATGTACTTAAAATTTGACCCAAAAAAAAATTGTTAAGTATAATTGGTGATATCACGGAGGTTTTACTACCCTTAAACACTAAAGTTTTAGTTTTCCATTAGCTTTCAAATCCAAAAAAAATAAATGATAATTTTTCATTTTTTGTATTAGAAAATTTAGAATATGGTATTTGGTTTTTCATTTGTTTGTTTTGCATAAAATATTTCGAGAAGGTGATAGTTCTAGCCAAAAATATATTTCAAGCTATGCACTAATTCCACAGATAAGCAATATATAGTTGCATCAAGTGATTACAATCATTCAAAGTGGGAGATTGATAATTGAGCTTTGTATCTTATTAAACATACTTGCATCTAATGTAAACATACATCTTCAACGAAAGTAAATTTCGGCTTCATAGAACTTCTAGAGCAGAGCTGGCCTTATTTCAACTTATTATCTTGTAGAAATTCTTTTTTCTATTTTTTGTTAAATTAAATAAAAAAATTGAATCTTATATTTGGTTTTACTAAAGGAATATGCTCCTAATAATCTGTTTAGAATATTAGATGAATATGCATCGATTTCTGTGCCATTTATTAGAGAATTGATTTACTAAATAGAAAATTATTATGATTATTAGTAGGATCTGAAAAGATTTAAAATAATATCTAATGAAATTTGCTATAATATCTCACCTAAATACAAGTTTATTTTTAACATTGCTCAAATAATAGTATAGTAAAATAACTAATACCAATTACATATGTAGCAAAATTGGTTAGATTTTCTTGTTAGGACAATGATACGAAATATCTTCTTAGATATATGTTAGTAGGAAATCGATCAAAATTTTTCTTTTATTTTTCTACCATTGCTTCCTACGAAATTTCCTGCCAATTTTTTTTTTCTAGAAAAATTCTTACAATTTTTCGACCATTCTTTATTTCTTACTAGACATTTTCTATGATATAAACCATAGAAATTATAACATTTTCTTGTCATATATATCCTCAGTCGAACTTAGCAATTTAACACAATAATGTGCGAATATATAATTGATTTTCTTGTATTATATCCTCAATCAAACTTAGCAATTTAAACACAATAATGGGCTCAAGGAAATAATGATTAAGTCAGTGGTCTTAGTCCTACCATCATATGTTATGTCATGTTTTAAACTTCCACAAGATTGAACTACAAAGTTAACAAGTGCAGTCTCGAAATTTTGGTGGAGTTCCAATGGAAATGACCGAGGTCTCC
This sequence comes from Cardamine occulta, assembly GCA_028015245.1. NCBI lineage: Eukaryota > Viridiplantae > Streptophyta > Magnoliopsida > Brassicales > Brassicaceae > Cardamine > Cardamine occulta. The sequence goes on from CM051371.1 coordinate 7,785,105, forward strand.
ATTGATTTACATGGGAGAAAATGTGTATACCTAAAACAGAAAGGGGAGTAGGCTTCCGTTGTTTAGAGAAATATAATGATGCAATGTTAGCGAAGCAATATTAGAAACTTATTCAATATCCGAATTCATTAATCGCTCAAGTATTAAAAGGAAGGTATTACAGGAAGTGTCATCTCTTACACGTTAAAAAACCAGACTCCCCATCCTTTGGGTGGAAGAGTATATTTTCGACAAAGGGCTTAGTTAAAAAAGGTGACCGATGGAGTATAGGATCTGGACGTGATATATCAGTCTGGAAAGATCTTTGGATTCCAGATGTGAACTCTAGACCGGCAATTAGCCGAGGAAGTGAGGATTATCCAAATTTGAAAGTAAGTTATTTAATTAATCCGGTATCCAAAGTTTGGTATTTACCGGTATTACAAAATTTTATGGATCCAGAAGATATTTCTTTGATTAGAGGCATGGCTATTAGAAAGTTTTTTAAGGAGGATAGGCTAATTTGGTACTACTCAAAATCTGAAAAATATACGGTCAAGTTAGGTTATGAGTTAGCAAGGGTTATGTCAGAAGAGGTAACTTGGGGGCCGAATTGTATAGCTCTTAAAGCTCAGGCTTGAAAAGTTAAAGCTCCCCAAAAAATAAAACATTTACTTTGGCAAATTGCTTCAAGAGCACTTGTTGTTACATCAAGATTTAATCATCGGGGAGTTAGTGTGATAATATTTGTAAGCGATGTAGAATCTATGAAGAAACTATTAATCATGTATTTTTTGAGTGTTCCTTCGCCTTACAAACTTAGACGCTTTCAAAGGTTTTTTTATCATAAAGTAATTTTCCGACAGGGTCGGAATTCGGGAACTTGGATTATCTGTTTTAGAAAATTCTGAATCATTTAAAGGAACAAATTACATCAAAGTGTTTCCCTTGGATATTGTGGTTTTTGTGGAAAGTTAGAAATAAAAAATTATTTAAAAGAAAATGAACTACTTCTCATGACATTTTAGATTGGGGTTGCACTGAATATTTGGCTTGGGAGGAGGCACAAATATGCCCAATAGAGGATGTAGTTAACATGGAATTATTGGAGCTAACCCCTACATCGTTTTGATGCCGGGTAAATGGTTCTTGGAAATCATCCGACCCTATGACAGGCCTAGGTTGGATTTGTATTCAGGGAGAGGATAATGTAAGGTTGTGGGGTGTAAAGTGTAATCGGAAAACTAATTCACCTTTGCATACGGAGTTAGAAGCACTTTTATGGGCAATGTATTCTATTCTTTCAATAAGGCTTTTTTGTCATGTGTTTGAAACTGATTGTGTAGAGTTCATTTCAATGGTACAATCTTCAAAGGAGTGACCAACTTTCTCCAATCAGCTTGATGAATTCGTTAGTCTACGAGATTCTATGCCTGGTTTTATCATCTCAAGAGTTTCAAGATAAGCATTAACTTTTAATCATGAACCTCTACACTTTTATTTTTTGAATCTACTTTTGTAAATACTTTTTTTCTAGTTTGTGCTACCAACATTAGAATGAGTTTCTAATTTTTTAATGTTTGGTTGAAAAAAAAATACAATAATGGGCGTATATATAATTGCTGGTTGGATTATCCCTATTTTATTTTTTTATCCCTATTTGATTTGTCTAAAGATAAAATGGCCACGTTATCTTGTAATGGCATGTTTATGAAATTTGAAGCAGAAAGTTACAAGTATACGGACAGCAGTAAAATGCGAGGTAGTTGTTTGTTTCGTCATTCGTATTTATTACTCATGAATGGAGGTAGCTACTCCATAAATATGTTATTATCTAAACATTCACTGTTTCTTTGGTAATAATTTAAAGATACACGACAAATAATAGGTGCGGCTTCTTTATTTTCTTTTTATTTGTTTACTTATGTAGTAGTATAAAATATCTTAACCATGTAGATTGTTAACGTTTATTCTGTCCTGGAAAATAATTTAAAACAAAGACAAGGTACTTAATTCTTTTGTGCTTAATATTTCAAATATAACAAGAAATCTAATTTCCACAAAGTATATCTACTTAAGCGCTTATATTCAAGCTTCAAGTATAATAAGTGCCGTTTATATAACTCCTCTCGGATTTAGGTGTGTTCTTATTTTGTTTTTTTTCATTTGTAAAACAAAAAAAATGGCAATTGTGGCTCTTTATTCGAAAAGTAGAAAGAGTATTTAATTCGTTTGGTCATCACTTCTCTCGATTCACACTCCAATTTCTATATATGTAAACCGACTCAGCTAAAACGAAAGGCCACGACACAACTTAAAATAGAACCAAAGAGTAAACACTTAAACAAGACTTCTTTGTTTTTTGTCCTCTCCTTTTCTACTCTTAGGTACTCTAATGAAGAACTTAAAAATGGTTTTCTTCAAGATCTTCTTTATCTCGTTAATGGTAACTTTAGCCATGAAAGGATCTAAGATCAACTTAGAAGATCTCCAAAACTTCTTCCTCCACCATATACAGAACAACCTCCAAACCATAATTCTTCTCTCGTTTCTTGTCGTTTTGGTGTTTGTCCTCTACATGTTTACCCGACCCAAACCCGTTTACCTCGTTGATTTCTCTTGCTACCTCCCACCGTCGCATCTCAAAGTTAGTATCCAAACCCTAATGGAATACGCGAGACGTGCAAGAGAAGCAGGCATGTGTTGGAAGAGCAAAGAGAGTGACCATTTAGTTGACTTCCAAGAGAAGATTCTTGAACGATCCGGTCTTGGTCAAGAAACCTACATCCCCGAGGGTTTTCAGTGCTTTCCCCTTCAGCAAGACATGGCGGCTTCGCGTAAAGAGACAGAACAAGTAATATTCGGAGCTATTGATAATCTTTTTCGCAATACCGGTGTAAAACCTGATGAGATTGGTATATTGGTGGTTAATTCCAGCACGTTTAATCCAACTCCATCACTTGCTTCTACGATTGTGAACAAGTACAAACTCAGAGATAACATCAAGAGTTTGAATCTTGGAGGAATGGGTTGTAGTGCTGGAGTTATAGCTGTTGATGTGGCGAAAGGATTATTACAAGTTCATAGGAACACTTATGCTATTGTGGTAAGTACAGAGAACATCACACAGAACTTGTATTTAGGGAAAAACAAGTCAATGCTAGTCACAAACTGTTTGTTCCGGGTTGGTGGTGCTGCGGTTCTGCTTTCCAACAGATCTAGAGACCGTGGGCGTGCGAAATACGAGCTTGTTCACACTGTAAGGATCCATACCGGATCAGATGATAGGTCTTTCGAGTGTGCAACACAAGAAGAAGATGAAGATGGTATAATTGGAGTTACCTTGACAAAGAATCTACCAATGGTGGCTGCAAGGACACTTAAGATCAACATTGCGACTTTGGGTCCTCTTGTTCTTCCATTAAAAGAGAAGCTTGCCTTCTTTGTTACTTTTGTCAAGAAGAAGTATTTTAAGCCAGAGTTGAAGAACTATACACCGGATTTTAAGCTAGCTTTTGAGCATTTCTGTATCCACGCTGGTGGAAGAGCTCTAATAGATGAGCTAGAGAAGAATCTTAAGCTTTCTCCATTACACGTTGAGGCATCAAGAATGACACTACACAGGTTTGGTAACACTTCTTCGAGCTCAATTTGGTATGAGTTGGCTTACATTGAAGCTAAAGGAAGGATGAAGGAAGGAGATAGGATTTGGCAGATTGCTTTGGGATCAGGTTTTAAGTGTAACAGCTCAGTTTGGGTAGCTCTACGCAACGTTAAGCCTTCACCTAACAGTCCATGGGAAGACTGTATGGATAGATATCCGGTTGAGATTGATATTTAATTTTATGGTTTGGCCCTTTTGGCTAGCATTACAAACTATCTATCTTATTTTGGTGGAACATTTATGATTTATCTTATGTTTTGTTCTTTAAATTGTTTGCATTTTAAGTTTATTGATGCCTCTGTTATTTGATCAAGTAGGATGATTGATGAAATAAATAAAAAATTTATATAACAGTCCTTATTACAAGAAAACACGGAATTAGTCACATAATGTTTTTTTAGTCTAACCCGAGATCCGTGGCAAAATTTAGTTTAGGACTCATGGATGGTCACAAATTTGTGGCAAACTAGTTGTGAAGCGGTCACAGATTATATACATACCTTTAACACTGATATAGCCACAAAATAATAGTAGAAGTATGGCTAAGAAATATCAATGGCTAAAGAAGGCAAGTGATAGTCACGCTTGAAGCAAGTGACAAGTCGTTTTAGAAATAGCTACTATCTTCACGGATTAGCTACCAATATTTGATAAACTGAACCAAAAAGACCTTATGAGTTTATTAATATGGCCATGTTATTTTCTATATTTTAATAACTATTAAGTAATAGGAGATTAATAATTAGCTATATTTGTTAATAGTAATAATCAATTAAATAGTCAAAGTATATAAAATATATAAAAATGTAACAATACATATTTTTTTAAATACCAAAACCCGGAAAAAAAAAAATATGCCCGCAAACATAAAAAATGTTCTCAATAGGATACTGAAGTAAAATTGGTTGGTCGAGGATCTGCGGTCCGAGGTGCTGGGGGTTCTCTGTTTGCCCATTAAAGCAACACATGGATTTGTATCAGACCCCATGCTTCCACCAAGTGGCAAGGTCCATTGAAATCTTTTGATAGATCATTGGAATAGCTTTAAATGAATTTTTTTTTTGTTAAAAAAATTATCTTTGGTCATCTAAATTATTAAAATGAAATTATTAAATAAGATTTCAAAGGTGTCGTTGATATGGATCGATCTTACAAAAAAGTGATTGGAAGGCATATAACTTAAAAGTATATGAATGTGTTTTTTTTTTTGTAAAAATAAAATAATAAATCATACAAAATATAATATCAGAAGTATAAATAGATTAACACTAATATATAAAAGATACAAATCAATCGATTAATTGCCAGTCAATTTTAAGTTGAAAGTCAATAAAATTTAACATAAATTGTCGAGTATATGTTTTTCATTAAATTTAAATTGCAAACAATTCAACTATAGGAAACTAAAGTGTAAATGGTCAAAATATCAAAAAAAAAAAAAACAAATACCATAAAAATACACCAACTATTTATCTATTTCCACAAAATATATAAATTAAAATTTTCTTCTATTATAATACACGAAATCTTAAATTGTATACATTAAAAAATCCATGAGTTGATGAAAAATAATATCTATTAATGTTTTAAAATATAACAAATTCTAAAGAAATTCTAAAAAATTTCAAAAACTAGTTTCTTCAATGATTAAAAATAATAATTTTAAAATTCTAAAGTTTTGTTATAAATAAAAAATAAAAAATTGAATGAAGTTCCTAATATATTATAAAAATCTAAAAGTTATGAACTTTAATATATATATATATATATTATATCTTTAAACATCAAAATTACATGACACATAATTATATAGAAATTATTATGTTATTATATTTACACACAACACTCTCATCTAAATAATATAGTAAACAATATAACAATTGTATAGTTAAAGATAATATCATTTTATGATGATATTTTTCAAAAAAGAAAAAATATTGTAGCTATATTATTGGAATTTATGATGAAACTAATATTTACCTTCTAGAATTTTTAGAAATTTTAAAGATTATTAGAAATCTTTTATATTTTTATATTTTATTTATTTATAAATCTCATAATCTAAGAGTTTAACTTTTTCTTATAATTTATTTATAATTACTTTAGATTTTTCTCAATCTTGTATTTTAAATGTTTTTACATGTTTTCACATTTTAAAAATATTTATTATCAAAACTTTAATAAATATTAGTTTATCAACTTGTGGGTGTTTAATCAATACAATTTAAGAGACTATATATTATAATGAAAGTAACAAATAATTCAGGTATTTTTGTGTGTACTTTAAAAATTCATATATATTTATGTAAATAAATAAATTGTTGGTTTATTTTTATGAAATTTTCTCTCAAAAAAAAAAACTTTGCATAAAATTTTGAAAACGTCACTTAAAGTAAAATGGAAAGAGTATATGTTTAATACTTAATAAATTATCCAAAATGGAACTTGAAAAGTTGTTTTTTTGTCCTGTGCCATCACATTTGAGATGCATTATGAGATGGAAATTGGGAATGAAACAATAAGGAAAGAGAATTTTTCCCACCAAACATTTTTTATCTCTTTCATCAATCAATAACTAACCAAGTTGATGCCCACCTGCCATGTTCACAAGCTGTACCCTCTGTTGTTGTTACTCACATTTATTCTCTGGGCTGTTCGTGGGGCTTCAAATTATACTGTGAATTACACTTTCAAGTTATTATTATAGTCATCCGAGTCTATATGCACCGTCTTGTACGCCTAAATCTTTTTTTTTTTGCGTCAACCATATTTTTAAATTAAAATAGAACTCCTCCTGATCGAGAAGAAGAGTTTACATCAATAATTTTCCTACACCCTCTTTTATACATTTTGTTCTTAGTAGCCTCATATTATTATCCGACTTAATATGAATCCAAAAATCATGGTGGTAATGATGGTTAATCGTTATTTCATCTACTCAACAACTTGGACATGTTGAATCCCCATGTATTCATTTAACTTTGTGTGTTAGATTTACCGTTAGACATCGTAAGACTATGTCCCATATAAAATTCTTTAATTTTGCCGACGTTTGGACTTTCCAAGCAAGAACTCCTAACATATTAAGGTGATGGTCCCAAGTTTAAGCAATTAGAGAAATCAAGGTCTATATAAGATTCGTGACTTCTATGTTACATTGAATGTTAGAAGTGACATAACAATCTGAGTGTACATGAACTATAACCAAAAACATACATAGTCAAATAACTCCTCGACTAAACGGTCTAAACCTTAAGTAGATATATAAATATACAGTCTCAAATTTCGTGAGAAATATAACTGAGCTAGCAACAAACCGAACTTAGCATTTTTATCTGAGTCGATGACTTAAATTTCCACCATCAAGATTATAAACACATAGAGTAAAATAGAAAAGTATTTCTTCATCAAAAGAAAAATATTCCCTTGATTTTATTTTTGTATTTTTTTCTTGACCGGCACTAAAAAATGTAAAGACGAGGTCGTTAAACGAAGAAAAAGTCTTCGATTGACAAATCTTGATGAAACTTCCTCGTAAATCCATTTATTTTCTCTATAAAATCTGTCCAACTCTAAAACAAACCATTGTCCCAAACTATAATCTACATTAAAAAAAAAAAAGAGAAAAATGACGACTCATTGTCACAAAATCTTCCTTGTAATCTCTCTGATGCTTGTGGTCTCTTTGGTCAATGCAGTTGATTTCTCAGTCGTCGACAACACTGGCGACTCTGCCGGCGGAAAAAAATTCAGGGACGAGATTGGCGGTGTAGACTACGGCATACAGTCACTAAGAGCTGCGACGGAGTTCACGTGGCGTTTGTTCCAACAAAACAACCCTTCGGACAGAAGAACCACTTCAAAGATCTCAATGGTCATGGAGAACGGAAAGGACACTGCGTACAGTTCGGAAGACGTGATACACTTCAACGCGGGATATCTCGTAAGTGTCGGGGGAGATGTAAGGAGAGAATTTACCGGCGTGGTTTATCACGAGGTGGTCCATTCTTGGCAGTGGGATGGTGCGGGCCAGGCTCCGAGAGGGCTCGTTGAAGGGATAGCGGATTTTGTGGTGCTTAAATCGGGTTACGTTCTAGGTTATTGGGTGGGGCCTGGTCGTGGTGATAAGTGGGACCAAGGTTATGAGGTTACTGCGAGGTTCTTGAATTATTGTAACGATTTGAGGAATGGGTTTGTGGCTGAGCTGAACAAGAAGATGAGGAGTGGTTATAGTGATGGCTTCTTCGTTGAGTTGCTTGGGAAAGATGTTAATCAACTCTGGAGAGAATATAAGGCCAAATATGGTCAATAAATTCTATATGAATTATATGGTATTCAAAATAAAACTAAACGTTTAATAAAATAAATATATCAGCATTTTGTAATCTTTTATGGTGTTGTAAGTTTCTCTATTGGATATAATACATATCGGTGTGTTTGTGTTATTTGAGATGTCTTGTTAAAATAAATGAAATCATTTACGTATAATGAAACAAAAGTAGTAACCAGAGAGAAAATTGATCAAAAATACAAAATAGAACAAATAAAAAATAATTGAATAACGAAACGAAATTCCAAAAATGCTAGGAAAAAAGTAGGCCATTACTATATATCATAAAAGGAACGGTAAGTAAAATTCAATATCTGTTAGAGCATAAAATAAAAGGAAAATTCTCTTATAATTTTTTTATCATATTTAGCACACATTTTTATTTATGCCATATATAGCATTTTTTTTAAATGCAATTCTCTTATATAACACAAATTTCTTAACCTCATGCTTTTAGGGTTTATGATTTATGATTTATATTTTAGAAAACTATAAATAAGCCCTAAACCCTAAACCATACCCTTTATGCTTAAAAGTTAAACCCTAAATTCTAAAATAATAAACTTAAAAAAAATTATAGGCTTTATAAAATGTTATTTTGTGACCTAAATAAAAATGTATGCTAAACAAAAACTTCATTTAGTGATATTTTAAGGAATTTCTCTAAAATAAAACAAAGGTTTAGATTTAAATTGTGAACGTTTAGTCCTCAACTTTTCAAAATATCATTTAAATGTCTAAGTTTTCGTTGACTTCATAATTAAATCTTTAATTTACATGAATTTATAATATAAATTAAATATTTAATCATGAAATCAACGGAAATTTAGGTATTTAAATGATATTTTGAAAATTTGAAGATTTAAATGTATACAATTTGAAAGTTGTAAATTTTTTAGCAAGAGGAAAACAACATATTTTGACTAAAAAGAAGCTAAAAACGGAAGTTTCAACAACGTAAATGTGTTTTGTCTCTCGATTTAACGTATGACTCATATGGCACAATCAACACAAATTACTCATTTAATTAAAAAATCAACATAAAACTTTAACATTCAAATGACATTCGTAAATTGAGAATTAAAACGTCCATAAAATTCAAGTTCATTTTTTTGACATTTTCACCTTAAAAATATAGGAGAATTAATAAAATAGGTAAAATTTTATTAGAAAATTTTAGAAATAGGGGAAATCTTTTTAAAATAATTAGGTTTTCGTTAGTGAAATGTCAAAATAATCCTTAAGAGTTTAACAAAAATTAATTCTTATGATTATTGGTTTTTAAAATCTCAAATTTTAAACTCCATGAACCATCGTGATTGCTTTTTTTTTTAATTTAAAATTAAAATGACAAAATAACAAATTAAATTAAAAACAAATACACAAAAACTTCTCTCGACTCTTCTTTGTTTATTTCTAGATCTAAGATTAAAATGTTTCTCTATTACAGTTCACTGATCTGAACTTACAGTTTTTGGTTCTACTTTTAACTAATTTCATCTCAAAATCCTACTTGATTCCTCTCTCTTTCACCTTTGCTGCCGTGAAATTTGTTGTTGTATTTGGAAGTAAACTCTGCATCATAGTTTTGAATTTTTATTTTTAATTTTAATTGAATAACTCTACACTAAAATTCTATCAACAAAATCAAGATAATAATTGTGCACAATAACTTTACGAAACAACTTATACGATAAAATAGTTATAATAATTGTGTAAAAACTTTACCAAACAACTATACTATTATTTATGTGCAAAACCAAATCTCAGACAATTTTGCATAATAAATTTTCCTGAAAACTTTGTGGAACTACTTATACATTTATATTGATTTAACAATTGTGCGAAACTAAATGTTTAACAACTATGTATTTTTTCGGAAAATTCTATCAACCAACTGTACATTAAGATTGATGTAACAATTGTGCGAACCTAATTTTTCAAACTATGCAGTTTAAATTTTTCAGAAAACTCTATCAAACAACTATATATTGAGATCAATATAACTTCTTCCACAGCTATGCTAAATAACTTTTTAGAAGAATTATGCATAAAAACATTTTGAAACAACTATGCATATATCTATTTTTTTTGTAAAACTCACATATCGTTGTAGATTTTGATTTGTGTAAACTAATCAAAATCTAACAACATTGTTCAGATTGGAAAAAGTAATCAGTAATTAAAGAGTTTTTTAAATCATTAAGATATCTAATGTTAACCAACAATAAATTGAAATAAGACTAGTGTTGTCTTCTTAAAGTCTATATTTTTTATTCTGAAAAATTTGATCTATATTTACAATTTTTTTTTTTTGTATTTTTTTCATAATTTTCCGAATTTTTTTTTAACAAACTCAAATTCCGTAGAAATATTGTAAGTTAGTAAATAGTAACACACCGATGTTACTTTTTGTCAAGGGAATAACATAGGTTTTCTACCAACAAATAAAATAGAAAAGTATTCTCTTCATTGTAAATATTTTTTTTTTTCCTTACCGACAATAAACTATGTTACAACTATACCAAGTCGTATTTGCACAAACGTAGATTGTGGGACATTACCAAAGAAAAGTCTTCAATTGCCAAAACATTGATTATTTTTCTTATAAAAGCCATTTATTTTCTCTATAAAGACCTCCATCCAAGTCTAACCAGATCATCAGTGTCCCAAAACACAAACAATACAGAAACAAAAGTAGAAGATAAAAAAGATGATGTGTCACAAAATCTTCCATGTTATCTCTTTGATGCTCATGGTCTCACTGGTAACAGCAGTTGACTTCTCGGTTGTGGACAACACCGGAGACACCGACGGAGGAAGAAAATTCCGTGGAGAAATCGGCGGTGTAAGCTACGGCACAGAGTCACTAAGATCCGCAACGGACTTCGTGTGGCGTTTGTTCCAACAAAACAACCCTTCAGACAGAAAGGACGTTACAAAGATCACACTGTTCATGGAAAACGGTGACGGCGTGGCGTATAACTCGGGACAAGAGATACACTTTAACGTGGGATATCTCGCAGGTTTCCGGGGAGATGTGAGGAGGGAATTTACCGGAGTGGTTTATCATGAAGTGGTCCATTCTTGGCAATGGAATGGTCCGGGTGGGCTTATTGAAGGGATAGCAGATTACGTGAGGCTTAAAGCGGGTTATGCTCCGAGCCATTGGGTGGGGCCTGGTGGTGGTAATAGGTGGGACCAGGGATATGACGTCACGGCTAGGTTCTTGGATTATTGTAACGATTTGAGGAATGGGTTTGTGGCTGAGCTGAACAAGAAGATGAGAAGTGGATATAGTGATGGTTTCTTCGTTGAGTTGCTTGGGAAAGATGTTAATCAACTTTGGAGAGAGTATAAGGCTAAGTATGGTCAATGAATTACAAAATATAATAATAATCTCAATGAATAATGTGGTAATTTAAAACAAAATAAAAATGATATGTAATATCTTATGGTGTTGTTGAGTTTCTATTGGAAAACAGATACACGTATTGATGTATTTGTATTATTTTTGAATTCTTGGTAGAATTGATAATATAAATGGGTCGATTGTTGTGAGTTTAGTCAAAGAGAATATTAGGAGTTGATAAAGGGGGTTAGTGTTTGCTCGTTGATCGTGGTAAGAAAAAAAAAAACACTTTCAATATTTTCCATAAAGTTACATATTATCAATTTATCATTAAAAATTTAGTAACGTAAAATCCACGGCAAAACGAAGAAATTCTGGTGTTTCCAAATTGCTAATTGATATGACTACAATAATAAACAATTTTTTTTAGTAATCTTTATTAGTAAACAATTTGAGGCGACATATCAAGACTCCCTCTTTTGGGTTTAGAATTCTTTTTTTTCATTTTAGCCTTTAACTTTATTAGAAACTGAGCTTTGACCGAGAAAACATCACCCATTTCGTAAATCTCTTCCGTTTTAGTGGGTTTAGTTAAGCTTTTGGGCCTTTTCCTTTCAATAGTACGAGTTCATGTTTGAAGAAAACTAGGGTTACGCTAGTGTTCATCAAAGTGTTTGACCCCAGATCTAGAAAGCGGCCAAGTTTGTGAATCAGTTTAAGCTATAGTTTGGAGATGTTGTCGCGTATTGTTCGTGTGCTGATGGCTATGTCACTTGATCTACCTGAGTAGTGTTCAAGCGAAAACAATGTGGTAAGTATCATTGGGATAATTCTGAACCCAGAGAGTCCGAAGGTAGCAAATCTCATCCTGGATATGGTTCGAAATAGCAATTTTGTATTACCGGGTTAGAGGAAATATTCCAGTTTATCTTCAAGTTTAAACAAAATTTGGAAGCTATTTAGGAGCAACCCCGTTGCTACATCTACTTTTTTGAAGCATTGGCTTATTGTCTTTTTTAAAAAAAAAAACACAAAGGATATTAGTTTCTTAGTTTATTTATGCCTGATATAAAAATACAAATATTTTGAATTAATAAAATATTTTTTTAAATTAGGTAAAACTGAATAAACAATTGGGATAATAAATTTACACAGACGTCATTCACTTTTGATTCTCTAATTTTGTTATTATATGTCGCCATTTTTAGAAAAGGATCTTAATTGTTCTTAACCTACAATTGCAAAGGAAGGTTATATATGGTTTTCTAAACAAATGGTAAGTAATTTTAATATTATTTTTGTTTCATCTACAGTTTTTATAGTACTTTTGTGCATTTATACCAATTGGTTCTTCATTTATATAACTGTTTAAATTAAGTAAACTGTTTTATGATTTTTTTAACAGTTGTTTTATATATTTCAGAGAGATGTTTTCCAACAATATGAAAACAACCATGTAAAATTTGTTTTTAATACCGCATCTGCTCTCTAAATACCTAGCAACGACTCTGTTTAGGAGGAAGAGGTTCACACATATAATGAGTGGACCTTGGCGATTAAATAATGGGCAGGGCATCCGCCTTCGGATTATTTTGCAGTTTATTACGATTTGGGTTCAAATGTGATTAATACCAGTCACAGAAGATAATATTGGTAGTTCTTCCAATATATATTTTCTCTCTTTTGTGATGCAAAGACATCCAATGATATTCTTTTTCATATTCTCTATATGATATCAATTTTTGCGGATATCTCTGAAACTTATAAAGTTTCTATAAGACTTAGGGAAATATGATAATTATTTCAAATTTTGTTCCATTTGGCATTAGAAAACTTGCTTTTCTAGAGCCTATAATAATTTTTGCATTTACATAAATAGTACTCACACTTTCAGCATAGTCTTTTATTTTGAGTGAGGATAAATAATTTTTCTATTCTTTTTTTTGTATGAATGTAAAATTTTATTCAAACAAAACCTTTGGTACATTATATGCATCCTTGTTTAGAATGTTTTTTGAGGTAGGAAAAATAGAAACAAAATTTCAAAACATAATTAATAAACAGCCCAATGCGATCTTTAGTCTCGAGAGCCAAACCACACCATGAGTCCATCCCCTAGCTTTGACCGGTCGAGCATATAGATGGAAGATATTCTGTTACGCACCATACGGTCTATGAAAGCAATGCAATAACCTGATGAATGTGGAAGTTCACCATGTCTTCGTCTATTCCTTTCATGCCAGATTATGTGTATCGTTGCTTGATACACATAACGCAAAATAAAACTGGTAGTCTTATCAAAGTATGAGGCGGAAAGTAGTGTTAGGATCTCAGTAAAAGAAGTGATGTAGCGCTGTTGAAGCAGATTGCACATCCCAGATCCGAGCAGAGAAGGCACATTCAAAAAACAAATGATCACGAGACTCAATCGTTTGCTGGCAAAAAACACAAGATGCAATCCCCCATTGTTAACCTATTGTGTATAGCCAGCCACATGAGAAAAGAGTATTTTGAGGTAGCCCCTGAGAATCAAACTCCCTTGTGCCACTCTTTAACTTGCCCTTCAAGGCGACTCTGTTCCCAAGTCTCAGAACTGGAGAATATTTCTTTGTATAAGCCATCTGATCTACGCCACATAGCAACGTCATCCTCTATTCTACCAAGATCTCAAATTCTGTCCAACTCCCATTCAACGGCATTTAACTCCTCATTTCGATGGCGTCTCCGCCTATGAACTCGAAGAGCGTCAGCAACTGAGGCCTCAGCTGTAAGGCCCATATAAATAAATCCCTTATCTCTGTGAGTCTCATAAATCCTTCCTAGAAAACTCCAGTTATCAAACCAAAATGAAGTTTGACTGCCACTTCGAACCTCCATGAAAATGAAAATTCTTTGCATGTACTCAGTATTTTAAGAGTTTCTTCCACATCCAAGAGCCCAAACTCGTGTTTTCATTTAACGACCAAAAAGAACTAGTACGAATCAATTTTCTCTGGATCCAGTTCACCCAGAGAAAGTTTTTTCTTGAAACAATTCGCCAAATGAGTTTAAAACAACAAAGCTTGTTCGCCTCTACAATTGATTCAAGTCCCAGCCCACCTTCCTTCTTTGGCCGACAAACCTCTGACCAAGTAATTTTAGCTTTGCGAGAATTCAAGTCTGGTCCTGACCAGAGAAAAGCCAAACATATCTTCTCAATCTCCTTAATACAAGCACTAGGAAGACGAAAAGCTGATATCCAAAACTTTATGAGGCTAGATATCACTGAGCTTAATAGTTGAAGTCTCCCCACGTAAGATAAAAAACGACGTTTCCATGAACTTATACGAGAGCGAATTTTCTCAATAAGTGGAAGACAATATGCAAAAGACATCCTCTTAGTCATAAGTGGTAGACCCAAATAGCAGACCGGAAGAGAACCATAGGAAAATGGAAAACTAGTCAGAATTGCATCTCTAGAGGAAGAAGAGATGCCCTCCATGTAAAGAGTAGATTTGTCAAGACTAATATGTAACCCTGACATTGCAGCAAACTTTTTGAAAACTTCCAATATCCCCTCCATGGAGTGTGGTGTACCATCAGAAAATACCATGTAAAGAGTAGATTTGTCAAGACTAATATGTAACCCTGACATTGCAGCAAACTTTTTGAAAACTTCCAATATCCCCTCCATGGAGTGTGGTGTACCATCAGAAAATACCATTATATCATCAGCAAAACACAAATGAGTAAGTTGCATGTTCTTACACCTTGTGTAATAACCAAACTTCCTTTCGTCTGCTGCCTTATCCAGAAGAGAAGATAAGACATTCATACATATCACAAATAAGTAGGGTGAGAGAGAACAACCATGTCTAAGCCCTCTGCCACTTCTAAAAAACCTGGCAAGCTCCCCATTTACTTGGACCGAGAATGAGGCTGTAGAGATACATAAATTTATCCAATGAATAAACTTCTCAGGGAGATTCAACACCGAGAGAACATTCAGCAAAAAAGGCCATTGTACTGAATCAAAAGCTTTAGAGATATCTATTTTCATAGCACAACGAGACTTCTTTATGATAATCTTTCACTAGTTCTGTTGCGAGTAATAAGTTTTCCATGAGAAGCCTATCTTTGATGAAAGCTGATTGATTTGGAGCAATGAAACTAGAAAGAATTTTTTTTCAGTCGGTTAGCCAAGATCTTGGATATTACCTTATATAAAACATTGTAACAAGATATTGGGGGATAGTCTTTCATCTCACTTGCATCTGCTTTCTTTGGAATAAGCGCTAGGATCATGCTGTTGAGACCCTTTGGTAAGAAACAAAGATGAAAAAGATTGAACTGCAATTGTAAGATCTTTCCCAATTACCGATCATGCATTCTTAAAAAATCAACTGTGTACCCATCTGGGACCAGTGACTTTTCCTTAGGCATGGAGAAAATTACCTTCTTCACCTCTATTTCTGTGACCCCAGCAATAAGATGTTCTTGTTGTGGTACAGAGCATCTAAAAGGTAGTAAATTCTGTAAACCCTCCACTGAGAAACCAGTAAAATCCTCCGGCATATGAGTCAACAAATCTAAGAAAAACTAGACTGCTTCCTCTTTTATCTCCTCCATGCTAGTGAGTGTAGAACCAAGATGATCAATCACTGAATCAATGGCATTAACTGAGTGCCTTTCCTTAACAACATTATAGAAATACTTATTGTTTTGATCACCAATATTCAGCCAATGGAGCTTTGATTTTTGTTTCAGATAACTTTCCTCCAAACCCGCCACTCGTTCCCATCTCTCAAACACAGTGGATTCTTCAACAACTACCTGAGAGCTTGGGCCAGATAAAGAATTTAGTTGCTTTGTATACAAAGTGTCATAAGCTTCTGCCACTCTTGTAGGAATATTGGCTAGCTTATTTCAATTTAAATCTTTTAACTTAGGCTTTAGTAGCTTTAACTTCTTCGATAACCAAAACAACAAAGAAGTAGAATAAAATAACTCTGCCGATTGTCCCAAAAATCTTTCACCATTTTCACAAACTCAAGCTGAGATGCAATACATTCGTAAATTTAAAAGGACTCCTTGGTTTCTGTATATCTGAGGAGAAAAAAATCTTGCCCCGAAGATGATCAGAACATCCATCCGCCTGCATCACACAATAAGCTTGTGAAAAAGACTGACCCCATGCCCCATTTTGCAATACTCTATCCAACTTCTTGCAAATCAGACCCTCCTCCCTCTTGTTACACTATGTAAAAATCAGACCATGAGTTTTTAAATCTTTTAAAGAAAAATACCGTACCACATCTTGAAAATCAACCATCCTAGACGTAAACATATGGGAGATATTAGAGTAGGAGTGCTCATCTAAAGCTAACGTCTCATTGTAATCACCCATTATCATCCATGGCTTGCCTCAGAATGATGCTAGATCATGCTGACTTTTAATGTCTCTCCAAAGCTCCTTTCTTTCTTCTGCAAAGTTGGAAGCATATATGGAAAAACACCAAAATTCCACATCAAAACTCGGGATCTTAACTGAACAAGTTATCATCTGAGCACTCTTAAACTCTACTTTCCCTCGAGTATGATTACTCCAGACTACCCAGCTCCTACCCAGATGGTGGAACTCATAGTTTGACACCATACTCCAGTCTTGAAACATCGAACTCACAATAGACCCAGCTCTAGTTTGCTTTACCTTTGTTTCTAACAAACACCCAAACTTAAAAGAATTACTCCTAACCCATTCTCGTATAACTTTTTGCTTATTTGTTTTATTCAAACCTCAAATATTCCAAAAGAAACACGACATTAAGAGTGGTTCTTTTGTTTCTTCTTATAGAACTTGCTAGAATTATTATCCTTCGCCTTTTGAATTACATCAGGTAAAACTTTGTACGTTCTCTTGGTGTTTCTGGGAATTGGGACTCGCAATATAGTACCTTCTGTTGCCACCTTAGATTTATGAGTTTTATCCAAAACATTATCTGCTTCATTCGATACGGAGGGGACAATGTCTGTCTCTGAACCGAGCACATTCTCCCCTATATCATCTTTATCCTTTAGAAAATCAAACCTACTAGGCGAAGCAATATCCACTTGACCGAAGACCAGATTTGGAGACGTTGATTTTAATGGCTTTTCTTCCTCCTGAAGAAACTACTTTGGACCAAACCCCATCAATTCCCATACCAGTTGTTGTAGCATTAGGAGAACCTGGTATCTCCCCCTCCTCTGCATCCATAATCCTTATACATGTGGCCTTAATACCTACTTCCTTCTCAACAGTTTTTAACCCCTCTGTTTCCCCTTCTTTGGTACTTGTTTCAACAGCTAAAGAGATAATTTGCTCGGTATTTTGACCCGTGGTAGCAGGCATTGAAACCACTGTATTCACCACTGCTTTTGGAGACTCAGTTCTACCAACATTTGCTAGACATCCATCCTCCGAATGTCCCCATTTTCTACAAATTTCACAGCGAGGTGGTAACCAAGGATATTCAAATGTAACTTGAACCTCCTCCTCCTTTATCTTGAAAAATATGTTTTTGGTAACTCTTTTGTTAGATCAACCTCCACAAAAACTTTGGCCTCATCAAAACATGTTACTAACTCTCTGTCCTGGTGCAACCTCTTTGGCTTACCCACAGGGCTCGCTAGAAAGCTAATACCTTTCCATGTAAATATCGTGTGCGTAACATTTTTAATAACAACCCACATCGGCATAGACTTCATCTCTCGCTGAGCCTCTTCTGCTATTGGCGTCCACTTTGAAACTAGCATGGGAAGATCACAAATATTCCACATTCTCGAATTCTGAACTTGATAGTAGTATCATTCACACGGTATACATCAATCTTAATACTTTTATCCTCCAGATTCCAAATTTTATTCACAATGACATGAATTTTCACAACATGGGGAGGTTTAGATGGGAACCTACCTACTAGGAAACCCTCCAATATTTTTCATCTTTAAGTATTGTATAAATTGTAACAATGTTTGCTAGACATATTTCTATATCCTCAATCTCAAAATTTGATATTTTCTTCAAAGTTTGGATGGGCTGAGGCTTAATTGTCCGTCGAATATTGAAATGGGTTAAAAGTTTAGTCGTGCTGATAACGTGTCTATATATATGTATGATTTTTGTGAAGAAGGAAAATAGAATTTGAGAAAATGACGTGGGAGTGGGAAGATGATAGTGGAAGAGTGTATTTTTTCTTCTTGTTATTGCTCTTACTCTTATGATTGCCTTCTTGTTATTACATTGTGTGTTAACTTACAAAATTTGTCACATATTAAACAGTAACACACCGATATTAGATTTTTTCAAGTGGATAACTTAAGTTTCTTACCAACAAATAAAATCGAAAACTATTCGTCTATTCCCTTCATTTCAAATTTGTTTTTTTTTCCTTACCAACATTAAAATATGTACAACGACCAAGTCATATTTGTGCAAGACCTAAATTGTGGGACTCTACCAAAGAAACGTCTTCGATTGACCAACCTTTGTTTATTTTCCTCATAAATCCATTTATTTTCTCTATAAAAGCTCCATCTAAATCTAAACGTAAAGATCATTGTCCCAAAATACAAAACATACAAAGACAAAAGTATAAGATGACATGTCACAAAATGTTCCATGTTATCTCTTTGATGCTCATGGTCTCACTAGTAACCGGAGTTGACTTCTCGGTTGTCGACAACACCGGAGATTCCGCCGGAGGAAGAAGATTCCTTGGAGAAGTCGGCGGCGTTAGCTACGGCACACAGTCACTAAGATCTGCTACGGACTTTGTGTGGCGTTTGTTCCAACAAACCAACCCTTCAGACAGAAAGACCGTTACAAAGATCACACTGTTCATGGAGAACGGTGACGGCGTGGCGTATAACTCGGGAAACGAGATACACTTCAACGCGAGATATCTTGCGGGTTTCTCCGGAGATGTAAAAAGGGAATTTACCGGCGTGGTTTATCATGAAGTGGTCCATTCTTGGCAGTGGAACGGTGCGGGTCGAGCTCCAGGTGGGCTTATTGAAGGGGTAGCAGATTACGTGAGGCTTAAAGCGGGTTATGCTCCGAGTCACTGGGTGGGGCCTGGCCGTGGTGATAGTTGGGACCAGGGATATGACGTCACGGCTAGGTTCTTGGATTATTGTAATGGTTTGAGGAATGGGTTTGTGGCGGAGCTGAACAAGAAGATGAGGAGTGGTTATAGTGATGGCTTCTTCGTTGAGTTGCTTGGGAAAGACGTTAATCAACTTTGGAGAGAGTACAAGGCTAAGTATGGTCAATGAATTACAAAATATAGTAATAAGGTCAATGAATAATGTGGTATTCAAAATAAAATAAACGTTTAATAATAAAATAAAAATGATATGTAATCTCTTATGGTGTTGTTGAGTTTCTATTGGAAAAGAGATGCACGTATTGATGTATTTGTATTATTTTCGCGAATTCTTACTAGAATTGATAATATAAGTGGGTCGATTCTTGTGAGTTTAGTCAAAGAGAATAGGAGTTGATGTTGAAGTATGGGTTATTGTTTGCTCGTTGATCGTGGTCACATGAAAACACTTTCTTGATATTTTCCATAAATTATATTTATTATTAAAATTTTAGTAACGTAAAATCCAAGGGAAAATGAACAAATTCAGGTGTTTCCAAATAGTTAATTGATATATATGACTATAATAGTCATAATCTTTATTAGTAAACAATTTGAAGTGACATATCAAGACTCCCACTTCTGGGCTTAGAATTTTTTTGTTCATTTAGAGTCTTTGACTTTATTTAGGGAAAATGGAGGGTGTATTGGAGTGAATATTTGGAGAGATTTGAGTTTTAAGATGATTTGGTAAAATTTTAGTGAATTGAGAATTTTGTTATTAAATTTTCTGAAATCTCATATAAAACCATGTAATTTTTGGTCTTTGTATTTTTAACTAAGAAATCTCCTCAAATCTCACATGAAACTTTTAAATCAAATTCTAATCATGTTTCCAATAACAATGGATTTGAGTGTATAATTTAAAACATTTAATCTATTAACACTTTTAAATCTAAGGGGGTGTATTGGAGTGAATATTTGGAGAGATTTGAGTTTTAAGATGATCTGGTGAAATTTTAGTGAATTAAGAATTTTGTTATTAAATTTTCTGAAATCTCATATAAAACTATGAGATTTTAATATTTGTATTTTTAACTAAAAAATCTCTTTAAATCTCACATGAAACTTTTAAATCTCACATGAAACTTTTAAATCAAATTCTAATCATGTTTCCAATAACAGTGGATTTGAGTATATAATTTAAAATCATTAATCCAATAACACTGGATCTTAAAAAATATTTTTAATTTCATGTTTCAATAACACATGATTTGTCATTTAAACTCAAATCTCTCTAAATACTCAGTTCAATACACCCCCCTAAGTTTTCACTGAAAAAACATCATCCTTTTCGTAAATCTTGACCGTTTTAGTGCGTTTAGTTAAGCTTTTGGGCCTTTTCTTTTCAACAATACAAGTTCGTTTTTGAAGAAAATTAGGGTTCCACTTATCCACTAGTGTTAATCAAGCTGTTCGTCCTAGATCTAGAAAGCCGCCGAGTTTGTGAATTGTTTTTTAACCTATAGTTTGGAGATGTCGTCGAGTATTGATCGTGCGATGATGGCTATTTCACTTTAAGAAGAAGATGAGCCTTTTGATATGTCAGATCTACTTGAGTAGTGTTCAAGTGAAAACAATGTGGTAAGTATCATTGGGAGAGTTCTGAACCCAGAGAGTCAGAAGATAGCAAATCTCATCCTGGATATGGCTCGAAAAGGGCAATTGTAGTACCAGGTTAGAGGAATCGCCCTGTTCAAGTTTGAACAAGATTCAGAAGCTATTTTGGAGAAAGGGGTTCACACATATATAAAGAGTGGAACTTGGTGATGGAACAATGGGTAGAGCATCTGGCTTCAGATTATTTTACAGTTTATTACGATTTGGGTTCAAATGCGAAACATATCGGTCACAAGAGAATACCATTGGTAGTTCTTCCAATATATGTTTTATATCTCTTGTGATGCAAATACATTCAATGTCATTATTTTCATAGTCTCTATGATATCCATTTCTTGCAGATATTTTTGAAACTTATCAAATTTCTATGAGACTTAGAAGAATATGATGCATCACTTATTTCAAATTTTGTTCTCTTTGACATTAGAAAACTTGTTTTTCTGGAGCCTAAGAATTCTAATCTTTTACATATGGAGTTTATAAAAATTAGAATTTCAGAATTCTAATGTACATATACTTTAAAACAATTCTTGTTCAATGAATAGTCTAATTTCTTGATTTTAGATTCTTTTAAATTCTCAAATCTTAAATAAATAAACCCACAGTTACTTGTGCGTTGCATTAAAAATAGAAGAAAATATGAAAAACCACATGAAATTTAAGAACTTGCATTAAATAATTTCTTACCAATGGAGTTAAAAAAAAAAGAAAAAAAAAAAAACTTAGTCATATAACAATAGGAATGAGATTATATATCCATTTTCTGGCATTTTATAAAGAATTCACAAGTTTATAACTTTTACATCTCTTGGTTGTGGGTTCGAAAATACGAATGGAGATCGAATAGGACTTCGGTAAATTGAGAGTGGTTTTCATTTACTTCAGCTTAAGATGAAAATAAAATAAGAGTGATCGAGTGAGCCATTAACTGATAGACCAAAAGCTAATATGAAATGACATGAAAATTATTAATTATGGTATTAATTTTGGTTATGCAGATATGTAGAATTGAGAGAGTCTCTTCTTCCTTTATATATAGGATTAGATACAAACCTTTTCATTGTTTTTTTGGACCATTTTTCCCAGTCGATTTGTTTTCTATTTCGTTTCCGAAGATTGAGACGACAAGACTATATAACTTTTAGGAGTCTAACATCAATGAAATTTAATAAACGTTATATTTTACTACCTCCTCAATATAAACCGACAAAAAATGCGTCTCATATTGGACTTTAACTATAGGTCCATGATTTCACCACGCCACTGTTTTGTATAATCTTGTTCGATATCTCAGACGGATCTTTACTTAATTACTTATCTTCTCTACAGCAGCGGTTGAGTCTTCTTTTCCATATTATTTTTTTAAGCATCTTCAAACTTATTTATTTTTGTATCCTTGTCAACCGTCTTGTCAGTGTCACTGAACAACTTATGATATGGTGACTTTTGAATGTTGGTTTTGAATTTTGAGATTGAATGTGTTGTGTTGACGTGGTTTTGGTTTTAACTTTGTATGCTCTGATTTTGTTTAGGCAAGAGAGAGCTTGAGGAGGATTTTGATACCAAAGTGAATGATCTCAAGAAGCAGAAGAAAGACGTGATTGTTGCTGTCCAAAACGAAAAGTCTAAGAACATCATTAGTGGGAATCTTTCAAGTGGGTCTCTCACAATTAAAAAAAAAAAGAAAAATAATCAAAAAGTAAAAGAGAGTATGAGAAGAGGTTTTCATTTGAGAACTTTTGAGAAACTCATAAGAGACTCATTAAATAGGTGTCAATTATTTATTGGTGAAATTACTTGTAAAAATTTAAAATTTAATTATATAACTAGCTTTTCTTAAAATAATTTTATTTTTGAGAGAGCAGTGGTGAGAGACTCTAAGAAGAAGGTTCCTAAGAAAGTTGAGAGCTCTGACTCGTCAGATTCTGATTCCGAGGAGGAGGTGGAATTGTGGAGGTATGAATTCGGATATCTTAAAACAAACATGGTTGATTTGTTGATTTGAGGAATTTAATTTTGTAATTTCTAATTATCTTAAAAATATGTGTCCAAGAAAATTGCGACCAAGAAGACTCATGCTAAGGATGCTTCAACCAGTGATTACTCATCTGACGACTCTTCTTCAGATGATGCAAGTGTTTTGTCTCTGTTTCTTTTACTGGTAAATCTAACATACTTTCTAGGAATCATGATATTAAATATGGTTAATACGTTTTGAAGGAACCTGCACACAAGAAGGTCGTTGCTGCTACAAACGGAACTATTGCGAAGAAGTCTATATATGACGCATCTTCTGAGGATAAATCTTGACTTCTTGAGACGAGGTTAATTTCTTGTTATTGTGAAATATAGTCCTTTAATCCTTAGGGTCGAGCCAACACACCTGGATATTACCATATATTTCAAGAAATTGAAGCAACCAAGAAGCCCGATGTAGCTGCTAAAAATGGCTCTAAGGCAGAGAGCAGTTTTGAAGATTAATCATCTTCTGATGAGGTAAACACTTACTACGTACTTTTGATTGTTTCAGTGTTTTAGAATAATTTGGAACAACATATACTTAAATATGTTTGCTAATGGGAAATGATTAGGAGGAACCTGCTAAGAAACCTGCTACTAAGAGTGCCAAGGCAGCCGCTAAAGATTCTTCATCCTTTGAGGATGATACAAATGATGATACTGAAGAAGAGCAGGTGATATATATTAATTCAAAATTTGTTGATCACTTATTTTGCTACCTGTTGTATTTGCTTAGATAATTTCTAACAGATATCTTTTTTTATTATTATAGAGCTTGCATTGAACCAATTTTAATTAAACTCGCGCATCTTACGTGTACATGCGTAGTAAAACGTTAATGATGGTTGAAATGTAAGCCACATCACATTAAATGGTTATGCGCAAGTTATAATGAATCAGTCAGTGCAACAACTTTTACACCAAATTACTACGCGAATAACCGGTCATGTGATTTTTGGATTTCCTTACGAAGTTAAATGATAAAATTTAAAAACCCATAGTTTAATTAAATATATACTTTTAATTATTAATATTATAAAAATTATAATAAATCTTCATTTTAAAAGAAAATTTAAAATTATAAAATAGTTTTTAAACTATAATTTAATAGTTTGAAAAAAATTAATATGTCTTTTATTAATTTTACTTTTTCTATTATAATTGGAGATCTTAAACGAATAATTGAATGGTTGAATGATTTTTAACTAATTTTTGATTAAGTTTAGGGGCCCATGCAAATGTTTCAAAAGATATTGTCCAAGTCCGGCTCTGATTGGACAAGATCTTGTAACACACTGCTTCCTCGATTTATTTGTTAGAGATATATCAAAATCCTATTAAGCTTAATCTTTATCCTGCAGGTGTGACCATTGTGAATGCTTTATGGCTGTATAAGCATAAATACAAGGCTGATGGCTCTCTTGCACGGTATAAGTCGAGACTAGTGGCAATGGGTAAATCGCAGGAACATGGTGTTGACTTCAATGAGACCTTTAGCCCAGTTGTTAAACCAGCAACAATAAGGGCTGTCTTGAATTTCGCGGTTGAAAGGGATTGGCCGGTACATCAGCTAGATGTTCAGAATGCTTTCCTTCATGGCAAGCTAACGGAAACAGTATACATACATCAACCTCCGGGATTTGTTAGCGACACACATCCAGATTATGTTTGCTTACTCAACAAGGCTATCTACGGTTTAAAACAAGCTCCATGAGCTTGGAATGCTAGATTTGCAGCATATATCAAGGCTATGGGGTTTAAGCAAAGCAAGAGTGATGCCTCTTTATTTGTTTACAAGAAAGGCAATAATATGGCATATCTATTACTCTATGTGGATGATATTATGCTCACAGGCTGTGAGTCACAGCCTCTTCAACTCAGCTCCTGGAGTCTATTGTCGAGTCCCTAAAATCAGAATTTCCAATGTCAGATCAAGGAATTCTCGAGTTCTTTTTGGGCATTTCCGCAGAATTTAATGAAAATGGTGTCTTCCTCTGTCAAGAAAAATATGCATTAGACATCATAAACAGGGCTGGGATGAAAGACTACAAGCCTATATCCACACCAGTTGATACAAACTCAAAGTTATCTGCTGAAGCTGATCCTCAAGTCAATGATCCCACTCTTTATCGCAGCCTCGCTGGAGCTTTGCAATATCTAACATTCACAAGGCCAGATATATCCTATGCTGTTCAACAAGTATGCTTGTTCATGCATGATCCAAGAGAAAGTCACTTTCATGCTCTTCGTTGAATAATTCGCTATATCTGATCTGTTTGTGGAGAAGAGGCAAACAGATTACTTTTTTGGTGAAGTGTTGGAGAGATACACGTCACTCAGATCTATGCACATCCGAAAGCAGAAACCTTTTTGAAGTTATATAAATCGAACGTTGCGCGCAACCAACTTTGGAAGAAAAAGCATCAAACCAGAGAGAGTTAGAAGTTTACCTACATACCGTTGGAAATATCATATTGCCAGTTTTCCATAACATCTTTCATATCTTAATTCTAAGGTAATCTTCAATGGCAATTCGTTTTATAATTTAGATTTTGAACACGAATTGCGGTTGGAGTTTACCTTGGAATATATATAGATCTAAAGGATTTTCTTGAAAGCTGGGAACGAGAATTTTCCAACGATATGTAGATCGGCTTTAACTCTCTCTTGTTCAATTTAAAACTGCTACCAAAATTAGCTGCTCACATGATCATAACTTCAAAAAGACATTCATTTTTGTGTATGATGTGAAACCTTTTTTAATTTTTTCTTTTGAACTGGGATCAACAAATGGCAGGGAAGAATTGTTGTTTCAACGCATCAAAGATAGAATACTATCTAGATTACGAGCCTCACCCATCATCTGTCAAAAATATACGACATCTTTTTCAAAGTAAGATCTCTAAACCTTTAATCCTCATTCTTTCTGTGTTCTATGGCCTAGCTTACTCACACTCCCTTTTGATTCAATTCTAATAACCTTTTCGATCAATTACTCCAGTGATTCGGAAGGGGACTTTTGCACAATACGACTACGGCTATCTGAAAAACCTACTGATTTATAGGCTCTCGAAACCTCCAGAATTCAAACTTAGCCTCATCCCTGCATCATTACCAATGTGGATGGGGTATGGTGGATATGATGGTTTAGCAGATGTGACAGATGTTGAACATACGCTCGCAAAACTACCTACCAGACCAGAGTTGCTATATCTTGAGGATTATGGTCACAGTGACTTTGTGCTTAGCGCACGCGCCAAAGAAGATGTGTATAAGCACATGATTCAATTTTTCAGGGCACAGAGAAAGTATAGTAGTTGGTAAAAAACAGTAAATAGATTGCTCTGCTTTGCACATATTATTTGTAAATTTTTCCTTCATAAACGCAAAAAGGAACCTTAGGATTTGGTACTGAATCTGATGTCTGAAGGAAGTTCTTATAACCAATCTTGAGATGAAGAGATAGAACAGTCTAGTGACCCGAGAGAAATATATTGGTCGTCTACAAATTTTCTATGTTCCAAACTTTCTTCTGTCTTGCTCTAAGGTTAAGAGATTATCATCACAAGCTGATCAAAGATCTGACCGGTCCTCCCCTTAGTACAATATTTCCGAAGTAACCGAGATCTCGTAAGTTTGTGCCTAAGGGGTCAACAAAACCAGCTATTGATCTCAACATGTAACATATACCGTGAATTGGGGAGAGAGCCAAAAAAATACTACATTTAACAGAGCACTTGCTAAAAAGGGTCATGTTTAGAAAATTTTACTGGTTCTACCAAGTAGCCTTTGAAGTTGTTCCAGAAACTGAGCAGTTACAGATAAAAAAAAGAAAAGAAAAAAAATCATGCTCTCTTCTTGTTCCTTACTTGAATGATGTTTGTGCAGTGCAAAAGTCCTTGGGATTCCACTGATGTGGCTTTTTTTTATAACCTTTGGCTGAAATACATGTTCATGAAGTATCTTGACGGGTTGAATCCGCTTAAGATCACTGCAATAATGGAGAACAAACTAGGATGATGTTTAAGCTTTTTCAGGAAGAGGAATCTATGAAACCAATAAATCTGA
>CM051371.1:7812401-7987401 GCA_028015245.1 Cardamine occulta
TTGAGCTTACGAATAGGGGACAGGACAATCACGACCCCAATTGGGTAGAGGAAGAATGTGGTTCGCTCCAAAAACGGAAGCACTGCATGGATTCGCAACAAATGGTGTTGTTAGCTTAAAATGTATACAGCGGATCAATTGTGAACTAAGGAAAAGGGAATTTATGAGACTTACCATCATATCCTAGGAAGTTAAGATAATGGTAGTACGAAGCCCCGACCATGAAAAGAAGATTTGATAACAGTAGAGGGATGAATCCGTGTGTTATCAAGAGTGGTGATAAGAAATAATGTACGACTGCAACAAAAGAACAGGTTATAAGTCATAAATCTCTTTTTGCAGGGATCCCGGTTTGAGAATTGAGTAATGTATTTAAAGATGGAATTACCATAGAGCAGCACAAACATTGGAAAGAACGAGTTGCAGTGAACATCAAATGTATACAGCCTATAGAGAAATGCATAAAAGGCAATTCATAAATATACTCACACATATAGGGATTATACAAAGGAGAAACCATGATATGAATACTGAACAACGACACATTGTTTTCTGTTTTCCAGGTTCTAACTCATCATAGTGAGAGAAAATCAAACAAAAAAGGAGGTGAAAAGATAATATTCAGTCTATAATTACCATTCAACACGTTGTTCCACCACATGACTGTTTGGAGCCTCCTCTCGGAGGTAAGAGTTTGTCAAAAACCTGGCAATCCATATCTTAAGTCAGAGAAACAGTGTAGATTTGATATAAAAAACCACTAAAACTCCAGTAGAATTACAAGGAAGACAATTATAGAGAAGGATTCAGGTTCATGCAAGAGTAATTTCCACAAAATTGGCAACATCATTAGAGGAGATATAATACTAAATCTTAAGAGAGTTTTTTCTTACACTAGTAACCCCAGTAGTAGTGGAACTAACAGTGTTAAGCACGAGCAACAATAGCACGTATATATGAATGCAAAAAAAAATTAAGTGGTGTAAGAGTTTGCACCAATAAATATCTATGTATATGTACTGGTAGATACTACTTACCAGCAACATGTAGCTATAACTGCTCCAGTAATTAAGAAATGGGTGAGCAAAACTGAAACAACTACGACAACAGCATGAGAGCCACTATGGTCATACCTGAAGCAGAGGCAACATATTATATCAACAAATGTAAAAAAAAAATCATTTTCCTAGGCAATAGTTAGAACTCTCACTCTAAAAATTCACATATACAAAATACTTACGTTGCACAATAGGCTACGGTTGCAACAGCTAGAAGCAGGCTACAGATGACAATAAAAGCAGGGTCATCACGTGCCCATTGGTTCTTAGTTTCTGAGAGAAAGAAAGAATATGAGAAATTAAAGCAAATGCAGAAAAACTCACGGCGATAAAAAGCTTTAGCTAATTTTAACAAGCACAAGAGTTAAATATAAACCAGGAGTAGGTTAATACATAGAGCTGGCAAACTAGAAAAATTCACAAGGGACGCTTCTCCACACGTTAGGTATTAATTCAGAATGATTAAATGAATCCCTGACAACATCATTGTAAAAGTAGATGGCTCAAAGTACTTTCAGCAACAGAAAGGTAAATCATATACAAGCAAAAATAAAAGCTGGTTGCAGTATGATAAGGGTTCACTAATAAGAGGTGAACTTACGTTTGTGATACTTAGTGTGTTGATAGCTGATGACGTAGCGCCCACATACAAACATACAAAACAAACGAGAATAAGAACTAGAAATTAACTCACCACATAGTACCCTAACTTAAATATTCCAACTTGTTAAATAAGGCTAGCCTTTTGGATCTTCTCAAAAGAACATATACTCCTAACACAAACTTAGAACTCTCTTCAATGTCATATTGACAAAGGCGAAGTAAAACCATCTCAAACTCTATTCACCTATAACCTAAAACGGTTAAATAATAAAAGCAAGGGTGACTTTTCCAGTTCTGCCATTTTCACAACTTTACAGTTCTGGATTTTCACATACCATTCGATTAGTTTATGTACAAAAAACTTGTTCTCATTTAGTGACACAGGAAAAAAAATGAACCTTCAAGATAAGGAAATGAACAATTTTGAAGACTTACACAACTTTCGGAGATGTACAAAGGTTAAGCATTTGCCAGAAAGTATATTCAACATCCATTTGCTGCCACTGCAATAAACAAAAGACCGATCAAGTTTCATGGCCAATAAGTCAAACTCGAACATAGTGTATCATATAGTATAAGACCACATTACATATACAACTTGACTAAGACTATTCCATTTCTCTCAAAAAAATCATTGACCAATTATAATTGCATAAGTGCTAACAAATTCCTAAGCTAAATGTCCTTAAAACAGTCAAGGCTACCTCAAGCATCACTCATAAGAACAAAATGTTACAGAATCCTGAAAATTCTCTAGTGTAATCATCA
The DNA here is from genome assembly GCA_028015245.1 of Cardamine occulta. Classification (NCBI taxonomy): domain Eukaryota; kingdom Viridiplantae; phylum Streptophyta; class Magnoliopsida; order Brassicales; family Brassicaceae; genus Cardamine; species Cardamine occulta. The sequence goes on from CM051371.1 coordinate 7,814,831, forward strand.
TCAGATCATCACAATTTCCAGCACGTGCTCTACATACTCGTTTTATCAGAAATTATTAAAGCTAAGTGACACTGCAGAGCCAAAATTTCGCAGAAAATATCAAATCGATTCAGCTAAATCCGAGATTCCATATTATCTAACCGTAATTTTGATCTAAGAAAATGACGAATCAGTGTAATTCAAGACAAAAATCGAAAAAAATCTGAGATCATATCCACGATATAGATGCTGCTACGAGAAAGAGAACCTTGACGATACGACGAAAATACTGAAGGAACATTGGATTAGCTCGGGATGAAGAAGATGAAGAACGAGATCTGGAAGTTGTAGGTAACATCTTCTCCTCCCTTATTCCTGATCCGAATTGTTGATTCTTCTTCTTCTTCTTCTTCGTATTGTTGTTGTTCTTCAGATCGTTTTGATTCAAGATCTCTCTCTCTCAGGTTCGCTGCGTTTTTGCTTTTGGTTAATTTTTCGGGTTTAGGGATTGCTCTCTTAAACCGCAACCGCGACGCAGACGCCTCTTTTGCTGTTTGAGGTATGCGTTTGTACAAATGATACAAAATGAATTTTAGTCACTTACTTTTGCGACTTTTGCCAAACAATTTTTTTCCTTCAAAAATATCCTTTTTAGATTTCATTTATGTTTTTGCCGTTTTTGAAAAGTCAATTAGGGAGATACCAAATTATTAGAAACCATATTCCGACCCGCACTAAGTGCGGAGTTATATTTATAAAATAAATTTATTTAGTATTAATTATATTTTAATTTTAGTTATGTTTGTTGTAAAATTTAGATGCCATAAATCAAATTTGGTTAACATTTAGAAATAATTATGTGTGATTAGGTGTATCATGTATGGAAAAATAGGCATGTTCATTTTGAAACAGAATACCCATCCAATCTTGTATCCGTTAAGAATTTTTCGTCCCATAACCTTTTTTAATTAAATACTCAGTTTGAAAATATTTATTTTGGGTAAGGGATTAGGTAAGTAAATTATATTCGATACTTGCATTTCCCGTTTGTGATATTGAAAATGTATAAATGTTTTCATATAAATTTTAGAAATAAGTATGTGTGATTAGGTGTATCATGTATGAAAAATAGGCATCTTCATTTCAGAACAGAAAACCCGTTCAATCCCATATCCGTTAAGAAATTTTCGTCCCATAACCATTTCTTTCCGTAAATTACTCGTTTAGAAAAAAAAATTGAGTAAGGGATTAGGTAAGGAATCATATTTGATATTTGTATTTTCCATTTGTGATGGAAATTATATAAATATTTTTCATATTTCTCAAAAAAAAATCTAAATTTTATAAAAAATATACGAATTTTCTAAAATATATGTCCCAAACTCTCACTTTTACCCAAATTAATGAGTTTAGAAATTAAAAAAAATATTATTATCCACCGCGGTCCTGTGTTTATTTTTTTAAAAATCCGTGAATTTTTTTTTCTTTGAAAAACGCAAACTGTCATTATTTTTTCTGATTGGTGAATTAAATGCGGTTTTCAATATTTATTGTCCAATCCCGCCAATTATATGTTCCAGTTCAAGACCTTAGACTACCTTATCACCTTTCCTAAATACTATATTGATTCTGGAGTCATTGAGAACTCCAACTTCAGTAGACACTTAACAATTAACTCAAGGAAATTCTTTAATCCTAATAATTTACATGTGGATCCACTTTCTCATCAGCAAACCTATGTGAGCTTATCATGCTTATTCCTCTACCATCTAGTCAATTTTGATTTTGGAATCGCACATACCCTGAGGTAATCACAGCAAGGCACTACATTGTCCATTTATGTTTCGATCAAATGTAAGATTTTAATGTCTTTCACTATTCTCATTCAAAATTTACATGTATGAATAATAAAAAGTATTGTCAAATGTGAAATTATGATGAAGAAAAGATTTAAAAAACACAAATTTATTTTATTTTAAGGGTAATGTTTTAAACGTAATACAAATAATTAAAATTTTTGTACTTGTGTTAAATTTTCAAATTCTAAAAATTCTCATCTTATGGAAATTGAAAAGATACAATAATTCTCAGCTTATGAAAACATTAAATTTGATTCAAAGTAGTTAAAAGAAAGGACAATTCCACAATACACCAACTATTTGTCAATTTCCATAAAAATACATGGGCTTTGTGAATACTTAAGAAAGTACATAAGTTAATTTTTCCTTCCATTATAATACAAAAACTTTTAAACTATATCCATTTAACAATAAGAATTTGACAAAAAAAATTAAAAACTGTATATTTTAAAATAAAAAAAAATATTATGATTAAATAAATATTTTATAAAACCAGAAAAAACTAATAAAATTTTTAAATTTTTTAAAAACCTAAAATATGTCTTAAAATAAAATTTAAACTTGTAAAATTTGAATTCATAAATGAGAATAAAAACAGATAAAACTTTTAATACTTAAAAATAAAAGTTAAAATATAAACCTTTAAATTCATAAAATTTCAGTAATAAAATACAATTTGTTTTTTTCAAAATAACATCTTGAAATTATGTAAATAATATACTATATATATGAATTTGAAATTTGATATATGTTATTTAAATTAAATATGGTAATACAAATTATTTTAAGTACTTGAATATTTAATAAATTAAGATTTTCGTAAAACTTATACTATATGAAAATATTTCGTATCTATAATATGAATGTTAAATTTTAGAATTATTTAAAGATTTAAATAATTTAACAAAATATTTTTTTTTTAATTTGATAATTTAGTATTTTAATTTCTCGAATCTTACAGATTTTTTTAAGATTTGAAAAGAATTTTAGGAATTATTTTTAAGTTTTATAAAATAATTTTACTTCAAAAATTAAAAATTAAAAATATTTTATATTAAATGGATTCAATTTTAAATTTTGTATATTATAATGAAAGAAAAAAATTAATTCATGAATTTTTTTTGGGTACCCCTCAAAGTTTATGTATTTTTATGAAAATTGATAAATAGTCGATGTATTTTTTATGAAATTTTTTCTTAAAAGAACGAAAAAATTATCTATGATACAAAATAGATGGAAAATTCAATATATTTCTCATTTCTCATTTCTGTAATCTCAGATATGAGTTTGGGCCAGTCCAAAAAGTGGATTAGACGGTAGAGAACTAAGCGAACTAAGTTAAAGTGGGTTTGAGTGATTAGAGAGCAGTTATTGAAATTGAAACTTCCTCTAAGCAGGTGATCAAGTAGCAATTGAAATTGCCTACTTTCAATACCTATAGATAAATAGAGTACTGATGAAGATATGTGAGAGGATGGTTTATATATAATGTGAGTTTCAAGATATTAAAAAAAAATCTCATACATTAAATATTGTTTCTTAAATATATGTCTTATTTATGTATTTTTTAGAAATCCATGAATATATATATATATATATCATTAAAAACATTAAGAAGAAAACCATTAATAGTGTTGAAGATATGTGAGAGGACTCAAGAAGATGCTCTATATATTATGTGAGCTTCAAAATATGATAATATAAAACAATCTCAAACATTAAATATGTTTTCTTAAATATATGTCTTATTGATATCTTTTCTTAGAAAATTAAAAATAATAAGAAGGTAAACCCATGAATATCTATATCTATATATATATAGACATGTTACTCTTTATTACATTAAAACTAATATGAAGATAAGAAAATTTATATAATTATATATATATATATATATTAATGGCATTTAGATCAGTATCTATGTATGTATTAATGGTTTTAATTTTTATAAAGAGTACACAAATAAGCTGTCTATTTAAGAAAAATACTAAATGTATTCAGTTTGGTTTGTCTATTAATACATTTTGTTGATAAAAAACCTGCATAATAGTTCTTTAGATATAATTAGCACTTAATAGTTTTAATATAACTGGAATGTAATATATTTTAACTAATATTAGTAAAAATATTTATAATATATGTTGTATTTTAATATCTATTACATATTTTATCTAAATTTGGCTCAAATGTTTCTTTAGATATGATTAACACAAAATAATTTAATTATTTGTAGCTTATGGGTTTAATACATATTTATTAAATACAATTAACTAGCACTAGTCAATAGATATCATTAGTGCTAGATACTTAAACTTTGCTTTAACTAGTATAATGAAAAATACTTTTTAATTATTTTAATTATATGTTGCTTAATGTGATTTGGTACATAATTGACATTAGTCATTACATATAAGTAGAACGAGATACTGTAATTAATTAGCGCGAAATCTTTTAAATATACGTATACATTATATATTTTTAGATATAATTGGCACATAATAGTTGCAAGATAGAATTGGCGCGAAATACTTTAATTAGCCAATAGTCTCCTATATTTTTAACAAATTTTTAGTTAAAATTAAAGCTCAAAAGGTAGTTTTATAATTGGCACGCAATATGAAAAATATCCGTTATTAGTCGATAATAGCTACATATTGAGAGATGGCAAAAGAGTGTAAAAAAGAAAATTAAAATTTTAGTATAATCCATCTATATAAATCTAACTTGTGCATTATGGAGTTTCAAACAGTTCTTAAATACTAGGGCTATTATTTTCTTTCATTGTTTGAAGAGTTATAGAATTGAGATTCAAACTTTAAACATACAAAAAAACTTGTTATGCTTATTTATTTGAAAACATAGTTGAGATTTTGTTTGAAATTTTGTTGTTTTCATTTTGATTTTAAGAAAATAAGATAAACAAGGTTTTGAGGATTTTTTTTTTTTCAGATAAAACTATGGCAATGAATTTAGGTACTAATAATGTTAACGAATGCAAACAAATCGCTTTTGATCTCAATGTTGAACCTTATGATGATGACAATCACAATTCTCCTGATGGCCTATATTTGTGCTCGATATGTCACGAACCGCTGGTCAATAATCTTCGAACACTTGTTACGCTTAAATGTGCCCACAAGTTTCATCTCGGTAATTAATTTAATTTAATTTTTTTGTGCAGCCCCAACTAAATTTACTTTATTTTATTTTTGAATGGAAACTTTTCTTTGAGAAGGAGACACATTTATTGATTTTCTAATTTTGATATGAGTGGTATAAAATACACCCTTTTCAATTTGTTTTTTAAAATATGGATTCTGAATTTCTCAAGTGTCATATATTTTTGTAGCCTTTTGTTGAGAAAAATATGTACTTTTGAAATAACATTTTATATGAGATTGTGATCTATGATTTGATATTTTGGTTTACTTCTATTCATTCACAAGTGCATGAAAACCTTTAATTTACTTTCGTTTGATGCCTTCGTTAATTATCTTGAGCCTTTTGTTGTCTTCATTACAATATTGGAAGTTCATGCAAAAATATATGTGTTTTAGTCGACCAAAATCTTCCTAACATATATCGGATTATTTAGCTAACTAGTGCGAGATAGCAAGCAACCAAACTTAACAGTACTATTAAGTTTATATCATTTCGTAGATCATTGAATCATGAGCTTTATTATTCTCTGTTTTTTTTTTTAATTCGATATTGTTATTTTATAGACATCTAAAATTTTGTTAACACATTTTTTGTGTGCAGATTGTATTGGTTCAACTTTTAATGCAAATAACTTGATGCAATGCCCAAATTGTATGCAAATAGAACCAGGTCAATGGCAGTATGGTACCGGCGGTCCAATCCTAGATTCTGATGACGAAGATTGGATTGATGAAGAAAATTATATAGCGATCCATGATATGGTAATATTCTGATGTTCTTACAAAAATGATGTTTGTCTTGGAATTCACCTAATCTAAGTATAATTTGTATGCTTAATAAACATATTCATGGATGATTGGTCCACTAGATCATGTCTAGAGTAATTCTTGCATCATGTTTTGTATATCTTGTAGGCTTTAGGATCGGAGTTGTGCCCTTTTGAAAGCTTAGGGCAGCAAAATTCTGTTGAGTAAGATTTACATTAGTTATAGTTACATGAATGTTCTTATATGTTCCACACTTTGGCAAACTCAAAACTTTAACATCTCCTTCTCTCTCAAAACGTTGTAGGGGTCCAGATCTATATGATTTAAATAACCATTGTATTTATATAGAGGGTTCTTTCGCCATTCCTCAATCCTTGGATATTTTTGGATCCATCTACTTGCCATTCAATTCATGCCCTCTATATCCTGATGTTCCCTTACCATCTAATCCCAGAATTATATGGAGTACTGCCTTAGCTCCAGGGGTGATGAGAGGGAGGCACTACACTGGCCATCCATCATACGGTCATGGGTAATTTTGTTTTCTCTCTTCGTTTATTTCTAATCAAAGTCCCTTTTTATATTTTTTTGGGTTCATAAACTATAGAAAACATTTATTCTTTTTCTATCATCAGATAAAATACATAAGATGAGAATCCAAAGAATATGAAAAATTTTGATTCATTTCAAATGTGTTTTGAGCATAACTACCGATTATTGCTTTTTTTGGTTTGTTTTTTTGTTCTCTCTTTTACAACTTATTTTGCTCTTTTCTTATGTTTTTTTTTTTTTTTAAATTAACATTTGAACTAAAACCAAAAATTGGTTAGTTTTCCTTCTTTAGAAGATGAGTTTATATTTTGACAATAGATGAAACCTTCCTTTTTTTGCAGTCCTTGTGTATCCGACAACTTAATGGTTAATGCTCCAGTGGCAACACTAAATCAAGGCTGCAGCTTATTACCTAATGTTCCAAGCGATTTATCTGCACCGGTCTCGCAGGTTCATGTCTTTCCTTTTGCTCGTGACCAAATTTCTAGAGAACTCTCAAATTATTGGTCCAATTCTTGTGGTTCTAACCTGGTTAATGATAATGGCTTAAACCGAATTAACGTGTGGGACCATCAGCCTGTTTTGGAACAGTGGAAACTAAACCAAATGGAAAGACAGTTTTACCGCATTCTTTATGGTGAAGAAGTTGGTGGAAGCGAAAGCAATGACAATGAAAATGGCAGCATTGGCGAAAATAGTAGCTGTGAAGGCCGAGGAAACGATAGAAACAGTGGTGATCTAGGTAAGTAACACCTTTGCTAGAAGCGGAAATGATGATGGCAATGGGATATAAGTGGTGGTGGTACAAGGCTAGAAGCTGAAGTGGTAGAAGCATCATTTTCCATTCTCAAAAACTTTGTTTAAAGAAAGTGAACTTATTTTTTGTGATTTCATAAAATAACTGTTTTTTTTAGTTTATGTTGGTAAAAGTTTGAGAAAGTGAACATTTTCCATTCTCAAAAACTTTGTTTAAAGAAAGTGAACTTGTTTTTCGTGATTTCATAAAATAACTGTTTTTTTTTAGTTTATGTTGGTAAAAGTTTGAGAAAGGTACTAAAAACATACTCTCTATGTTCCTAACTAATCCTCTTTTTAGAATATTTTGTTTTAAAAAGTTGTATGTTCACAAAATAACAAAAAAAAAACCAAACCAAATTGAACTGCAAATTGGTAATTTGGTTCGGTTTTGGTTTTGTTTAAAAACCCGTTTGTTTAACATTATGAAAATTATTTCGGTTTTGGTTTGATTCCGTTTAAAACTTTAATACTGTGGTTTTAATTATTTTTTAATTTTACTTTTTATATATGCTTAAAAATATACTAGTGTTACTTAGTTTTTAAATTTTTAATAAAAGTGTAGTTGCATAAAAAAGATTAATAAAAAAAAGATACAAAAACTCTAGATATATAAGCATCTTATATATAATTTAAGGTTTTGATCATTCATTTATTTTTTCTAGAGTTTCATTAAATTTTTTAATAGAATCGATTTTAAGTTTTGACCTTTCAAAAATTACAAATTCAATGTTTTGATTTCGAGTTTTTAATTATTGTTTTTTATAAAATCATGAAATCATAAAAAAAAAAACTAAAAACTGAAACCAAACTAAATAAATTATGATTAAAACCGTTTAAACCATAAACTGAGAAAAAATAATCCGTATCAAATTGTATTTCAATTGGTTTCTAAATTGTTTCAAGGAAAAAACATATTGAAGTGGACCTTAGTCCAATACACCCAACCCAAAAAAATAGACAACCTCAGCCCAAGCCCAAAAATTCTTACTGATATATACAAACAGAACCTTAAATGAAAAATAACGTCTCGACGAGAAATCGCAATTAGAAAAAAAAATCCCCAATTTGTCACCGGATTAGGTTTTTCACAATGTCGTCCGGGAAGCCTAAGCAAGGCGACACCAGATTGGTGGTTGCTGCTACGACGGCGTCGGCGTTGATGGAAGCGAAGAAAGCTGATCATGGAGGATCTTCATCTATCGTTGAGTATAAACCACCGGTGATGTTAGAAGACGAAGAAGATCTAGAAGTAAAGCTTAGACGAATCCTTGAGAACGTTCCTGTTAGGGTTAGCAATACTTCTGGAAGTTCCGCTGGTTCTGGTTCTGGAGATTTCCATCAGGTAATTAAACTTAGCCTGTAGCTTAATTCGGAGGAATATGATTTATTTCTGGAATCGAAAATGCCTAAGAATTGAACATGAATTCTGATTTCTTCGGTTTTTTTGGGAATAAGGCTTAGTATTTTGTTATTAGGCGTAGTTAGGTGTGGTTTTGAAGCTATTCTCAATCAATTAAGAGATGCTATTCTAGGAATGTTTGGATCTGAATTTTCTTAGTGGACTATAGCTTGTTGAACATCAATCTGAATTTGCGAACAAGGCCTAGTCTTTGGTTTCTTAGGTATAGCTAGGTGTTGTTTCGAAGCTACCCTCAATCAATTAAGAGAATTTTCATTTGTTGGAAGAATCTGAATTTCTTAGTGGACTTTGTGTCTTCTGATATTGTTCTCTTAGTTTTGTGATGAATCACAATTTCTTCATAGCTAGTTAAAAATTTTATAGAGCTTTGACGGAGTGTATTCTCTGCATGTATGTAGTAAGTAACCAGTTCTGATTTTTGTGTTAATTCTATGGATTATGGCTAAGTGCTTTCTGATTATTTGCAAATAGAGTCTACTCTTTGGTTTTTAGGTATAGTTTGGTGTGGTTTCCACGCTACCTTCAATAATTTTATGAGAAGTTCCTTGGTCTTAAATATAGGAATCTGAACTTTCTTAGTAGACTTGTGTTTTCTTAGTTTTGTGACAATGTCATCATGCCTAGTTGAAAATTTGATAACTGATTATTGTGGGGAGTTATTAAAAAAGCGCTGATTATTGTGTTAATTCTACTGATTATGGCTTGAGTGTTTTCTGGTGTTTGAGCTCTGAATATTGTTTATTATGTTATACATTCTTGGCGTATTTACTTTAACATGTCAACTTATGCGATAATGATTCATTACTCTGTATTACAGTACCGGCAAATGAGGCGAAGAGAACAAGACCGACTCACAAGGATGGATATTGACTATAACAAGCGGTTACAAATGGCGGAATTTACTATAAGAAGAGAAGAGAAACTGAAAGCTGCAGAGGAAAAAACATCAAAGAAGCGCTTGAAACGCCAAAAGAAGAAGCAGAAAAAGCAAGCAAAGAAGAGTAAACCAGAGACTAGTGAGGAACAAGAAAAACAACCAAGACAAGAAGAAATGTCATCTGATGACGGTGGCGATGAAGAAGAGTCTGTCGTCGAACCTTTACGTCCCATTTTTAATATCAGGTTTCAAGAGAATCGTTGATAGGTTTTGTTGTAACATTTCAAAACTATGAGTTTTTTATTTTTTTCTTTCCTTTTGTTATTCAACAATGTATGAGGGGAAAGAAATGGAGCAGGTTTCATCGGTTTGTGTAATGTAATAGGGGGTGTGAGCAAACTAATTGCAACTGAGAAAACCAAACTAAATCAAACCAAAGCAAAATTGTTTAACCGAAACTGAATAAATGTCCCTACTAGAGTAACCACTAGCGGCTTGTTAGAAAACCACCGTCGAGTCGTCAAATCTGTAACCAAACTAATTGCAACTTAATTTAGATTATCCGAATAGAATAAACTAATAAAATAGATAATGTGAAAAATATTAAACAATGATTGATAATTTTATTTCGCTTTTTTAGAGAGAAACTGCCTCCTGATTTTTAGTTTTTTATTTATGAAAAAACAAATGATTTTTTACAGTGAAAAATAAAGATTAAAGAGAATACAAAAAGGCAAAACTAAAAAGATAGAATTGAGAACTTTTTAAAAATTAAAAGCAGAAAAGAAACCTACCTTTTACCTACTTTTCAAAGACAAATTGCACAGATTTCACTTAATTATTTTTTAATTGAATTTAAAAAGAAAACAACAAAAGTGACTTTAATTAATTAATTAATTAAAACAATGTGCGAAGAACGAAGAGGTTAGAGATTTTTTGAAAAAGAAGACTCGACAGTTTTTGGGATTGGTGAAGTCGCTTGAAATTCTCCTCCGCCATGGAAGATTCTCATCATTCCTCACACACTTCTCTTCATCAATCTATCGCCGGTGGTGCCTCAGGTCCTCTCTCTTTCTCACTTTTGTTTCCGCTTCAATCATTTCATACGAATCCTAAAAATTCTAACACTGTTTCATTCTTCTCAACTCCATAATCGTTTAGATCTCCGATCATCATTTTGATTTTGTTTTTGGTACTGTAGTTGCGGATTTGATTATGTGGAAGAACCGACGCGGAGGTTTTATTCTACTCGGATCAACGACGTTGTTATGGTTCCTCTTCGAGAAATGTGGATACAGTTTCTTCCCCTTTATTGTTAATATTCAGCTTCTTCTCGTTGTTATACTCTTCCTCTGGGCCAAATCTGCTATTCTTTTCAACAGGTATCGTAATTTCTGGAATTTAGATGGTGAAGAATGTCACATTTTGCATAATTTTGTAGATTAGTATCAAACACTGTAAGTAGTAAAGCTTATGTTATAGGTATTATCTGTATTCTGTAGATTGAAGAAATGACTCACATTTTGTATTACTTTTGTTGATAAGATCATATGGTTATAGCCTTATAAGGTTTGTTTTGAATATGAATCAAAGTAACAAACGCTTAAGGGGGGGGTAAGTAGAAAAGCTTGTGTAATCTGAATCTGAAATTTTATTTGTTTCTTGACCAGACCTATGCCTCAACTACCTAATTTTGAAATCTCTGAGGCATCTGTTTTTATGGTGGCTGATGCTCTAAGAGTGTGGATTAATACTTTACTCTCGGTTGCTCGTGAAATTTATGTGGGAAGAAATGCAAAACAACTCTTTCGGGTTAGCAAACTGATATCGTCCTTTAGTTTTCTTATAGATTTTTAGAATGTAGCAAGTAGATTTGCATTTTGTATGCGAAATTGAAACATAGATATGTTGCTATGGCAGGTGAGTATTGTGTTGTGGACAATCTCATTTGTTGGCAGTTTCTTAAACTTCCTCACAATACTCTATCTTGGTGAGTAGTTTTGTTTTTCTTTGTCCTTCACATTGTTCATAATTGATGGGACCTATTTAGAAGGGGAAGGGTATTGCTCAACTTACTTAATTGACTTTTTTCCGGGTGATTTGGACAGGTGTTGTTCTCAGTCTGTTGATTCCCATACTGTACGAGAGATACCAGGATCACATTGATGATAAGCTATCTTTAGCACATCGAATCGTTCAAACACAATACAGGAAGATCGACAAAAAATTACTACAGAAGATTGTTGCTAAGCCCACAAATAAGATAAAGAAAATGCAATAGGTAAGTAAGCCTACTGACCTTTCTTTTAAAACTATTTGATCAGCTATCCCCTTTGATCCATTGTTAGAGCCTTTGATGAGAGTTTAGAGACTTCCCTCGTTAATCTATGGTGTAGTTCATTTTTTAATTCAATTAGAGGAGCAGCCATATGAAGTTTATAGTATAAATCTATTATTCATCAATGACATATACTTAGATGTTAAGTAGATTTGATAGACATAATTAGTACAGCAATTTTGCATTATCTGTGCTGACCAGTTTGCGTATCGAAGTGATTACCTCGTGTTTCATTACTTGATACACTAATACTAATCCCTTGGCACTCTTTTTGTTGCATGCAGTGAAAGAAACAAGACAGAATAGGAGTGAGTGGGAAGGTAAAACTGAGTAAAGGTGCGACAGAGCGACTTAACAATCTATGATTGTAGATGAATAGAGAAGTTGAGACTTGAGAGTGGTTTTGTCAAACATTAACCCTTCATTTGCTCTATGGATGAACAAGTCCATGTCTGTGTAACTTCAGGAACTAAATGTGATTATAATCAGAATATTTTGGGTTCTTTGTTTACTACTTTTAGGTTGACGTTGATGCTTAAACTGATAGGGAGACAACAACAAAAACAAGTTGTTCTCTTATTTGATTTACAAAATACTAAGAAATTTTAATATTTTGTTGTAGCTTAGTTTAGGAAACAAAAACAATTTAATTACTTATGTGGAATTGTGATTTATGTAGTGCACTTATATGATTGATAATCACATTTGTAATTCAGTAATGTCTAATAAAGCCATTGAGTTCACGATAATTAGTTCTCGGACATAAAAGGAAACAAGCCCTGGCTTTCAACGTTTACGAATTACATGAAGTGAGGCTAAAAAAAAAGGTAGAAACTCAAGCAACCTTAGGAACTAAGACAGATTCCGAATTAGGCACTGTAACGGACCGCAACAGCTCCAACGAGCAAACAAGGCCTAGGAAATGAGAGAGTAAGGTGTTCGCCGATGCCTACACAAAGCAACTCTTAAGTCAAAACAGTGAAACTTACACAAATCTTTGAGTCAGAATTATTATTATAAGAACAAAAGAGTTACGGTAAAGAGCTTTTTGTTCAATACCTGAACTAGGAAGACGTCTAGAGCAAGGACGGGGCTGTATCCCTGGGAGACTCCTTGGTAGAAAGGGTTTGCTGAAGTTGTTAAAGCCTTTGCAACTAAAAATCCAACCGTTGCTTGCATCCCGAGAAGTGCTGCTCCCATTCCCAAAAGATTTACCATAATCCCACTCCTCAAACCTTTCACAACATCAGCACGAGGCGGGGCCTAAAACAACACAACCTTTATTAGTAATTGGATTTTTCCCCTTTATACACACCAATCTACAAAAACTGAGTAACAGGACTTAAAGAAGGATCAGAAACAGCAATTGGGAGACCTGTGCAACTTGACTGGATCATACCATCAGATATTACTAAATATAAGCTACAAAGACCAACCTTAATAAACAAAATATACACACGATCAGAACCTAGAAAGGTTTGCATATTTTGTTCAATATGCTGTCGACATCGAAGGTTTTTATTCATTATATCGGTACTCATAATATGAATAAACAAGCTTTGAGATAGTTAGGATAGACAATTGGAAACAAGTCTGCCAAAATTTTTATTTTACTACCATAATCTAGTTTGACACCTTAAATTTCTTTTTCCTTTTCTTCATTGAAGTAAACAGAGTTTGACAGGCATCCGTAGAACTCACCAGCCACAACCGAGAAACAAGTATCGGTAGCCATCATAATGATTTCACCAAATTCTCATTAAGCGGTTTCAAGGTTTACAAGCTTAATGGGAATTTGGTGAAATGGGTAGAAGTGAAGTCTTTGGGAAGCAATGCCATTATGATGGCTACCAATACTTGCTTCTCAGTTGTGGCTCGTGAGTTCTAGGGATGCCTGCCAAACACTATTTACTTCAACGACGACAAGGAAGAAGAGATTAAGGTGTTCTAGCTAGATGCTGGTAGTATAATGAAAATTCTGGGAGAGTTGTTTCCAAAATTTTATCCTAACTAACACTGAATCATGTTTATTTTTCCAAATGTTTGTTTCCACCTTTAGCTGAATCTGTTCAGCTACAAGCTTGTTTCTTATCACCATTTTAGATATACACAAAGCATGCAATAGGTTCAGTCACTTCCACATAAAGTCAGACCAAGACAATTTGTGATGTGAGTTAGCATCGAATCCTAGATTCCTTACTCTGCTTCTACTTAAAAAAAAAAACAAACTCTTTCACTTTGTGTAGACATTACCATTACAATGAAGAGCCAGAGATTGTTACCTTGGAAGGGTCAATGGCAGTTCGACGAAGCCTCTCAGAGAGCCGAATATAACCAAACGACCAGAAAACCGAAACAAACGCAGCAGCAATCCCACTTGCAGTGGCATAGAAAGTAGCAGGTGAAGTAGGTTTCCCAGTTACAACAATGGAGAATGAAAGAATCACAGCAGCCACCACAGTTGACACAAGCTGCCCCCAAAAACCAATACTCCCTAGCCTCTTAAAGTACCTTGAAGTCTTCTCCAATCTCTTTGCCACCTGAGGAAGAAAAAAAACACTCATACTCAGTAAAAAAACTCAATCACTGAAATAAGATTCTTCACATTTTTCAATTCTGTAAACTCGTAATCAAAAATTGTTATCCATATCCTAATATTCAAAAGCTGATTCAGGTGAAAACTGTGAATTCCGATGATCGTGAAGGTGTCTCACTCTACATTCCATTTAGCTATAATTTGTTAAAATCAAGCTGTATAAGTCGAAGAAACCAATCATACTAAAAAAAAAAAAAAAATCACTGAAATAAGATTCTTCACATTTTTCAATTCTGTAAACACGAAAACCAAAACTGTTTATCCATTTCAGAAAATTCAAAAGCTGATTCAGGTGGAAACTGTAAATCATCGACAAGCTATCACAATACATTCAGATTCAAGCCGAAGAAATGGCTAAAGAGGAGAGAAACCTGAGCAAGTTTAGCCTTATCGACCTCAATATCATCAGAAACTGATCCAGGAGACGTCGGAGAAGAAAATGCCACCGTGGATGGTGCGAAAGTAGGTTTAGATCCTCCGATTAGAAAACCGTAGACGGATAGAGACGGTGGCGATTGGTGTGATGAGATTGTGGCTTTCCTCTTCGGAGACAGTGGATTGAATAAGGGAAGAAGACGAGTTGAGAGGTGCTGGTTGGGCCATGATAGCTGAAAACTTGGCCGTAGCGCAACCGCGGATACGCCGGAGGAGCTCGCCGGCGGTAAGAGTAGTGACTGCATTTTTTTTTAGTTTCGAGTTTTAAGAGTAAAGTTGAGTGAATTTGTGCTTTTTAGGGGCTTTCGTGTATTTGAAGTTGTAATGGGCTTTTTTGTAGCTACCTAATGGCCTTTGGAGAATATATCTTCATTGTATAGTTAGATGTGATGATATTTTATTAATTTATAGTATAAAATAATATTTATTAATTTATAAAGATTTTTTAGCAAAATTAAAAATAAATAAATTAAGAAATTTTGTTCTAAATAAAATTAATGTGTTAGATATTATAAATTTTAATAGTTTTAGACTTGAAAGTTTAAAATTTAAAAAAAAATTAAATTATTTTAATAATAAATAACAAAGATTATAGATGAATTCACTTATATAAACAATTAACATAAATTTTAAATTTATGATTAGTAACCTTAATTGTTGTATTTAAATAGTCTATACAACTATTGAAATAAAAATTATACATATTTATAGTTTAAAATTTATAGAAAAGTTTGTTTTATTTTTATGAAACTTTTCTTATATAATAATATTTTTTTATATAAGAAAAGTTATTTATGAGTTCTAACATAAATTCATAAAAACAAAATTATATTGTCTTTATATATATATATATATATATATATGAAAATTTACATGATTATTAATTTATGTTATTAATGGAACCATATATTTACATAGAAATTCTAAAAAAATTATTATTTTACTATCTTATCGAATTTTATTCATTTTTACACCAGTTTGACTTGGGACCAGCAAATTTTATTAATTTATAATGTTTATTAATTTACCAAGTATTATTTTATAGAGGTTCTACTGTCTTTTTTTTTTAAGCCAAAAACAGGATAAACTAGAAACATCTAACACTAAACTACTAAAAGAACACAAACACAATGGCTACAACTAGTAACATCTAGTATCAAAATTGAATTGCAGTACATGTCGTAATTTGATTTAATTTTTAATAAAAATTATATGGTAAAAACCGTAGATTTATATGGTAACTTTGCAGTAGAAATATGAGTTACATTTTATCAAAAATAATCGTTAACTTTTATAATTTTAGTTGCAATATATATTATTAAGAACAAAATTATCTTAAATTAATATTAATAACATATATTAAATTTTTAATCACTAAAATAAATTAAATTAAATTATTAGATAAAAAGTGGTTTTTATAAATAGAAAAAGAAAATCAAACCATAAATTGTAAATATTTTTAGTGTTTGACAATGAGTATTAAGAAAAACAATAAAAATAATAGGGACATTTTTGTTTGATTTGATTGAATTATTCAACTAGGCTATTAAGACTAGTTTTGTCTTGTTGGAAATATTAAAAATAGGAAAAACAAAAAAAAAAACAAAAAACAAAAAATCAACTCTACCACCTGAGATTTTTTATGATTTTGAGTTATCATTGAAGTTGAAAATTTTACAAAAGGCATATTTTCAAAATTGTAAATCAACCATAACACATTCATAACTCAAACTTAACTTCAAAATTCTTAAAAAATTCATGATTGGTAACATTTTTAAATTATCATAACTCAACATAAATCAATGGTGCCACATTCTACCAATCAGACCCAATATCTTTTTAAGAATATTTTTTTCAATAAAGTTTTGATCATGGTAATTTGTAGTACTATTACAAATTATAATTTGTAATTATAATAGATGATAACTTCATGTCTTCAGCATATCTAGGTAAAAGATGTTTTGTATTTGGTTTTGGTTTGAGGTTTTCAGATTATAACAAAATGACTACATGAAACCATGTTGCATGTAGGAACAATAAACTATTAAGATTAAGTAAAAAGAACTAAAGAAGAATGAAACTAGATGCGGATCCATTTGTCCTGAACGGGAGTTAAACTTTGTAAGAATATTTAATCTTATATGTGGATATTTTTTTTGTTTATAATGTTAAGTATTAGCAATTTGTTAGTTTTTATTTTTATTTTTATTTATTTATTTATGAAATGATATAATATGTAACGATATAGCATTTGTATGAGTTTAAGTTTGGTTAGGAATGAGTTTTTTAGTACTAGATTACTCGATCAGTAGTAAATTCTGATATTGGACCAAACAATTTCATTTCAAAGTAATCTACCACCAAATTTTTATGAGGATTATTAAAATAAACATATTGAATTATAAGAATTATTATAGTATTTTTCTTGGCAAATCTTAAAATCTGAATTTATATAAAAGAAAATTTTTAAAATTAAATGGAAATATGCTGTTTACCTTTTCAATTCTGTAACTTAGTTCCACGGAAACGATTTCTAATTTAACCCAAAAGACACACAAAAACAAATTTAACGGTTATTGGAGTCCATTATAACAATTACAAAATTAAAGTTTCTGAAAAAACTAATTTCAATAGTTTCACCTGTTTGATTTGAGAAGATCTTAAAGTCTTCGTTAACCTTCACATTTAAAATCCAAAAACATGACAAAAATTTCTCAAATATCCAAAAATAAATTAACAAACTAAGAATGTTTTTAAGAAAACAACTTTCATAGATAAAATTGGCTCTCGATGCAGAATTTTGATACGTCTCTTGGATTATTTTCTGACATGCCTATGAACAAAACAAATCAAACCAAAATGTTTTGTTAACACATAATAAAAATATTATATAATAATAAAAATTTAATTAAAATAAAGAATATTAACATTAAAAAAAAATCAGTGGCTTTTGTTTGAGATGATGCATTGTATTGGGAATGCCTCTTTATATAAGGAATTGGGGTGAGTAGATAATTATTAGCTTGCAGAGTAAGCCGATTGACTTGAATTGAGAATATTCGAATCAAATCTAACAAACATTAAGTTGATTGACTGTTAAAACTTTATAATTATTAGGATGCAGAGTAAGCCGATTGACTTGAATTGAGAATAGTTGAATAAAATCTAACTAACATTACGTTGATTTGACTGCTACAATTTTATAATTATTAGCTTGCAGAGTAAGCTGACTGACTTGAATTGATAATATTTGAATCAAATATAGCTAACATTTCGTAGGTTGAATGTTACAATTTTATGAGGAAAAAATTAGTTAGTAACAAATTAATAATTTTCAAATGTTTAAAATAATATCATACATGTTTAAAACAAGATGTAACAGATTTAGAATATTAAAATTAGATATATAGTAAAACCTCTATAAATTAATAATGTTAAGACCATAAAACTTTATTACTCCATTTTGTAGAGAGTATTAATTTTATTGATAAATTAATAATTATAGAGAGTTTTTTGAATTTCAGAAAAATTGTATTGAAAATAAGAAATTGAAGACAATATTTCAATATTTTAGAAGCATTTACATATTATAATTTGTTTTAATAATATTTTGATGCAATTTGAGAAGTTAAGATCAAATATATTTTTATATAGTAAGAAGAAACTAGATATAAATTCTAACAAAAATACAAATTTACAAATAAAAAACAACATTATAATCATTTTTACTAGAATATATTATTTATATGTTATAAATTTATATGATTATTAATTTATGACTATTATGGAACCATATATTTACATAGGATTTTCAAATATATATATATATATATCTAATTAATTTATTGAATATTGTCTATTGGTGGCTCAATTTGAGAGCCTAGAAATTTATTAATTTATAGAGATTATTAATTTATATATATCTAATTAATTTATTGAATATTGTCTATTGGTGGCTCAATTTGAGAGCCTAGAAATTTATTAATTTATAGAGATTATTAATTTATAGAAAATGATAAATTCTCTCTCCCTCGCTTTCTCTGTCTCAAATTCGGTTGTCAAGCAAAGCAATAAGCTCCTCCTCTGCCGTCGTAAGTTCCAAAAACTTTCTCTTCCTGAATCACCCTCGCCTTCGATTTAAAGGATCCATCTTTGATTCTGGGTTTTGGATTTTTTTTTAAAAAAATTTGTATTGTTTGATCGAAAAACATTCAATTCGATAGGAGGAACTTGTTAAAATCGAGTTGTTTTAGTATTGTAGTAAGTAATTTATATATGTGGGTATGAGAGACTCGATAAGCAATTTGTCAGATGAGATTCTTGGCAAAATCCTGTCTTTACTTCCGACAAAAGAGGCTGCTTCCACATCGGTTCTGTCCAAAAGATGGAAGAACCTGCTAGGTCTTGTAGACAATCTATGTTTTGACGAGTCGATGGTTGTGTACCCCAACGAAGAAGAAGCAGAAAGTGGTTCACATCGCTTCTCTGATTTCGTAGACAATACATTAGCTCTGTTAAGCAATAATTCTCACATAAAGAAAATCTCTCTCTGTCATCTATCTAGACGTGGCCGTTACGATGCATACCACCGTTGGATCTGGAATGCCATGGAACGTGGTTTATTGGAACTAGACTTGCACGCCTTGAGCCGCTATTATAGTGTTAATATAGAGACAGAGTTGTTCACGAGCAATACACTGGCAAGCTCACACTATCCGATCCATATAGTCTTCAAGCCACACGTGTGTTTTTCCCTGCGCTCAAATCACTGTCTCTCTTATCACTTGATGGGCTTGATCATCCCAACTATTGTGGCCTCATTGATGGCTGCCCTGTCCTGGAAGAACTGTTCATATATGAAGCTGATCCTTTCGATTTACCATGTGTCGGTGCAGGTGTACAAAGTGAATCCATCAAGCGACTTGTGGTTTCTGTCAATCTTCCGGGTTCTAAAAACTTTCACGAAGTAGCTTATTTTGACACACCAAGTCTTGTCTTCTTTGACTATTCTAGTTATGTCTTCGAAAATTATGATTTAATTGATTTGGGTTCGCTTGTCGAACTCAGGCTGAGTCTCCGGTTATGGGAGTCAACTAACAATTATGATTACTCTGATGATGATGATGATGATTACTATTATGATGATGATGAGGGTATCTATGGTGATATTACAAATCTAGTTGCGGGTTTAACCAACATCATGACCCTTCACTTGTCTCCCAATTCCCTTGAGGTCAGTTCTTCTTCTGTTTTTTCTATTGATTGTGTTTTATATGGTTTTTGGTTGTGATGATCATCATGTATAATAAATTCAGGCGTTTCATTTCTGTTGTAAATCCATGCCCATGTTCAACAACCTCGTTAATTTATCTATTGAGAGTAACAAGGAAAAAGGTTGGCAAGTAATGCCGCTTCTCCTCGAGAGTTGTCCAATACTACACACTTTAGTCATCAAGGTATGATCAATTTCCCTTATTGAGTTGTTGTTTCTGCCATTAAGCATGTCAAAAAAAATACATGACACCATTAAACATTGCAGGGGAGTAAGTCACCTTTCAATCTAGCAAGTATATCTGAACCGGATTCACCTTGAACAAACAAAACGGAAAGCAGAATAGCTTAGAACATGTAACCAAAATTACTCTGAACTAACCAGCGGAAACTTTTTGATTCAAAAAAGATTTTCTTAGTTCCCTTTCTACTTACACTTGTGTTGCAGCTGCATACACATTGTTGCCCACAACAAAATACCCACTCATTTGTATTGATGGAACCTGAGAGAGTAATATTAGACACATCTCCCGCACACAATACAAAAATCTTAACCAACACAAAACGGAGAGAGGGATCTCACTTACCTGTGCATCGGAGCATTAATAAACTACCGAAATACCCTTTCTGATGCATCGGATCATTTAAAGATCCAAACCCCTCCAGCCAAACCACAACTTCATTTCTCCCCCAGCGAATTGCTTATTCATCATCTCTCTCCCATACTCAGAAAGCGAATTCGTCTTTCTCCAAGTCAAAACATGGATCATCAGGAGCAGGATCAGGATCAGGATCTTGGACCAGCGCAGAAGAGAGTAAGAGGAGATCCTTCTCCGCCACCTCCCGCCGTGAGTTTCCTCCCTCTCCTTCGTTGTCAACCAATGGCGAGTTTTAGGGTTACGATTGAGGATTAGAGGTTTACGATTCGACGATTGAGGATTATAGGTTTAGGATTACGATTCGATCTGAACAAAATGAAAGAACGGTTACGATTCTCGAGACTTATTAGGGTTTGGTTAACGAAAGGGTTACGATTCGACGATGGAGGATTCTAGTTTAGGATTACGAACGGTTTGGATTCGATCTGAACAAAATGAAAGAACGGTTACGACACTTGCTCTGTTTCTCTTTTCACAGAACAACGTTGATCACGGCAGTGACCTTGATGATGATGCAGAACAAGTAGCATTAGAAGGAATTGAAACGAACAACAGTGAGGCACACGTACAAAAGACTCTTACAGATTTTCTTATGCAGCGAAATTCTGTAGCTGGTATCTTCACGTCGCCTCTGAGTTACAAGAATCCTGTGCATTGGTTGGGTGTAATCTCACTCGACAGAGATCTTTGGGCGACAACAATCATTACTGCTGCATTGGCCATGAGAATCTCTCTTCAATATGGTCTTCCAAGACCACAGCGTTTCATGTTTATCATGGCCTCGATGAAACCATAAGGCAAAGAGATGAGCTATGTTGTGCATCAATAATACTTCAAGAGATGAGCTAAGTCTCGGTTCCTTTCTTGGTCTTGAAGAGCACTGCAGAAGACATGGTTTTCCCAGAGATATTTTCACGAAACTTCCCTGGAAAAACCATGTCTTCTGCACTGCTCTTCAAGACCAAAAAAGGAACCGAGACTTCCTATTTTTCACTACGCCTCCTAAGAAATACACTGCCATAGGAGATCTGATTTGGAAAGCAAACGCCCAGTGTACGAGACCCATCAATGGGCATGAGATAGCTGTCACTATCTTGAATTTAAACAACAGCAATAAAAATGGGAAAAAAGAAAGAGGGATGGAGACTCCATCTCTACGAATACCGTGATCTCTCCATGTATTGCCTCTCCATGGAAGTCCAAGGAGTTCCACAGCTTAAACTCCCTCCTAAAACGCCTAACCAAAAACGACCCAAACCTGGGGATGACCTAGATGGTGGTGACGGAAAAGAGAGGACTATGAGACAAGGCAGAGGGATCAACTTTAGACTCTGGTAAATCTAAGGATGTCGACTTAGGTGAGCCCCCTTGACTTTGAAACTAGGATTCAAACTTAACTGGTGATACTAAAGCTGTTTAGGTTGTCTGGCCATCTTTCCTTAGTGAATACCATAGTGAATTCCGCAATCTGATTTAGTTTAAGCGATTATCTTTAGAATCTGCAGGCTTTCATGCGGATGATTCACAAGCAACATTGAATGTTTCACTGAGTAAAGAATCTGTGGGGAGAGAACTATACCATAAACATGGGAATAAAGAAGCAAAGTCAGAGGTGTGTTATTACATAGGAGTTGGTGTAGTGTTGATACTTGAGAATGTTTGCTGTTATTCTTAAAACAAATCTCATGGTTTTTTAGGTTACAGTTTTTGCTCCTTCACGGTCGTCACACTATGCTAACATTGTTGGGCCACAATTTTAATAAGACAAATGGGTCTATAAAATTGTGTGAGTTTGAATTGAAATGGGCATGGGCCAATGAGTGCCAAAGCCTCATTTGGTAAGTGGAATGTGAAAAATGTCCCACATTGCTTTCAAGTTATGTTTTGAAGTGATATATATAGTCATGGTCATACAATGGTTTAAATGACTATGGAGAGAGAAAAAGAGGACTACATCGTCTTGCCGCTTCGCGGCTTGGCTTTAGATTAGGCCCTAACAGCATACCTTTTTTTAGGGAAAGTTCATAAGGAATTTTGAGGCCCATTAAGGAATTCATAAGGAATTTTTGAGGCCCATTAAAAAAAATTCATAAGGAATTCAGATGCGCGAGTTAGCCGAGATAATTCAAAAAAAAAGAATATTTGAATATTCACCGGGAATATCGCCAGCGAAAACTGCCCTCTCATCCCTATATATATTCTCGAAACTCGAGTTATTTAATCACTCATTCATTCAATCATCGATCTGAAAACCAACAAAAATCCTCTCGTCTAATTTTTAAATCGTAAGTCCATTTCGAGAGTATCATAGAATCTATAGTTCGTTGGGTTCTTTTTCGAGAGTTGTGAAAAATAATCGGTTTGCAATTGTATCTTGGGATTCAAAAATCACACCGAACGGTCACACTACTGGCGATTTATTGAGTTAAGGACAGAGACCAAGTCTCGTCTTTGCATATTCGGTGTCGCGTTTATAAGATTTAGCCCGCAATTTCATTTCCAGAAATTCGAGCGCCTACAAACATAACACTAAAGAACATATTTGAGGTGATTCTCTCAGTTAGTTTTTCTTTATAACATTTGTGAAATGGGAATTTGTTGCAAAGTTTGAAATGTTTCCTTTTGCAGCCACTTTACAGGGAGTTGTATACATTTGACCCCACATTCTTTTTCACTCCCTCTTTCCTCAAGGCCATCAATGGAGACACAGTAGAAAGCTTCACAAGTGTAATTTCTGGTGTTTGTGTCTCTGAAATGCTTCAGCCTAGATTCTGTGAGATGATGCTATCAAAGGTAAACAACCCATCATCTTACAACTTATTCTCTGTCGTGCTCTTACCTCTTTGTTTTTGTTCATGAGACCAACCAATTGTTTGATTCATCAGGTAGAAAATTTCGGAGAGTGGGTTAATATGACAAAGATCCAGATCATGAGACCAAACACCATGAGCAAATACAGTATCGTGCTTGACGATTTTGGCCTGGATAGCATGCTTGACAATATCATGGAGGGTTTTGTCTTTCCTGTTTCCAAAGGCAATGCAATATATGACTTAAATGCTTGAATAAGCTCATTTAGTAAATACAGTAACACTAAACATATCTGTACTTGTTCTGCAGTATTCTCTCAAGTGTGTGGATCAACGTTTGACTCTCGCCATGGATTTGTTGTTGAATATGGCACAGACTTAGGTAAGTCCCCCCTTGATTCTCTGCAAAAATTGTCGATATTTCATGAGATGTGTAAACATATACTGTGATACTTAAAGCTGCTTAGAGAAAACCACCGAGTAAATTCTTTAATAGAAAACATAAATCTGGTTTAGTATAAGAAACGATCTTTTAAATCTGCAGGCTTTCATGTGGATGCTCCAGAAGGTAAACAATATTACAAGCTTGCCTCTCAGAGTTTTCAGAACATGTACAGTTGATATAAATTCTCTTCTGCTTTTCCATTGCAGCTCTGCCTTTAAGAGAGATGAAAAGATATCTCAAGGAATTCTCAATCTGGTGAGGTCAATGTTTCTGAGAAAAGAAACTAAAGCAAAGCCAGACTCTTGGTGCCGGAAGAAAGGTATAACCAAAAGACAATGATTTTGCACAAGTTTATGACAAGTTGATTTCAGGATGGGTTATGAATCCATTGTGGTCCTTACTTGCACGAGTTTATAACAAAGTACAGAGAGTGAAGCTGAAGCTTGATGAAACACTACACATAGCTTACACAATTGGTAATCAATCGGTCAAGTCCTCAAGTATTACTTTGCTGTTTCGACACTTTAGTTGAACAAACCTGAGTAATATGTACATGAATCATTTGGGGCTCTTTGTGTTTTGAAACTTTACTATGTACATGAAACTTTTACCTGTACAAAAGGAATCATATAGTATAGATCTCAAGAAATCATAGTTGTTGGCGGTGAAACCCAATTTGTTCAAGTTTTGCTTTCCATCCTCCAACAATATGTCATTGTAATCCGACGAATTCTTCCTTTTCCTTTCTCCACTCTTTCTAATTCACTCACGGCTGAGGACTTGTAAAAAGTGCAAAAAATTGATTTCAGCATTTACAGGAACAGGAAGAAAGTTGCATGAATCATGATAAATGTGCATAATCCCTCAAATTCTTAAAATGATCAAGGTTTTTTTAGGTTAAGTTATAAATACTCTTGGGTTACCTTCATTATCTGACAATGTTCTGAGCAAAGCGAGGTTCACTAGTTTATATATAGGAAGCTCAGTTACCAAGTATCGAAATCATACAAGTATTCAACATATGAGAGATTTTGACGAATTATTCCTAGCCTTGAACATTCACGATCCCAAAGATATGAAAACTCAGACACAATAATGGTCTCTGACCTTAAAAGCTCAAGCAAAATAATGAAAGACGTATTTGGTAATTAACTGAGTGATTATTAAGAAAAAAAGTGTCTAACGTAGGTGAGGAAAAATTTTAAACAATCTTAGGCTCATATTTAACTACAAAAGCCAAGATAACATACAGGGGCGGACCCTGAGTGATATTTTTTAAATTTCCTTTAATAACCTTTTATATGTTCAATTCCAAAACATTACAGACAACATGAGAAGGGGAAAAAAACGTATATGGTATTCTTCTCGCATTTGTATAGTGATTATTGCTTGTCGGTAGGTGAAACACCCCGTCCCGGAAACCACTAAACCGGAACCGGTTAAAGCCACAACAAACCATGGAAAACGAGCATTTTAAAAATTTTCTAACAGCTTAACTGAATAAATAAAATCCACTTTATTTATTCCAAACACCAGTCAAACCAAACTAACAACCTAGCGGAAGCGAATACTAAATAATCCATCCAATCAAAATAATTAAATAATCAATAACACCAATAAGGACCCTGGTCATGTCATCCACTCCACAGTCTTGGTCCCACGAGCTCCAGCAAGACTCAATCCTTACCTGCATCACATAAGGAGATGCCTCAGTATAAAAGATACTGAATGAGGCACAAAACTACACAACAGCTGAAATTCATCAATGTGAGCCACAACCACACAACACACCAACAAGCAACGCATAACACAAAACAACAACACACATTCATACCTTTAATGAACCACACAAGCAACACCTACATGAGAACAACTCCAAGTCCTCATACACTACAACTAACACGCAAGCACTCACCTTTGCTCACAACGATTTCCTTGATGACACTTTCCTTTTTAAGAAACTTTCTTTTTTAGGAAACTTTTTTTTTCAGAAAACTTTCCTTTTTAGGAAACCTTCCTTTCCAGAAATTTCTAGGATTTCTTAAATGTCATAGCAACACAACCACAACCTCCCTTCCTCACCCTATAGCCAACCACAACAACAAAACAACCTTCAACCTAAACTGGAAAAATATCAGAAACGATCAGCCTCAAAGATGGTATCACAAATCGATATCTAACCGTTCACATTCCAATCGCACCATTGAAAATAAACTCCTAGATGTCCTGAAACTATCCCCAAAGTTTCATGATGATCCGACAATAGATGAACTCGCAATCTCTCTTTGAATCCACGTTGGTCTAGATCGCGTCTGAAAAAGGACACCTCACGAAAATGCGAATAACTTTTAGAATATTAATCCAAATCAACATCCGCAAAGTGGTATCTCTAGATATAAGGGTTAACTACAACACCACAAAAATTTCTTTACCATTGAAAACGATTTACTAGGTCGAACCTTCGTTCTACCACGACATGTCGGATATATCTGCATCTCCTTCATGTGCAGATTTCCTTCTTGTCTTTCAGCCACACTCAGCCTCTCTCTTTCTCTCCTTGAAAGGTGGCCACGAAAATTATGAGAAACAATTAGGGTTTCTGCAAATTTTAGTGTTTAAATAGGTTTAGGTTTTATTCTCCAAAATATTTCTTAACTCCCTAAACTTTTCAGTTTTCCCAATTCAGCCCCATAACTCTTTAAACTATCAATTAAACCCAGCAGGAAAAATTGATTTAATCAACGCAGCTATTAATTTTTAAATACTCCAATTAAACCCCAATTAAAAGGAATACGGATGTTACAGTAGGCATGGCCAAAATCTAACTGTAACCGTATTTCAGACCGTAACTATACCGTTTATTAACTGTAAGAAACTGTAACCATATAAATAGTTAAAAACCGTAACCGTTAACTATAAAAATATGGTTAACCGTAAATTATTAACCGTAACCGTATAAAAACCATTGGTTAACCGTATGGTTAACCTTAAAATTATAACTGTAATCGTTTTGAATGTAGATAAAATTTACTCATAATTAATTATAGTTGTAATTTTTTGTGTAAACTAAAAACGCTACTAGTATTGGGGGTATTGATCTTTATTTTAATCATCAAATAACTGAATCGCATTTAATTGTATATAACCATAACCATGTATAATTATAACCGTTTTAACCATCACCAGTTTAACCGTATATTAAATCGTTAAGGTTAAAGTTAAATAAAATGATAACCGTAAACAATTGTTAATTAACGGTTATGGTTATATACGATTATAACCTTAATAACCGTAATCGTGGACATGCGTACTTGTAGGTGTGGCTTTAATTGTGTGGTGACATATATTTGTTTCCCATTGTTTATAGCTTTATAGGTGCGTTTATATCTATGGGTATATTGAATTGAATATTTTGAGAGATTTGAGTTTTAATGAGTTTTGAGATGATTTGGTGAAATTTTGGTGAATTAAAAATTTTGTTATTAAATTTTCTGAAATTCCACCTAAAACTATGAGATTTGGTTTTTTTGTAGTTTTTACTAAAAAATCCCCTCAAATCTCACATAAAAAATTTAAATTAAATTCTAATCATGTTTTCAATAACAGTGGATTTAAGTGTATAATTTAAAATCATCAATCCAATAACACTGGATTTAAAAAATATTTTTTAAATTATGTTTTAATAACACATGATTAATCAATAAACCTCAAATCTCTTTGAATGCTCAGTCCAATACACCCTCTTATTTAGAAGGCATTGTTTTTATTACTTCTACTCTGATCGTAACTTCATTGATTTATTTTTATAATAAAAAGACTATTGGGTGAAGCTGCGGTATTTTGTATTATTGTTTATCAATATAATAATTCAAATTTAATAAAAATTTATGGTTTAAAATATATATTTGTAGTTAATGAAAACAATTTGAATTTTCATATTTATATTTTATATCTTACTTGATGGAATATTATTTATTTTAAAATATATAATGCATTGAAAACAATTATATAATACATTAATTAAATAAATTTAATATGGTTAGTAGAAATCTTAATATTTTTTAGATATATGAGTTTCAAATATTCATATATAAAAATTCTCATACGTATGATAATGCAATATTTTCATTTGATTACGTTGGACTTGGCATTTCTAATATATTTATTTCTTAGATATATATACAATACATTTCGCAAAGATGGCTATTCGACCTTGTCGTAGCTATTAACATAAAGTCAGATCCACATAAAAAATATTGTGTAAGAACAAATCCAAACATCCAAAAATCCGATTTATAAATTTAGATAAATTAACCCATATTAATATATCATAAATCCCTTAATTAATTTTGTCCAATGGGGAGAGAGCTCAGCAGTCTTTAGGGATTCAAACACTATGTTAGATAACTTATACTTATACTTCGATTTTCATAAATATAGATTATATTTATATTTGTCTTACATATATTCTCTGAAATGTTCAACCTTCTTCTGATACTCCCATTATTCTCTTGAATCAACTATTAGTCTATGGGGCTAATTGGTAGTCTCTTCAGATCCTAAACCCTAAACCCTGAATCAACCCCTATTATTACAACAATTGTTAAGTAAAAGTTTTCTACAATCTCAAAAGTCTCATTTTGAGTCTTTAAAAAATTAAACTAAAAAAGATCCAGTAGTTTTTAAAAATAGTTCAAGATCCCTCTTACTAATACTAACTAACAGTTAGACTTTTAAGACTTAAAAATAAAATTAAAATTTTAAAATCTGATTGGTTGAAAATTAAATTTAAAGATTTTAAAATTTTCTAAAGCCTTAAAATCTAATTTTCTAAATCGTTTGGTTGATCAATTCAATAATAAAAAAATTAATATTAAATTACAGCTAAATAATAAACAAACGAAAAATCATACATGTAACAATAAAACTATTCAAAATAATTTATTATTTACTATTCAAAATAATTTATTATTTATTATTCATAATAATTTATTATTTACTATTCAAAATAAATAACAAAATTATGACTAATAAGCACATAATTTTGTCAATACATTAATATTATTAGCTTATAATAATCTATCAAGAATCATTCAAAAAATGGTTTCATAATAATTGCGGTAGTTATTTAATTTAATTTGATTTCAAGTATTTTTTATAATATTTATTTTCATAATTTGGAATCTCCCGAAGCAAGACCATTCGACCAAATTTTATTCAATTTGTCTTATTTCTTGATGAAAATTTTGATTACTAATTAGTTATTTAAGAGTTTTCTATTTTGTTCCCAAATTTTTTAATATTAATAAAATTTATTTATCAGTTTATGTCATTATTTTTATTTAAATATGGTATAACAAAATATATTTATTTGACAATTTCTACAGATTTTTTACTAATTAAACTTTTAAAAATATTTAAAGTCACAATTTCTATAACTTTTGTTAACAATCAGACTATTATATAGTAATAGCTTCTATAGCCAAAGTCTCTACAGTCAAAGTTTCTACCGCCAAAAACCTACAGCGAAAATGTAAAATAACAGTTATAACCAATCGGTTCCTGTATATAATCTTTTAGCTTGGTTTAAACATAACATTCATTTTCTTAATCTCATTTTTTTTTGGTTTTTTATCTAATTATGTAGTATTCTTTGGGATTGTGCATTGGAAAATCTCCTAACAAATTGTCTCTGATTCATAAAA
Organism: Cardamine occulta; assembly: GCA_028015245.1. Taxonomy (NCBI): domain Eukaryota; kingdom Viridiplantae; phylum Streptophyta; class Magnoliopsida; order Brassicales; family Brassicaceae; genus Cardamine; species Cardamine occulta. The sequence continues at coordinate 7,844,504 of CM051371.1, forward strand.
TAATGCTCTTGATATTTAATTCAGAAATACCATTTTAAAAAATCAGTACTATGTTTGTGTGGGATAAACATAACATGATATGTTCTAAAATAGAACGAGGAGAGACAATCGGCATGATACGAAATATTCATCCATCAACATGTGAAATATATTATCTACATGATAAGCCAGTATATGTCTATACATGAAGGAAGAAGACACGTGTGAGGGAGAGTGAAGCACGTGAGAATATAGAATAGGCTGAACATGTGAGTTGCATGTGGGAAGTTTAGAAGACAATTGTATATAAATACTTAGAGCATGATTATTGGAAGAACTTCTTATGGGATTCTTACCAATATTTTACTATAAATTTTGTGCAAATCGAGGTGGAGAGGTTCTTAAAATTAAGAGACTGTCTCTAAAATTTCTTATATAAAAACCGGTTCTTAAGAAGGGGTTCTTAAAACACGTTTACCAATGAAGTTTATATTTTTTTAATTTTAAGAACCCCTCTAGAACCTCCCAATAATCATGCTCTTAGTCTCCTCTGTTTAGGGACTTATGCTTTGTATTGTGATTGTTTATGACCTGCGAGTCATTGAGAGAGAGTTTAGATTCTTCTAGTGATGTGCTAGGGATCTTTTCTATCAATTCATTGTATCAATTGAGAGGTTAATAAGAATTACAGTTTCATTCTTATCACTACACATGATGATAAACCATATCAAATGGTGTAAAAGCTATGAAGAAATCAGAACAGTTGGAGGCGTTACATCCAAACATTCAAAGAAATTTGTAATGCAATAGGTCTCTTAGATGGAAATACATAATGAAGTTAAGGAAATATTCAATCATCAAAATATCGCTCTGCAAAACAGGTGTTTCCATATCATATATATATCTACTTACATTTAAATATTTTATAACTAATCCAACACAAACAATCAAATATGAGAAGAAACCAACAACGAAAACAATAAAAGGGCACACTGTTGTGAGACAAACTAATGTCTCACATTAGAAGATTAGAAAATAAATTTTTAATATATAAAACAAGTCAATCTCTAATTAGTATGAGACTTTTTGAGAAGGAGTCCAAAAATAAATTTGTGCGGGTGATGCCATTTGGGTCCAAAGCAGACAATATCATACTAATGAAGTGTTAACTTGGGCTTGTAGAAAACTCAACAATTAATTAGTATCAGAGCTTAGATCGAAAGCTGTGGACCTAAGAAAGTGGGTGTGGACTGCATGTTCGGTGTGGAATGAACCCTCAATGTGACACGATAAGAAGAGTGCCCCAAGAGAATCTTGCAAATAAGGGGTGACGGTGTTTAGGTGCCTAAAGTTTCGATGGAGGAGAGGTTAAGGTTTACACAATAGCTAAATACAAATCAATTTTTAAAAAAAATACTCAATTGCCCGAAATTTTTGTTTTTTTACTAAATGTAAATATAAAAATAAATAAATGACTATGCGGCATAACGCGAGTATTTATACCTAGTTCAAATACATCTAAAACAATTCAAATTCACGAAACTTAGCAAAATCCAAATTATGCATTAAACTCAACTAAGTACTAAATCCAAATTATGCAGTAAGCTCAAATAAGTACTAAATAATGCATTAAGTTATTCAACTTCATTATTCAAAATTTGAATAATTGTTGATTTCTAGAAGTGAATTGACTTTTCCGTTTGTCAGTTTGTGCATGTATGCATGGCAATTTAGTGTATGATTTCATCAACATTGTTGAAAAAGTATTATAAAGAAACAGGAGGAATATCAAAAAGGTGTGGCGTTGATTTGATTTATAATATTTGACGTTTCATAAATTCATATTTTGTTAGAGAAATTAATATACAGAATAAATAAAATTATAAATTTGAAGAAATATATATATTTTTTTTCTTTTGTAATCCAGAGGTTCATTTAGGTATTCGACCCAAACTAATTCTTTTTAAACCCAACTTTATTTTTGTACAGTTTTACTGTGAGTTGGTTGGTCAAGTAGAATCAAACCTAGGTTTTGAGATAGGTACATACCCAACTCCAAACCACTAGGATACCGTCCTTTGGTCTAATATATTTTGTTGATATCATGGTATGTTGTATTTTCATTTAGTGGTAGGAACGTAATCGTTTTAAACTATCACATGTGGGTCTTTACATTGATCCATCGCATATTAAATTTTGGTGAGGCCTATAGCGGGATAGCTTAATTAATCGCTTAACTCATATCCAAAAGAACTTGAATAATGAACGTGATCTAGTTACCTAAATTCTTTGAGTTTCTTTAAATTTACCTGACAAAAGCTTTGTAGTGAGGTGGTCACCACCTTTGGTTACTAATAACGTGTAATAAGTTCAACACACAAAAAATCCTCTCAACAATTTTTTTCTTCAACTCCAACACAACATTTTTTATTTTTCTATGCTTTATTTTTTTGCCTTTTTTCTTTGTTCTTTTCGTATTTTGTTAGGTAAAATGACAAAAAAAAATCATTTCTAAATTAAATTTATGTTTTTTTTTGGGGGGGGGGGGGATTTTGATCTACAATCCCACTAAATTTTACAATCAAAACTCAAACCACAAATTAATTTTGAACCATATAAAATTTATGTTTATAGACCCACCCACCCTCCCTCGAAACTGGAGTTTCAAACTACACAAAATTTTTAACTTATTCATGGAACTACCAAAAAAAAAAAAGTTTTGTTGCATCACATAACCAGCATTTCTCTTTTGGCATTCTATTTTTTTTTGTTTAAAGAAAATTTTTGTACATTTGGTTTGTTGAACTACCACAATTAATGAAATGGAAGGCAAACACCATTACAGTGTGAGGTTAGACCGGAGCTAATAATTGATGTTTCATGGTTTGTTTCACTTACTTCACTTTCGGACTAAACACATTCACTTGTTTTGACAAAAAAAAAGTACATATAAATAATTATATAAGACTTTACATCTACATGTCAATGGTGTCGTGATTGTAATATTATTGACACAAAAAGGTTTTCGAACTCCACTAGAAATTCATAATGAAATTGAACAAATCACCAAATAATTTTAAAAGGTGTAACAATTGGTAAAGTCAGAAGAAACAAAAGAAAAAAGAATCTTAATTTTTCCAAAAAATACATTATACAAAGTACAAAAACCTAGAGAAAAAGACAAAGTACTAAATGAGAAATAACAACGTCAAAAAGAATAAAAGAATTAACCAACCCCTCATCTCAATCTCTCTCAACCTCAACTCACAGTTTTGCTTTGCTCCAATATCTCATAAATTTGGTGAAAAGATCAATCATTACTTGCAGTGGTTCACCCTATCTCTCTTTCTCTTATCTCTCTATCCTATGAATAGCCATTTTCAGAAAAAAGAGAAACCTCAAAAACTCAAACCATGACTTCTAACAGAAGCAACCTCATGAATCTTTTCCTCTTTCATCTTCTTCTTCTTCTTCTTATACCTACACTACTCAAAGCTCTTAACACAGATGGTGTTACTTTACTCTCTTTCAAATATTCTATTCTCAATGACCCTCTCTTAGTTCTACGCAACTGGAACTACCATGATGAAACACCATGCTCTTGGACCGGTGTCACCTGTACAGAGCTTGGGAGTCCCAACACTCCAGACATGTTTAGAGTTACAAGCTTGGTTCTTCCCAACAAACAGCTTCTGGGTTCTGTTTCTCCCAATTTGTTCTTAATCCCACATCTAAGGATCTTAGATCTCTCCAACAATGTCTTCACTGGGTCACTACCGGATTCAGTATCTAACGCCGCTGAGCTTCGTGTTCTGTCCCTTGGGAACAACAAAATTTCTGGTCAATTGTCTGATCTTATCAGCAACGTGGCTAGTCTCCAGCTCTTGAATCTCTCTGCTAACTCCTTCACCGGAAAAATCCCTCCCAATCTCCCACTTCTCAAGAATCTAACTGTCATTTCCTTGGCAAAAAATTTGTTTTCAGGCGATGTTCCAAGTGGGTTTGAAACAGTACAGGTCCTAGATATTTCCTCAAATCTACTAGACGGATCTCTTCCTCCAGATTTCGGTGGAGCAATTCTACATTACCTCAACTTATCACACAATCAAATCTCCAGCACAATTTCTCCAATTTTCACCCAGAAATTTCCAGCAACCACCATTCTCGATCTATCCTTCAACAATCTAACAGGACCAATCCCTACAACCCCACTTTTACTTAACCAAAAGACAGAGTCTTTTTCTGGTAACCTTGGCTTATGTGGTCAGCCATTAACGACCCTTTGTTCAATTCCATCAACTCTTTCAGACCCACCAAATGTCTCTGAAACTACTTCACCAGCAGCAATAGCAGTAATGCCCAAAACTTCAACACCAAGAAACCCTTCAGTAGAATCCTCACCAAACCAAACACCTAAAAGCAAACTAAAGCCAAGTACAATCGTAGGCATAACAGTTGCAGATATAGCTGGTTTAGCTATCATAGGAATGTTCATCCTCTACATATATCAACTCAAGAAACGTAGAAGCTACCAAGAATACAGCACTTTCACCATCTTGAAAGAGTGTCTTGAGAAAAACGATACATCATCCGTCAAGAAATCGAGTCACCAGCCGAATCACAACGTAGCTGCCTCAGAGATCACGAAATCTCCAGCTGCAAAAACTGGATGCGTCTCGTGGATAATCAGAGGATACGACGAGACAAATAGCTCAGAGAGTGACATAGAGAACCAAGTTCAAGATCAGAAAACTATTGAGGCATTTGATCGAACAGGTGGTGGGCGATTGAAACAAAACACTGAAACCCAACTTGTGACTGTCGATGGAGAGACAAAGCTGGAGCTAGATACTCTACTTAAGGCATCAGCTTACATACTTGGAACCAACAGAAGCGGCGGAATCGTGTATAAAGCGGTGTTAGAGAACGGCGCAGCTTTTGCAGTGCGGCGAATCGGGACGGAGAGTTGTACGGTGGCGACATTGAAGGAATTCGAACGGGAGATTCATGCAATCGCTAAACTTCGACACTCAAATCTCGTCAGAGTTCGTGGCTTCGTCTGGGGGAACGAAGAGAAGCTTCTCATCTCCGATTATGTTCCAAATGGAAGCTTAGCTTTCTCCTCCTCCATTTCCGGTAAGTTTCGATTAACGGGGTGCGTTCCTTCATATTTGCTATAATACGCATTAGTAACCAGTGCATTTTAGAACTTCACGTCACTTCATATTGGCGCATTTTAGCACGTGTCTTTTTAAAAACAACTCACACTTATCAAATTCGAAACCAGAATTTTGATTTACGAATTTATATTTGTTTTTGTTTTGATCTGACAACAGCAAAATCAGGCTCGTCTTCTCAAAACCCTCTCTCATTTGAGACACGGCTTAAGATTGCAAGAGGAATAGCTAGAGGAATTGCTTACATCCATGACAAGAAGAATGTGCACGGCCACATCAAGCCCAATAATATTATCTTGGACTCCGAGTTTGAGCCTATAATTACTGATATGGGCCTTGAACGCCTTATGACTCCGGCCCATTCACTCAAATCTGACACAACGTCTAGCTCACAGCACCATCCACCAGAGTGGTCCACAAACCAGAAACCAAACTCCAAATGGGACGTTTATGCATTCGGTGTTATACTCTTGGAGCTTGTCACAGGCAGAGTTTTCTCGGTCGATCGCGATTTGGTTCGCGATTCAGACCCCGATGAGAAAAGTTGGTTCTTGAAGTTGGTTGATGGGACAATTAGGGTTGATGTAGCTCACCACGAGGATGAGGTGATCGCATGCTTTAAGTTAGGCTATGGTTGTGTCTCTTCCTTGCCTCAGAAGCGACCTTCCATGAAGGAAGTGGTGCAAGTGCTAGAGAAAATGTCTGTTTAGGTGTTTGCTTATTCAATTTAGAAAGTTAGTAAATTTGTTGTAATGCAGATGAATTTACCTTGCGTTTTTATATTTATTGCTTGCTTTTTTTTCTTTGGATAAAATATCCTGATTTGTTGCTTACTTATTAATCACTACAAAAGTTTTATTCTAAGAAGGAGGCTTAATATAATACTACCAGAGAAAAAAATGAATTGATATTAGGTTTTTCCCTTTTGTTAATAAAAATTATTAAAATCAAAATAACGTATCAAAAAAATATTTCCGATTGCAATAATTTAATGCTTTCTATTTTTCACTAAATTTGTATTAATCATTAATGGCATATATTACTCCATAAACTTCAAAAATCATTTACTCAGAAATAAACTCACAAAAATCAGAAATTTATGTTACTCATGTTTTAATCAATTAGAATAAAGAGCCTGTTTTGGTATATAAAAAATCAATCTTACTTATCTACTATTCCAATAGATTTTATAATTCAATTAGAATAAAAAATTTATATGAATTGAAGAATAAATTTAGATTTTTTAAAAAAGTGGATTATTTTCAATATTTAAATATATATCACGGAATAAAATTAAAATTAAAAATATATTTAAAAATATTATAAATAATTATGATATGACTCAAATGCTCCTTAAGATTTTCTTTCAATTATCTGTTGCATTTGCAATGACAATCAATCAAATTCAAAACAGTCTTTGGAAAATGACAATTAATTTGTATAATTTTTTAAAATATATAAAAGTTGTATCATATTAGATATTTATATTTATAATATAAAAACGTATTATACATATTAGATATTTATATCTATAATAATAAAACATATTATCGATAATATATATATATATATATTAACAATTTTAATTAATACAACCCAAACCATCTATAATAATTATAATAATAAGATGCTAAAAATATTTAAAAAAATATAATCTAAAACATGTATAATAATATATAATTATATAAAATAACAAACGTATGAAACAATTATTTTTCCTCGTTGCAGAACGCGAATTACTATCTAGTGTTTTTAGTAAAAGTTTAAGGTTGTTTATGCCTTAGTTTTCGTGTAACCAAGTTTCTACTTAGAGATTATCACTCATATTGAAATTTCCTACATTTTATATGGAAACTTAAATCTTATATCGGTTTGGAAAAAAAAAAAACTAGATTTGTTATGCATGTTTAAAGATAAATTAGTTTTTTTTCTCGTTAGTAGAAAAGATATTTTATTTTTCTTGGCTAACTAATGTGCCAATACTAGATGATTTTGGAAACTTTCAACAAGATGCAGTAGCAACCTGATTCATAGCAATAACTTTGCATTTTCCACCAATTGAAAACGACGTCGTTTGGTTAAAATTGAACATATACAATAATTAAGATTTATACATATAAATATTTGTATTAGTCTTGACGATGGTTGTGGATCAACTGGTAATTAGCATGCGAAAAAATTTTAAATGTTGTGGGTTTGAGTCTCTTGTGTCCAAACTTAAAAAAAAAAAAAAAAAAAAAAAAAACAAACAGCAAAATGGAATTGTTTTATGCCACCTCGACTCAGAATAACACACAATATAGGGAATTTAGGTATTAAAATTTTGATTCTTTAAAATGTTGGGGGTATAGATTAGCTCTACACGTTTGAAGGTATGACCACGGTTATGATTATTATGGTTACTAACTACTGGTTACGGTTAGAGTCTTTATTTAACTTTAACCTTAATCATTTTATATATTGTTAAAGCGGATATGGTTAAAACGGTTACAGTTATATAAGGTTACGGTTATCACGGTAAAATACGATTCAATTATTTGATAGTTATGATAAAAATTAATATCATGATTTTTTTATAAATAAAAATTTTTAACCTATGTTGAAATAACTAGATAAGGATATATCAACTAATATTTATTACTATAATTATGTATATTTTATTTTATTTTTTAAACGGTTACGGTTATAATTATGGTTACGTCCTACGGTTAACTAACGCTTTTTATACGGTTACAGTTAATTAACTGTTACATTTAATAATTTTTTTTAACCATAACTAATATATTTTAACGGTTAATGTTACCATTATGAACTATTTTATACGGTTATGGTTCGATTACGGTTGAAAACGAAATGGTTACGGTCTGAAATATGGTTGCGGTTAGATTTTGGCCATGCTTACATGTTTATAAAGGTTGCAAAAAAACACTCCGCGGATAGTACGAGTCGAAAAATACTCTTTTCCCTATAATGCATATGACATTATCAAAAATATAAGTATTTTCATCATAAAAATCTTACAGTACCAATTCCAAATAGTGTAGGTGAGAGAATTAACTTTCTCATCTTTTGTTGTTAATTATTGCCTTAGAAGATATCATAAATTTTCTAAAATAATAAAGTAATGCTTAACAAAAACCAAGAAAAACCAAAATATACTGTTACTATCAATCATTAAAAATAAAACTATAATTAATATAATAAAATCTTTAAAATGAATTTAAAAGTTTGAGTCAAATCCTTTCTCTTCCCCTTCTTGATGCATCTATAGTAAAGCAAAACCTCTATAAATTAATACTCGATAAATTCATATTTCGTTAAATTCATATTTTTTTCGGTCCCAAATTTATATTTTGAGCCAAATATCATCTCTATAAATTAATAAACATGATAAATTTAAAATAAGTCTCAATATTATTAATTTATAGAGGTTTTACTGTATTTATTCTTTTTTACATTTTGTTCCAACTTTGTTTTTACATCCAAAAATTTATATATAATCTAATAACCATGATTATATGGCAAATATATATAGTTTCAAATTATATGGATCTATCAAGTCAAAATTAAAGAAACACTCAATAATTTAATAACAGTGATGGAAAAAGAATCATTTATAGATACATTTTTAAAAAAAATTTAACAACCCAGAAACCGCCAGATCATGTTTTGGCCGGTTCAACGGTTTTTAACAAAACATTTTGGGGTTTTCAATAAACCCCGGCCAGAGGTTTTGCCAAGTTGAGGTTCAACCGGTCACAACGACCGGTCCGGGTTGATTCTCTAAAGTAAAAACATTGAGTTTATACACATCGTAGTTTGGTGGTGCCTTACTTGGAATCTAACATTTTATCTAATTTATTTAACATTTTAATATGTTCACTTACTTTAAATAGTAAATACCCAAACAAAAAAGTATATTTTTAAGATACTTTTCTTTATTTTACATTTGATGAAATTCTAACACTTAGGAATAACATATTAGTGATGATATCACATCTTCAACTCTATATTAAAAATCGTGAGGATAAAATTTTTACTATCAAATCCTCATGATGATATTATAACAAATAATATAAAATTTTGATTATTCGTAATATGTTTACTTAAAATGTATGTTAGAAATTTCAAAAAGTTGTGTAACAGATTTAAGAATTTGAAAAGAAGACCCGTGATCGAGGTCTGCTAACTTGGCTTTACACTTATTAAAACGTCGATTTTAGCCTCTAAAACTCTAAAACCGACTTTTTGGATCTCAAGTCTATAAATACTAAACCTAAAGCACTAGGGTTTCGTGTGTCAATAAAAAAGTGATTAGAGAGTGCTTCAAGAATATCTTCAGCCGTGACCTCTTAGCAACTACACCGCAGCTCCAGAAGACCTTGAGGAACCCTAGAGGACGACGAGAGGCACCGCACCAGCCTTCCTACTCGTCGAAGCCCTTGAAGATCACTATCTCTTTTCTCTTAATGCTCTGTAATCTCAGAACCTTATTCTCTTATCTATGCAATTCATGAATTACTTTAACCTTGCTTTGATGATTCCTTTAAGTATGATTGAGTAATTTACTTGTTCGGATTAAGGGGTTAATCAAAGAGAGGGGGGGGGGGAGATTATCTACATTTTTTAAGTGGCGAGTCCATCGTCTTTGCATCATCTTTATATTGTTCTTTCGTTCTGATCTTTCTCGTAATGTATGTAGCTAGCGTCATGAACTAGCAGCTGATCTTAGGCATCTAGGTTTCGTTATCCACTTGCTTAGTTTGTTTGATGAAAAGATTAAAAATTCGCTAGACGGTAGCTAGGTGCTCACTATGGGCCTAGCGCCGAGGTGGATTAATCGGGACCTAGACGGGGCCTAGGCGCCCTAGGCGTTAATAGAGTATTTACATAAATTTTAAATATTTTTATATTTATATAGTAAATTAGTATGAGTAAAATTATTTTTTATCTCTTCAAGGTTTTATTTCCAATTTAAATATTTTTGTGCTTCATATAAAAATACTTTTCTTTCAGAAATAAAAGAAATAAAACTAAAATGTAAGAAAAATAAAAAATATATTCAAAACCAAAATAAAACTCAATGTAGAAACATATCTAATTCTGGAAAAATAAAACTTAAACCCAAAGTAATCTAAAATAAATAAAAATAGCTAAAAAAACATCAAAAATGTAAAACAAAACGAAATCAACTAATCAACTAATCTTCTAAAATTCAATATCACCTGCTCATTATCAGATTCAAATTCATCAGAATCAATATCTTCTCTAAGATCATCATTTGGCGATTGGTAAATAGGTTCACCATTAGGCTCTTCACCGATTTCACTGATGTAACCCGATTTAACCTATTTGACCCGATTTACAACGCTTTGGTATGATTTTGGCGAGTCACCGATTAGCACCACCGAGATGAAGAGAATCGTGACGTTCTTAGGGTTGATTCCGATATCTTGGATGCCTAGCCGCCTAGTTGGCCGATTTTTAGAACACTGCATTGATCCTATGTTGGATGAGTATCGCGTCATACCAAGCACATACCACTCAGTTATGGAGTTTTATAGATTATAATTAAACTTGATTTTAATGCTTTGATATATGTGTGTTGTTGCCTGCGTAAGTTGAGTACCAAGACATATTGATCTCAGCCGGTTTTCTCTATGGTAATAAGTTAATCGAACTTTCTTGTTTTATAGTCCGAGACTTAGGAGTAGACATGCATTTACATGAACTTATCTTGAATTAATAGATCACTGAACCCCGAAGATCTCTTGAATGCCCAACGCCTGCTCTCTATTGATTTACATCTTGTTTTACTTGCTATTTTGTTTACTTGCAACCGTGACAACAAAACCCCCTTTTCATATTTTGGTTCTAGCCTTACTTGTTTCTCTAGATTTGCAAAACAACTTATCTCTTTGTGGGATTCGATACCTTAAGTGCTATAATTGATTCGTTGTGCACTTGCGGCTTATTAGTTGTGTTAAAAGAAAAATTGACTTTGACAAACACATCATACACACAACGCACACATCAATATCTAAAAGCCAAATACCTTTTTATATATCCAGATTTGTAACCAAAGGGGGTAATGGGTTATCATCAGCCATAGATAACGTAGATGCAAGCCAATACCCATATTTACTGTATACTGGCCATCCCATGTATGGCTCCAAAGTAACGAATCCTCTATAGTCTGGTGAGGTAAATATATTTTGGAGATAATATGGTGATCATCTGGATCAACTAACTTTGAAATTTTATTGGCATTCGATTGTCTATTGGCAGCGTCTATGAGTTCTTCAACTTTTCCCTCAGGGTTTGTCATTGGAAGTAATGTAGGAGCTCGCGGTGGGTTTGTTGGGAGCCAATGTTCTGTTTCAATCTTAGTCTGATGTCCATTCCTAATTATTACTTGGGTACCACTCTTCAGTAGTGCAGCACCAAAGCGAAGAGAGTTCCAGCCATAGGACGGTTGCGATCCCCCACCCGCACTCAGTAATGTACCATCCCTAAAGTAACGTGCCTTAAGTATCTTGAACACAAGGCTTTCAGGGCGTCTAATTATTTTTCATACTTGATTTGCCAATAAAGCCTAGTTGAATTGATAGAGGTCTAGGAACCCTAAGCCACCTAGACGGTTTGGAGTTTTCATCTTTTTCCATGATACACACGATATCTTCCTCTTCTCATTTGTACTTCCCCACCTGAATCTAGCTATCATACTATTGATATCCGAAGTTATGGCCAGTGCTTATGAATCTAATGAAACTCATTTTATATACCGATACATCATTTTGTACATTGTATTTATACACTAGTAGTCTACCGTATTTGTACACCATATTGTACTAAAAATACGGTATACAAGGGTGGTGTATAAGGGTGATGTACAAATACGGTTTACAAGGGTAGTGTATAAATACGGTGTACAAGGATGGTGTACAAATACAGTGTACAAGAGTAATGTACAAATATGGTATACAAGGATGGTGTACAAATACAATGTACAAAGTAGTATACAAATATGATATACAAAGATAGTGTATAAATACGGTATACAAATATAGTGTACAGAGACATGATGGTGTAGAAGAGACCTGATGGTATACACATACATGATGGTGTACAAAATATGCTAATGTACAAGATATGTTGGTGTACAAGATATGCTAGTGTACAAAGACATGATGGTGTACAATAGATCTGATGTGTTACAAAACATGCTAGTGTATAGAATTTGAGTGTTGGATACGTCATGGTGAATATGAGGTGGATGACTGTATAAGATATGAGTTAGTGGATGAACTTATGGTGGATGATATGTACAAGACGGGTATACAAAAATTGTATGCAAATATATTAATGCACGATATATAATGGTGTATGAGATATCGGTGTACAAGATGAGTGTACGGAATGAGATGTACATTAGTTTGAGAAAAAAAAAATTCCAGATTCAGAAAATATAACAAACTTGAAGTCTAAAATGTATCTTGTTAGATTTAGTAAAAGATTTGAGAGAAAAAGATTTTTATTTTTAAAAGGATTTGATAACTTATTTGTATTATAATTAAAAAAATACAAATTAGATGAAAAGATTAAGAGAAGAAAGAGAGAGAAAAAATTTTGCAGAAGAAGAAAGAAAAAAAAAAAGAAAAAACAAAAGAGGTTGTCTTATGCAACGGGCGTGGGGGCAAACTCGTCATTATGTAGCTGTATCTCATGGGAAGCTTTTGTCTCACTGTGTGTGTCAAAGACTTGGTTTGCTAATTGTAAATAGTAAAAGGTCCCATTTTCCAATTAAGTTCAAAACAACATCCCATTCAACAAATTAACCCGTCATTAAATATGTGTAGCAGTTGAGAGCTGTTTCGATTATCTGAAACTTCACCTAAACCGGGTAAAGTTTATTTGGTAACAACAAACCAATAAACTGGTTTTTTTCTATTTATTTTAATCAATTTAAGTAAACCGGGTTAATCGATACCCAATAGATTCTGATCATTTTCTGAATAATGGTAAGCTTTCCGTATAGATACATTAGCAGAAATCTCAACATGTTGCATATGAAATGAAATGAAATTGTTGATATTATTACTTTAGGAATTATCTTTAATTAATCTTACAAAATTAAATTAATTGAGATTTAACCAAACCATCTCTGATTATAAGAAAAACTCAGATCTTTCTCGTTTTACTCAGCCACCAACCTCTCTCCACTTACGCCACTACACACTTGCAATGTCTGCCGCCGCTGCCACCACCGCCGCGTCCTCAGCCAAACTCGCCGTGAATCCCCTCAAACACTCGTCTCTCTCCTCCAAATCATCTCTTCCATCCGCCATTTCCGTTCGTAGCCGCGATCTTCCCCGAAAAAAACTTATCCTCGTGAAATGCACCGCTTCCAGAGACGGAGCCAAACCAACCATTCTCGTAGCTGAAAAGCTCGGCGAAGCCGGTGTTAATCTCTTAGAGAAGTTCGCAAACGTCGATTGTTCTTATAACTTGACTCCTGAAGAGCTAAACACGAAGATCTCACTCTGTGATGCGCTAATCGTTCGGAGTGGGACGAAGGTAGGTCGTGAAGTGTTTGAATCTTCTCGTGGACGGCTCAAGGTTGTTGGACGAGCTGGTGTTGGAATCGATAACGTGGATCTGAGTGCTGCGACGGAGTTTGGTTGTTTGGTTGTTAATGCTCCGACTGCGAATACAATCGCCGCCGCTGAACATGGGATCGCACTTTTAGCTGCCATGGCTAGAAATGTTTCCCAAGCTGATGCTTCTGTTAAAGCTGGTAAAATCATTTTCGAATTTTCCATTTATTTACACTTTTTTTTTTCTTTTCTGTTTTTGTCATCAATGATTCTTGATTTTGTATAATTAAATTAGAGTAATTGTATTGTTTAGGGATCATAATATTTGCTGGATTGTGTCTGTAGTTAAGTTTTGATCAAATGTGAAATTGAAATGAACAGTTCTTGATGATTCTTTTTAACTGACTTATTTGTGGGATTTTGGTTTTGGTTTTGTTTTGTATATAATGAAGGAGAATGGAAAAGAAACAAGTATGTTGGTGTATCACTTGTAGGGAAGACATTAGCTGTGATGGGTTTTGGCAAAGTTGGATCAGAAGTTGCGCGACGCGCTAAGGGACTTGGTATGCGTGTTATTGCTCATGATCCTTACGCTCCTGCGGATCGTGCTCATGCCATTGGTGTGGATTTAGTTAGCTTTGATGAAGCGCTTTCTACGGCTGATTTTATTTCTTTACATATGCCTCTTACACCTGCTACGTCGAAGATGCTTAACGATGAAACATTTGCGAAGATGAAGAAAGGAGTTAGAATTGTTAATGTAGCTCGTGGAGGTGTTATTGATGAAGATGCTTTAGTTAGAGCTTTAGATGCTGGTATTGTTGCTCAGGCTGCTCTTGATGTTTTCACTAAAGAGCCGCCAGCTAAAGATAGTAAGCTTGTGCAGCATGAGAGGGTTACGGTTACACCTCATCTTGGAGCAAGTACTATGGAGGCTCAGGTTCTGAATTTTTCTTAACAAATCAAGTGATGGTTTTGTTGTGACATTCTGTTGATTGATTACTATGTTTGGGGTTTACAGGAAGGAGTTGCGATTGAGATTGCAGAAGCTGTTGTTGGAGCTCTTAACGGAGAGCTTGCTTCTACTGCTGTCAATGCACCTATGGTTTCTGCTGAGGTGAGTCTTCCTTAGCATATATTAGTAATAGCTTCGTATGTTCTATTGAAAGATGGGATTGTGGACATAGAAGAGGCTATTTTATGGTTTGATTATAGTTACGAAAGCTTATGTTATCCGTAGGTTCTTGCGGAGCTGAAACCATATGTGGTACTGGCGGAGCAACTAGGGAGACTAGCGATCCAATTGGTGGCTGGAGGAAGCGGTGTGAAGAATGTGAAAGTGACCTACGCCTCCGCTCGAGCCACTGATGATCTTGACACTAGACTTCTCAGAGCCATGATAACAAAGGGTATCATTGAACCAATCTCCGATGTGTATGTAAACCTGGTCAATGCGGATTACACTGCAAAACAGAGAGGTCTGAGAATCTCTGAGGAACGAGTTCTCCTTGACGGGTCACCAGAGAGCCCACTCGAGACCATCACAGTTCAGCTAGGAAACGTCGAGTCCAAATTCGCCAGCGCCTTGTCTGAATCTGGAGACGTCAAAGTTGAAGGAAGAGTTAAAGACGGTGTCCCACATTTGACAAAGGTTGGATCGTTCGAAGTAGATGTGAGTCTTGAAGGAAGTATAATACTGTGTAGTCAAGTGGATCAACCAGGCATGATCGGGACTGTCGGGAGCATCTTGGGAGAGTCGAATGTTAATGTCAATTTCATGACTGTTGGAAGAATCGCGCCGAGGAAGCAAGCGGTTATGGCGATTGGTGTAGATGAAATGCCGAGCAATGAGACTCTTAAGAAAATCGGAGACATTCCGGCTGTGGAGGAGTTTGTGTTCCTCAAGCTATAAGCTTTGGCTTGATTTTGTTTTGGTATTTGTTTACAGTTTTGAGAGTGTTGAAGTAGGTGAGATGAAAAAATAAGGTCTGCTTCAAGAATTTGACTTTTGAGGCTATTCATGTTTCAACTTTAATGTTCTGTTTTAATATTGTACCTTCCTTTAGACAAGTTTTAACCTAAAAGATCTGGTTTGAGATTTTTGTTCCATTTTACTATCTTTATGCAATTCCAATTTTGTGTTCTCTCCTATGTTCCTGTCATATTCCATATGGCTGGTGATGTGCTCAAAGAATAAGATTCTGATCATATGCTTCTAGAATGAGAAAGACAGAACACAGAATCTGACAAAGTGACAAGTTTCGTTCTGTGTCTGAATAAGCTTTTGAGTTTGGAAAAGAGACGGACCATTCTTAGCTTCCTTTGGGAATTTATTCCTTGCAGCCTTTTCTTCTAATGGGATTTTACCCTTTTTGCTTGCTTTTAAGTTGTCTCTGCAATTTCAAAATTTCCAGTGTTATTTCTTATTTTTCATGTGTTTCACAGATCTCATATAAACCCAAAGCTTATTCCTTTACAAGACATAGCTTGAAACATTTTAAGCTGTGTTTGTTTCACTATATCTCAGATTCCTTGATTTTTCTTTCTTATTTTTCATGTGTGTAATTACTCTTCATAGATCTTATATAAGCTTTGTTCGTTTACCATACATAGCTTGAAATATTGAAGTTGTGTGTTCGTTCTTTCACTAACTATCTCAGATTTCTTAAGTATTTTTTCTTGTTTTCAATATGGGAGCTAGATTTTCGCGTATAGCGAAAAGGTTTCTTCCTAAAAGTAAAGTAAGGATTTTGATGGTGGGTCTTGATGGTTCAGGGAAGACTACTATCCTTTACAAGCTGAAGCTTGGAGAGGTTGTCACAACAGTGCCTACTATCGGTATGTCACATAATCTTTTCTTTGTTTTTATTTTTTTGTAGTTTTGAAAAGCTCTCTTGGTGAGTGATTGATTCTGAATTTAGAGCAAATATATAGTTTCAATGGATCTATCTATTGAGGATTATGAAAGAACTTTGTTTGGGTAATTGGAACAACTCCAACCATATATACTTTGTGATCTTTTGTAGATCATAACTTATATTAGATAGTTTAGACATGCTTACGAGATTTGAATGATTTTTTCGGTCATCTCCAACATAATCCCACTTTAGATATCAATATACTGACAAACCTTACTTGGATCAAACTCAGGTTCTTATAGCATATTAATTTTCATGGACTTGCAACTCAAAACCAATTGGTAATTAGTAGATTGATCCATGTTGGTTATTTTATTACTTTAGGTCTCATTTTATTTCTGTTGTAGAATTCATAACAATAGCTAGATAAATTTCATGTCGATGTTGTATCAGTATATGCATCAGGATCATCAAGGTTAGTTTATGATTTTTCAGGGTTTAACCTTGAGACAGTAGAATACAAAGGTATCAATTTCACTGTGTGGGATATAGGAGGACAAGAAAAGGTAAATTTTATCTCTATACTAGTGCATAAACACATATTTGGCTATTCTTATGGGGATACAGAATCATTATATTGAATCTGAAAAAACATGTCGGCTTTTTTTTCCCAACAGATTCGCAAGTTGTGGAGACACTATTTTCAGAACGCACAAGGGCTCATCTTTGTCGTGGACAGTAGTGACAATGAAAGGATATCAGAAGCTCGAAACGAGCTACATCGCATACTAACCGATGTAAAATCATATAAATACTCTTTTACATGTTACTTATATCTTCTCCTCTGTATTATCCTAAAAACTTTCTGTATTGGTAAACAATATTTGCACAGAATGAACTAGAAGATGCATGTGTACTCGTCTTTGCGAACAAGCAAGATTCAAGAAATGCTTTACCGGTAGGCGAGGTTGCTAACAAACTTGGTCTGCACAGCCTATCCAAACGATGTTGGTAATAATGAAAACGTCTTCTCTTGTTCTTTATATATATATATATAATTAGAGGTAGAGGATAAACAAAACCTTCGTGTCTAATTGTGATTGGTGCAGGCTTATACAAGGAACCTCAGCCATCTCTGGTCAAGGCTTATACGAAGGACTTGAATGGCTCTCCAAAACTATCCCGAGCAAACCCGAACGGTCTACTTGGGATGGTAGTTTGCGGAGTAATTCTTCTGAGAGGAAGCTAGTACGCGGTCCGAGGTATTAAATGACTAAAGGCTTTCGAATGGAGTATGTAAAAAATGACAGTGTATTTTTGTACAGCTTGTTTGGTACCTCCGATTACGAGCAAACTAAATTTCTCTATATCATTTAGCTGTCTTTTGCGTTCTTTGTTTTTGCATGATTATGGCGCTTTGTTTTAATGTTTTCCATGTTTCTTAATGAGAGTCATTGTTGACTTTTATTTATATTATGGACTATGGAGTGAATAAGGTTTTTAGGGTAGGAATCTTTACTTACGCCCTTTTTTGAATTTGTTTCCTCTTTCATATTTTAGAATTTAGACATCTTTTAATAACTCATGAAAGATTCGATCCGTTTTCTTTTGGGATAGACTCGTAAAGCAAGTAGTGGGAAACTTTTATACTCATCTACCACCCTCTAATCTACTCTAGGTTCATTCTTGAATATATATATATATATATAGATATATAAAACCTATGAAATCATGAAATGGAGTCAAAATACACTCAAATGCATTCCTAAAGACAACTATTTACCAAAAAAAGAAAATACTTAAACTAAAGAAACACAAAATAAGAATGTAAATATTTCATTAACGCATTCTTACTTACTTGAGTAATTGGAATCCATACCAAATATTTAAAAAATAAATAAGTGGGAGAATGGTGGCAAAGTTGTGATTTTTTAAAACAGGAAAATGTGAATATTTTGATTAGTTTGCCTTTGCATCGAATAACAATTGTACCAACATAGATTATTATCACGCGATTATTTAAGGGTAAAAAATTAAAAAATGTCTTCCATTTTCTTATTTTGCAACGCCGCGATATTATTTGGTATAACGTCAAATATTTTTAAATTTTTTAGTATTCTTCAAATTCACTCTTATTATTTTGTATCCACATAAGAAGATCTCAATGAATATTAGCACGATTTCTCTAAGACTAAAAGAAAAAAAAAAGGATTAAACAAACTTATATAAAAAAGTATGTAAATAGAACCAACAGTGACTAAAATGTACACATCATCGATCCTTGTAAGCCTGAAAACGATTGTTATCAAATGCTTTTTTCTTTTTTTATAATAGTCTTGGATCTTGATGGATGAGGCTCGTACCAACCTTCGTTTTATTTTTTGATAAAAAACTTACCAACCTTCTCGGTGAGCATAAACTATCCATATGAGTGGAATAAAAGCATAAACTATCGTTTATTTTTCGGTTAACTATTATAAAGTTAGGCACTACAAATTGGCAAAGCCAAGAAACAGCTGTTTCCGAGAGAAGCCGCTGATACTGATAGTGACAAAATTGGTTGGTACCAATACCACAAATAATTGTTTTTGTTTCAACAAATATTAATAACAGCTGCCTTCTTTCATATGCGTATCAGCGTATCTTACAAAATAGACTTCGGTGTTTTCTTCTAAATATTTTATATATTTTTTCCATTCATGCAGTTTTTCTTTTTGGATGACTTATATAACCTATATGATTTTATTCTTTAAAATTGACAGTTAAAAAATTCGTTGCCACTAAAAAAAAAGTGATACAGCTTTAATGTAGTTGCCATTTGGATTAAAAATCAAACATACCTTGCATTTTCATGTTGATTAATATCTATGCTTATTTTAATTTAAGCTATTGAACGGCGGTCCATAATGAGCCAGAGAATCTCATGAAGGTTAAGGTCAGGGGAAGACTTTGGTTATGGGCATTATGTTAACAAAATCGTTGTCTATCGAATAATAATAAATTAGGAGTGGATTCATAATTATGCAGCAAACTTTTAAATTCTAAACTCTAAACTCTAAACCTTTAGGACCCTAAACAAAAATCTATAATATTCTATATGATTTAGTAATAGTAAGTAATTGGAAGCTTAAAATAGCTGAAATTCATATATTGTTTATTTGATTATGATAATAAAGTATGAATTTATGAATAATAATTTTCTAAATTTTTAAAACTGTAAAAGGATCATAAAAAAAAACTAAATTGAATTTTTATTAATTATGTGTGTAAATAATAATTGGTAAAATATATAAGTAGGAATAATTAAAGAGTGAATAAAATGAAAAAGTATGGATAAATACAAAAAAAATAAATATATATTAGTATGGAGAAGCATTCTTTAAATATAAATGAAGCAAAAACTGGCTTTCGATATCCAAAGAAATTATGGACCAAATGTCTGGAACTCATGCGGTTTATATAAAAAAAAATTAAAAAAACAAAAAAATGTGTTAAAAGCAAGAGAAAACACTTGAAACCCGGTGAAGAAACAATTTGAGAAACTTAAATCATCTTCATCAAAAATATCTTCTTGGGTTTCTCATGCATTTTTTCATTTTTTTTTTTTTTTTTTCGAAAAAGAGAGGAAAGAATGGATAACTGATTCTTCGTGTATAGACTCATGAAAAAACATATCTACTAATTTGTCATTTATTCATTGGTTTTGCTCTTTGTTATTTAAATTTTAATTATTTAATTAAATTATATTGAAAAATTTGGAGTACTACTTACGCAATTTTTTAATTTAAAAATTTTTAAAACTAGTTTATGTAAGTTTAGCGCAGTTTAACGCAGTGTTACTTCGTGATCACATATGAAGATCTCGATAAACATTATTATTACTAGACGACTAGTACTACTTCTTGAAGACTAAAAATATTAATGATTAAACAACAATAAATGCATAAATTATTTTACAAAATCACTGACATGAAGTCGTCACCGACACTTTGGTTTTCCACCATAAGCTTGCTTACAAATGGAAAATGGTTTCTGTGATGGAGCACACATCTTAGCTTTCCCTGGACATCCCCGTAGACAATTATTCCCCAAACTTCCCATAACTTCTGCGTTTGCTCTCACAAATCTCGCCGGAGGTTTTCCCGTCAAGAAGTTCCCATCTAAGTAAAGCCTTCTTAACGTCATACTCCGTTCATATTCCGACGGTATCACTCCGTGAAGCATGTTATATCTTAAAGACAGTGATGAAAGTCTTGGATACGCCGCGAAACTCGCCGGAGTGGTTCCTATGATTTGGTTGAATCCTAGTTCAACGGCAACGAGGTTATTTTCTCCGGTGAGTGTTGGAGGAAGAACTTCGAGACCTGTGAGAGTGTTGTTCGCTAGATCGACTTGTTGGATTGATTCTAGAAGGAAGAACCAAGCTCCAAGCGTTCCAGTGAATGAGTTCTCAGCGAGTTCGACGATTTCTAACTGAGTTGACTCAGTGAATGATTCTTTTGAGATGAGTCCTGATAAAGAATTCGCCTTTAAAGCAATGTCTATGAGGTTTTTTGGAAGCTTTGGGATTGAGCCGGTGAGCTTGTTGTAGCTAAGATCGAGCTGTCTTAGGTTTGCGAGTGAGTTCATTGTTTTTGGAAGCGATCCGGTGAGTGAATTGTGAGAGATGTCAATAGACTCGAGTGAGGTGAGTTTAGTTACTGAGTCGGGTAAGGACCCGGAAAACGAGTTGGACCGGAGAGTCAATGTTTTGAGGTTGAGGAGAGAAGAGATGGAAGATGGGATTAAGCCGTAGAAGTTGTTGTCAGCGAGATCAAGCGTGAGGAGCTCAGTGAGACGAGAGATGAGCGGTGTGAGATGACCCGAGTACCCGATCGGGTCTAGGGTTAGTTGAGTGACACGTGTAGAGTCAGATGAGCAAGTGATACCGCAAGTGAAATGTGTTCGACGAGGTGAAGCACATGGGTCGGAGGTAGTAAAGTCCCAGCTTGCGAGACAAGACCATGGTGGGATTGAGTTTGGTTTCACGGCGGCTTTGAAGGCTTTTAAAGCTGACACGTCGGATGGTGACGTAAGAGCATCGGTGGAGGAAAGGAAGAGGGAAAGGAGAAGAAGAAAAATAAGGCCGGAGGAAATTGACAAAGTCATTGTTTTGATGTGTTTATGTGTGAATGAATGAATGAGAATGATGTCAAGACTTAAAAGAGTGTTGTGTCATTATATAAAGGTACAATTAAGTGGTGGAGGTCGGTTTTGCCTTTTGGTCGCCTCTCTCCATTCGTACAAGGTTCAATGCTTAAAATTTTGGCTAATTATTAGGAATTAACGGTTCAACGACGCTAAAGTAAAAAAAAAAATGTTTAGCATCTGTTAAAAAATTAACATTTGGGAAAAAAAAAGAAGTTAAACACCCGACTAAAGCTTATCCGATTTCATCCGCTTCGATTCAATTAAAAATCTGGATAAATAATTTGGAAATGTAACGAGTTTACGTGTAAGGCTTATCCAATTTAATTACTAATTTACTAAAGTTTTATTTTATTGCCAAATCTTGTGATTTTTTTCTTCCGGCAAGTAGTTCTATAGTAAATGTTTGGAAGATTATGTTCGTGGAGTTGTTATGTTAGCGACAAAGATAGAACGAGAAAGTTGTTATGTTAGCGACGAATAAAGACACACTGTTCTTTGGACTAATCCAAAAATGTATTTGCTTATTACGACTAAATAGTTTTACTTCATAGTTCATAATGTTTGGAAAATAATAATAGAAAAATGGATAAGACCGAGAAAGTTGGACTTTCGAATGATTGGGACCATGGTTGGAGGGCACTTACTAAAGCTGCTTTCTTGTTTATTTATTTTCAGGCTCTTTTTTTTTTAATCACTTAAAAAGACTAAGAGATTCCATTTTGTAATGAAAGATTGAAAGTTTTACTTTGAGGTTTGTTTACGAGTTTTTATTGTTGTTCAACTGAGGTTTATTTACGACTACTTACATCTTTTTACGCGTTACACACATACACGTTATGTCATATTGTTGGGTTTTATATGAACCAAACCAAATGCGTTAATTATATTTGAACTTTACCATATTAATTAGTAGGAAAAGTTATGCGTATTGCGCGGATTTGATATATTTATTTTATGTATCATATTTTCTCTATATATATATATTGTTTTTTATTTGTTTTTTTTAATTGCTTTCTAGACCTTTTTTCTATGTATTATTAGACATTCACATTTTCTATTTTCCATGGTTTGAGAAATCAGTTTATCGATTATAAGAAGCGATTTTTGTTTTCATGTGTTTGAAGTATCTGTCAGTTGGCAAAAGGAAACATGTAATTGATGTTGTTTTTTATATTTAGTGGTCTTGTCATTTTGAGTTAGAGATGATTTATGCTTCCGATTGATGATGAAATCATTTTGAGTTATATCATATTCCTTGTAAATCTTTGATCATATTCCTTAGTATTTTTAAGGGTTTATGATATTGATTGGATGAAGGGTTTTAGATATTTATTGGGTTTTATTATTGTCTATTTTTTTTGGATGGAGTTTTGAAAGGGTTTATGACAATTTTCATTTTATTGTGTTTTGTGAGAAATGTTTTGGGGTTTTTTGTTAGAAATAATATAATAAGATTTCATTTAGTTTGATTATGTATTTTGGAAGATAGTTTTTGGATTTTTAGGTAGAAAAAAATTAGAAATTAAGAAAATGAGAAAATAGTTAGTATGTGACACGTGGTACCATCTCAGACCTTCACTGATTGGTAACCTTATAAGAATAGATAAGATTAGAGATATAGATCATATTCCTTGTAAATCTTTGATCATATTCCGTAGTATTTTTTAGGAGTTTATGATATTGATTGGAAGTAGGGTTTTGGATATCTGTTGGGTTTTATTATTGTCTATTTTTTGGATGGATTTTAAGGGGTTTATGATAATTTTTATTTTTATTGTGTTTTTGGGAGAAATGTTTTGGGGGGTTTTGTTAGAAATAATGGACTAAGATTTCATTTAATTTAATTATATTTTTTGGAGTTTTAGGTTAGAAGAAAATTAAAAATTAGGAAGAAGAGAAAATAGTTAGTAGGTGACACATGGCAGCGTGAGTTCCACTTATTGGTAACTTTACTATATTAGATAAGATAACAACCTTAATCAAAGATATGTTAAGTTAACAAAGAGTAAAAAATTCAAAAGTAACCAAAGGGTTGGTGAATGGAAAATCATATGTGAGTGGAAAATCATTGTGCTTGAACCATGTACAGTTGGACGGATTTACCGTAAAGGGGCTCAAAGATCATGTATGTAGAGGCTAGGAAGCATATAGCTTAAAGGAAATCATGGACGAGTTAAACGCACAATCAAATTTAGATCATGAACGACATAAGTCATTGAGAAGCATATATCTTAATGAAGTATAATGATTTAACCGCAATGCGACTTGTAATAGGCAGTGAGTAGCGGGATGCATAAATTATTTGAAGTGGGCTCATGTTCTACAATTAATGAGTGAAATGGGCTTCGTGACCGAAATGACATGAATCATTATGTTGTCGCGGCAGTGAGTTGACTCGGCATTCGGCAATGAGACAAACGAGATTAAGA
The DNA here is from genome assembly GCA_028015245.1 of Cardamine occulta. Classification (NCBI taxonomy): domain Eukaryota; kingdom Viridiplantae; phylum Streptophyta; class Magnoliopsida; order Brassicales; family Brassicaceae; genus Cardamine; species Cardamine occulta. The sequence continues at coordinate 7,868,734 of CM051371.1, forward strand.
AGGTCAGTAGCTTAGAGAAGCATCGACTTAAAGAATCACTAGGGCTTAAAAATAAACTTAGAAATATGTTTGATCATTAGATCGGAGCATAACTTGCTCTGATAATATTTAAGATATGTAAATCTCGTATTTGATTAATTATAAGGGATGTACAAAGTTATATATATAATGATATATTTCAAAGTTTCGAAGAAATAAAGAGATGAAGACGAGGAGAATAGTCAAGAGGAGATGAATGATAAAGATGAGGAGCTTAATCAAAAGAAGATGAATGAGAGTCGAGGAGAAAAGCTAAGAGAGAGAAAAAACAACTCTAACATAGTAAAGACACTTTATATAAAAAAAAAACATAGTAAAGACTTGGTATCGAATAATTCTTTTTTTTTTCCCTGTAATAAATTTTTAAGCTTGGTCTACCAAAAGCCCGTTAGAATATTTCCTAATTCTGTTTATCCAAAAAGAACAAAAAAATCCTAATTCTGAATAAGTAATTCTCATTTAGATCTCAACATACACCAGATTTCGTAACACGTAAATTCTAATAGATGATACTAGTTTTATGTTCTTTAACACAAATAAAAAGATACTAGCTTTTATGTATTTTATTGGAAATTTAATGAAAAACTTCTTAATTTTGCTCACATCTATTTTTAAACCCTCAACTATTTTTTATAGTAAAAAATAATAGATGTGACCTTCGTTAAAATTTTTCTGTCTAGGAAGATGGAAGACTGATTTGAATGACATAAAACGTTGAAACATTTATATTTATCATAGAAATAATAACATTTTTCATAGATACAACAAATTTTTTTTATAGAAACTAGGTCTGACTGACCTAAAGCCCATGACCCTGACATTTGTATTTGAAGCAAGGGCTTTAGATGCCAAAATATATTACCAATTCAGGGGCACCAAATTTCGTAAAGTGTATTGTAGCACAGTGGTTACAGTCTCTGTTTAGCACATAAAGTGTTGAGTTTGAATCTCACTATACCACAAGTTATAACAATTTTTTTAGTTTTGTATTTTATTGGACTAAATAAATTTATAATGGGTTTTAGGTGTGAAATGAGTTTTGACCGGTCCTAATAGAAAAAATAAGACTTTTAATATATACAATAAGATTTGCAGACTTGCAAAAGACTTGCAAAAGACTTGCAAAAACTGTTAACAAGTTAGACATAACATATGCTTATGCAAGCGTGAAGCGGTACCAAACCCACACAAAAAACCTCAAGCAAAACCAAAGAAAAAAGAAGAAGATTGTGGCATCTATTTTAGGATATATGTAGTGTCTTATATTGCAACCGCTGGTTACCGCTGGTTCTTAGGACTATTGGTTTTATTTTTGTTACACAATGTTGCTTCTTTTTATCGATGTAACTATAGTAAGACCTACAATAAATATTTATATTAATGGTACAAGTTCCCAACGATTACGAAATCAAAAGAGATGGACTTCAACAAACATAACAATATGTAAACGCCATAAAAAGCAGTGAATAAAAAGTATTGTGTACGACGTAAAAACTAAAGTCAATATTAGAAAGTTCATTATCAAGACCATTTCAGTTATCGTCATCCGTTTACGACCGTTCCTTCTAAGACTTTCATTACGAATGTAAAAAAAACAAAAACAAAAAAATTCTTTCAATTTAGAATTGTCCAAACTTCAAACTCGTAACGTTCTGCACTCAAAATAAACACAAAAACAAAATAAAGATAAAAGAGACAGAGTCTCGAACCAAACTCACACAATGATGATCATAAAGTTCGCCATCAATGGATTTCAGACGACGTTTTCTGACGTCATCCCTGAAGTCTCAGTCGTTGTGGCCTCCTCTTCATCCAAGTAGAGATCCTCCGTCTTCCTAACCACCGCATGGATCAAAACGGGTACAGCTCCGATCAGAGTCGCCCCAACGATACTCATTGTTGCGTGGGTGAACAAGAGGAGAACGATAGTTATCATTGATAGAAAAATTAGAACCGTCTGATCATCGATCTGAAAACGGAATATCATGAGAGGCTCGTCACGGAGGAAATAGAGGAATATCCAGACGAAAGCCAAGACGGAGAAGACGATGAGTGAGGAATGCCTCATAAGGCTGAGGAAGAGGACGAACAAGACAAGGATTGTGTAATTCATCTGGAAGTAAACAAGATTTTTCTTGATTCTGGAGAAAGAATCGGAGATGCCACGAGTAAGTCCCATGGAGTGAAAATCGAACATTACTCTCCAAGGACGGCGCGTGGCAAGACCGGCTTTGACATGGTGTTTAGCACGTGAGATGGTCTCGAGATCTATCACCGGAGATGCATTAGTCGACGTCGGAGTCGAGCCATTGTTCGTCATTATTATATAATTGCCTCCTGATTTAGACGTGCGAGATTGAATAAAGGACTTACTGGAAACAATGAAGGACTATTATAATTTATAAAGGAAAGTTGCATTAGACAAGTACGAATATGAAAACAACTGTTAAGGGCTAAAATATACTATATATATTATATTACTAGATTAGAACCCAGATGGACGGGTTTTATAAACTTTTAAAATAAATTAAATTTAAAAAAATCAATCAAGTAAGTATTTGTTTTTAATAAATTATCTTATATTATTTTAGGAAACGAAGTAAAAATCATGTTTCCTTAGAGAAAATAATTATTTACATAAGTTTATTTTTTACATAAATAAATTAATTTAACTTTCTATATTACATTTTATTATTATCATATTACAAGCTTTTACCAGGTCAAGTAGCTTTTCGTTCCATCTTGTTATTTGTTTTTTTTTTTCAATCACCGTGTAAAATAGATCTTGAGAAAAATAGCAGAAATAAAAAAACCAAAGCGAATCTGACTCGAAAAGGGGTACCAAACTTTCAGATAGAAATTTTTGTTTGCAAACTCATCAATCACCTCAAACTTGTGGAAGTCAACCCCATGAACTAGAAAGCCACCCACAATATATGATCTACCTATATTGTCGAGGTGACACTGTCTATTTATATTACGAAACTAAAGACGTAGTTTTGAGGTTTTATCAAAAAACGTAATTCCCTAATATTAGCTATTTTGGCGCGAAAACCATATTCCGTAATTTTCTACCAATATCATCATTTAACGGGTTTGGAATGAAAAATAGTTCTGAGAATTTGCCGATTTGGTGAGAGAAACGTTTCCACAATTTTTGCTGTTTTGGTGGGAATAAGTTATTCACGATTTTTCGCCAAAATAATGATTTTATAGATTTAGTAGAAAATGTAATTATCTTATAGTTTTTTCAGAAAATGTCATTTTACTATTGTTTTTTCTAAAAGTATAATTTTACGGCTCTGAAGGTTAAACACAATTCTGAGATTTTATCAAAAAACGTAATTCCCCAATAGTAGCTGTTTTGATGCGAAAACCATATTCCGTAAATTTTCTACCAATATTATCATTTAACAGGTTTAGAATTAAAAATAGTTCTGAGAATTTGCCGATTTGGTGAGAGAAAAGTTTCCACGATATTTGCTGTTTTGGTAGGAATAAGGTATTTCACGATTACCCGCCAAAATAATGATTTTATAGATTTAGTAGAAAACGTAATTATGTGATCTTACAGTTTTTTTTAGAAAATTTCATTTAACTATTTTTTTTCCAAAAGTATAAGTTTACGGCTCTGAAGGTTAAACACATTTCCAAGATTTTGAGGTTTTACTGAGAAAAAGTAATTCCATGACTTTGGCGGTTTTGGCAAAAAAATCCCCCATTTCAAAATTGTTTGGTCAAAAGGGTGAATACATGGTATTGGTGGAACACCATTCCAATATTTTGCGATTTTAGCAAGAAATGTTATTCTGTGATTTTACAGTTTTGGAAGAATAACAACACTCCAAGTTTTTTTATGTTTTGGTGAAAAAACGAAATTGCAAGATTTTACAATTTTGGCTAAAAATAATAATTCTGCGATATTGAAATTTATTGGTCTATTTCAAAATAATGCTGATTTCATTGTTTTTTTCCCATGGTTTTTTTCTTCTTATTTCTGATTTTGATAATATTAGTTGAAATTAATAAATCATAATAGTAATTTGAGGTGGATGTTAAGATGGTGCAAGGAGAAGAGAGAAAATGTAACTTTACATATATAAGATATCGAATACTAACAATTACATCTTATATTTAAGGTAAAACTACCAAAAAATAGTTCCCTTTAAAATTTTAATTCTAAATGGAGACTCCCTAGTATTCAAAAAATCCACCATATGGGTCTCTATTTGAAATTAAATTTCAAAGGACCCAAAACAAAATTGTCCCTATATTTAATTACATTACATTTAAATAATTAAAACCAAAAATACATTTTCAACAATCCAAATTTACCAAGCTAAAAAATATTTACAATACAATCAAACACAACAACTTTGTTATTTTTAAACCGAACTAGTTTGGAAAAAACATCGCACTCTATCAAAGAAAAATCCCGAGATCAGTAAGACCTTTGTCTCTAGGAGAGGAGAGAAGCTAATATTGTGGCATAAAAAAAATACACATTGTTGGCATTGTACAATTACGTCAGCTCAATTTTTTTTCCAACCACATAAAAAATGCTAATTATTAAATAAGAAATGTTGTTATTTGAGAAAAATAAATTTTGATTTGTGCTGGCAACCTTACTGCCCTCAAAAATATTTTTGTTTTGGAACTGTTGTTTTATTATTCTAAGAAAATTTCTTATACATTAAATATTCTTCTTATCTAATATCTTTATTTAACACTGCAAAAAAACCTTAAACTTTAATGCTGCAAAAAAATTGAGAAAATTATAAGAGATATTCCGAAAACAAAACAAAAAAAAAATTAATTCAGAGATTAGCCAAAACCGTAATTAGAAAATAATTATTCAATTATGAAAGGCAAGAATTACCTGTTACAATCCAATTTTGGACCAATGGGAGCGAATAATTTAATACCACAAAATTTAGGCAAATTGGTAAACTTGTATTGGTCGGCTGAACTGATTGCTGCTTCGGTCGACAAACAAATACACATATATTTACGCTCTTCATACGTTTTAACACTTCGGTTCACTTTATCTACGCCACTACAACAAGCTCGTGACGGCTTAGCATATGGTGGAGCCCATAGGTACAGCAAACATGGTTTTACAAGATCTATTGCTATTTCACACTGCGTTAAACTACGCCCTGTTATAACATTTAAAGGTGAGGTTAAAATGGTGATTACCACAACACAAGCTATTAAAATAAATTTGCTCATTTCTATTTGAGGTGATTCTTATTTGGTTTACAATGTAAAATAATTTAAACAAGTGTGATCCCTTGAAATTATATAGAGCTTGTGCCACTTGTACTTTTCTTTTTCTTACATAAAGTTTACACTTTAAGATTATATTAAGAAACAAATCTTGGAAATAACATATTCGAAATTAATAATAATAATAATCAAATATCTATTTTCTAATGTAACATTTAACAATGTTAGTAAACATTAAATAACATTCGATTCGTTCATGCATAGGGCATGCCTATATATCAGTGTAATTCATATTATTTTCTATTAGACATAATTATGGGCCAGAAAATCAGGGATCTTATCTAATCTAAATATTTTTTTTGATAAAGTGTTTGCAATCTAATATAATATTTAAGTTTCCTGAATTCTGATCGAAATAATGAAATCATTTTAAATTTTAGATCCATATATGTGTGCATTTTAGTGAAAAATCTATTTACACTACTTTTAAAAATTGCCTTTAATTTTAATAATATTTTCAATCTACTTTCAAAAACCTTTTTTTTTTGTCAAACAAAACATTTGTCCTTTAACAATGATATATAGAGCATAGTGGGTTTTGCGAGTGCTATCGTACCATCATTGTTGAATTGTACGCTCAAAACAAGATGAATTATGGTTTCAAGAGATGAATTTTGAGTAAATAGATGTTTTATTGATATCGTGAAGAACAAGTAACAAGAGAGATTATGATTTTTGAGCAAAGAAGAGAAAAACTGTGTGAAATTTAAAACTTAGGTCTTCTTAGCGATTTGTGGATGCCTCTCAATGTCTCGAGACCTCTTCTTTTATATTGAATCTATGACGGTTTTAGTCAATTTTTGGGTCTTGATCTGGTTTTTCTTTATTTCTTTGTTCTTTCTTTTTCCGCTTAGGATTGCATTTTTCTTAGGTTGGCTCTCGTTCATGCAAGTCGGTGAAATCTTCTTGATGGATCAAAGTCAATTTGCGCTTTAGGCGGATGGATCTTGATTCGGATCGAGTTTATGGTAGGGTGCTAAATCCGGTACCAACAATCATGATCCAATTTCAAATCCGTATAAAATTTGTTGTTTACATTTAGCTTTTTATTACTTTAAAAATATTTTTTATAAACAAATATGGGAAAGTTTTTAAGGTGCTATTGATGTTCATACTTTAGTGGATAAGCTTTGATATAGTAAAACATATTACATTGACATATTTTGAAGGAAAATGCAAAAAAAAAATAAAAAAAAATCTACAAAGTAAAAGATTATTCGGATAGTTGCCTCTTCAATCTGTGTTGGAGAAATTCTGATATATTCAGTTATTATGTTGATAATATTGGACAAATGCAACAGAGCTATATACAAAAGATTAATAGTGTGAAAAATAAGCACCTCTCCATGAATATAACAAACAACATCTTCTACACTTTGGTTTTTACTAGAAAAAAGAAACAGCATTCGTTTTTTTTTTTGCTTTTTTATCTGATCGTTTCTTTAATTTTAATATTCGTCTACAATTAGTGAAACAAGCAAAACCTGTGTTCATGACCCTACTAAATTAAACTCTCCTTATTACTTGCACCAAACGGACAACATGGGACACTCCAATCCTCCTTAATGGAGAGAATTGGTTTCCTTGATGGATCTATTTCACGGCATCCCAAAGACTCAGATGAAGTTGAGAAGTGGGATATGGTAAAGTCCATGATTACTTAATGGATTCACATTCATATTGAAAGCTTCATTAAGGTTGTCAGGTGTTTCTGGTTTAGAATGCCAAATTGATGTGTGATCATCTAAAAATGACTATTCGTAGTGAGTGATTGAACTCGTGATCACCAGTTGCACTCTAATCTGGTTGTTTGCAATCAGGAAGGGCAAACAGTTGAGTGTTGAACACTACTTAGGTTGCCTCAAAATGTCTTGGGGCGATTTGTCTGATTTTGATGTTGGTTTCAAGTGTTGTTGTGGTGAAAGCACTTGTAATGCTATGATAAATTATGAGAAACATTGTGTCATGTTCATCAATTTCCATGGGACTTGACAGTAGAAGATTTGGAACATCATGAACAAAATAATAAGAGTTGGAGAATTTCTGATGTTGTATTAGAAGCTACGTACAAGAGAATATATACATGTTCATAAGCTAACCCTAATGCCTTAAGGTCTAAACATAATAGTTAGTCCAAACATAAATAACATAGTCCAATAAATATATATGTATCGTAATACATCACGATCTAATCTTCTAATCGATTATCAAATCTTAATTTGGAGTTGTTGTATTTAAAATTTGTTAAGCATCATGCCATCTAAATGCAACTCGATATCAGAAAGGACGCAACAAGCAGTTGGATTATTGGCTTCAGTTTCCATGTTGGTGGCCCTAGTGGCTGCTGCAACTCAATTCAACATCAAAATGATGAAGTGTACACATTGCAAAAATGCTAGCCAGGGAGTTGCTAATTGTTTTTACATTCATGGTTCGAATTGGTGGATAAAAAACGACATATGAACGAGTCAATATGGTGACAGAGGAAAAGGCTCTAATGTCTCAAATCGTGGCAGAGCACGTGGCTTGAATTTTTGTGTCAACAATCTGCAGATGGTTGAACACTCGCAACCTGCTTCTTCTGGGATTTTGCATTTCACTACCGAGAAATGGAATTATCCTGCTAACTTCATTAACTCTCAGAAGTTTGGTGATTCTAGAAAATTATCCGGTAAGAGAGATAAACTAATACTCTTTAGATAAGAAAGTTGATATAATGTTATCATTATTTAGCGCTCTCACCACATGACCGGTGATCAATGTGTAATACCCCGGATTATGAAAATATGGTGGTTCATGAATAGCACTTAAGAGATTTGATTTGACTACCTATTTCACCAAAGTGCACTTATGTTTTTTGTTACTTGTCCAGAGAAAACTCTAGAGTTAAACGTGTTTGAGCTGAAGCAATTTAAGAATGGTTAACCTACCAAAAAGTCATTACAGTACCATACGAATAAGAACAAAACAAGAGAAAATAACATGTGCTGATTTTTAGAGATAGTAACAAGCTTTTTGAGCCTTCTGAGATAACGCACCAGCTGTCAGTCAGACGAGGGTGAGGTCCACATACCGAGAGAGGTTGTGGATGCCCATAGACGGTGGTGGTCATGACATTACACAATGTCTCATTGGCTTACCAAATGGAGGGGTATCTTGGGCTACGAGGCAAGGAACATTGGATTTTGGTAGATAATTTGTATTACATAATGTTTATTATGTGCCTTATTTGACCATTACACTCATATCTATTGTTGCGTGATACTGCATGTTTCGGGCTATTAGCAAAAACAAATTTGTACGATACATGACTTTGCTACAAAGACTTTAATTGGTGCATGTGAGGAACATGACAGGGTTTATCACTATAGAGAGGATGTTACCCTTCAACTTCGAAATGTTGTGAAACTAAAAATTCATGATTTGTGGCATCATCGTCTGCTACTTTCTTATAAGGGATCTTTAAATTAAGCAACTAATTTTAAAATTTAAAAAAAATATTTAGATTTATTTATAGAAAAGAAGCAAATATTTATTTTGGGAGTAAAAAAAAATTAATCATGCTTTGCATAAGCATTTTCTAAAAAAAATGATTGATTAAAAATAATATTTAACCCAAAATATGGCAGACTAATATATTTGTCCACTAAATGTTGACAAACTTGTGAAAGTCGGTACGTTTTTAGCATATATTAAAAGCCATTTTAGCAGACTGGTTTTTTAATATATGGCATTTGGCAGACTTACATAAAGTCTGTACAATCTTTATAGACTTCAAAAACTCATCCAGCCAAACGTTTGAAAAGTTTACTTGTTTTTGGCAAAATTCAAAAGCCAATACGACATACTTATAAATAATCTGCCAACATTCGGTAAATTAGAAGTTTGCCAAACTAGCTTTTGGAATCAGCCAAAATGTGCAGACTTTACACAATGAGCAGAATGTTCGCAGATTAAAAATAAGTCTACCGAATCGGTTTGAAGTTTGCTGAAAATATGCAAGAAGTTTGTTGAAAATGTGCAGAAAGTCTACTGAATGTGTGTTACACTAAATATTAGTCTTTTGGAAAGGGTCTAGAAATCTGCCAAAATATGTAGACATGAAAGTTTGTTGGATAGGGTTTATAAGTTTCCAAAAATATGCAGACTGACGCAAGTCTGCTGGATATGGTTTGAAAAATCTGTCACAATATGCAAACCTATGCAATTTTTACCAAAAATTATAGACTTTATGCAAGTTTGCCAAAAAAAAATGCATACATTATGCAAGACTCCAAAAAATATGTAGACTTTAATACTCTACCGAGTGTATACGTACTTGTGTTAATGTTTGCATGTTTGCGATGAAAACACGCAATCTAAACATCAACAAATTTAACAATCCAAAGTGCTGATAAATCCAACAACAAAACAAAATTATCCGATAAAGTAAATGACGACAGCAAAATTCTGTTGATATAAAGTATAGTTTACATTTTGAATTGTCATGTTTCAATATATTTGTACTTTATGATAAAAGAGTTTTGATGTAAGACATATTTTATTTAATAATATTAGATAAATAAAATTTTTAATTTATTTGAACTTTTAGAGTTATAGTTAATTCTATTTAATTTGACATTATATTTATAATATAGTTAATTTTGGTACTATTAAGAAGATAAGTACAACGTAAGTTATTTAAGGAATTTTTCATCAAAAAAAAAAATTTATTTGAGGAATAAATAATTAAAACAATTATTATAGCTGTATAGGTTATCTTAGGTAATATCTTCTTAATTAGGCTCCCGTCAGATTATATGCAAAGTAAACAAATATTTTTTAACCAAGAAAAGGATAACCTTCCCATTATCAAATGCGAAATGCCAAAAATTAGATTTGCTGACGTTTTTGAGCCATCCATCTCTATAAAACACATTCCACTTCACAAATCATACTCACAAATCACTCTCTTCTTTAATAAAAAAAAAACACACATAAGAAAAAGAAGAAGAAAAACGATGGCACTCTCTGGTTCGCAAAAGAAGTTGCTCCTACTTGTCATTGCCTTTGCATGCCTCTCCTCATCTGGCGCAGAGGCGTTTAGCTGGAGTTGGGGTCACAGAGGCTCGGGTTGGGGCAGGGGATCCGACGGCTCTAGCAGCTCTAGCTCAGGTCCTGGTTGGAATTGGGGCTCGATCCCTGGTTGGGGCTCTATCCCTGGTTTGGGCTCAATCCGCTCAATCCCTGGTTGGGGCTCAATCCCTGGTTGGGGCTCGATCCCTGGTTGGGGCTCAATCCCTGGTTGGGGCTCAATCCCTGGTTGGGGCTCGATCCCTGGTTGGGGCTCGATCCCTGGTTGGGGCTCGATCCCTGGTTGGGGCTGGGGATCCAACAGCTCATTCATTTTGGATTCAGGTTTGGGTTCAGGCTGGGGATCTGAAAATTCAAGTAGCTCGGTCTGGGACAGTGAAGCGCCAAGCAGTTCGGGCTCAGTCTCGGACAGAGAAGCGCCAAGAAAGATCATAGTGGGAGGATCCAATGGATGGACAAAAGGGTTGGATTACAAAGAGTGGGTTTTCAAGAATGCTCCATTCTACATCGATGATGTTCTTGGTGAGTCAATTGATTAGGTTTTATTCATATATACGAACCTTGTTGTCTATATTAAATAACTTAACTAGTGTTAATGAATTATCTTTTTTATTTGATGCAGTTTTCAAGTACGACAAATCTGCTAAACAGAGGAATAATGTTTATTTGTTCCAAGAACCATGGAGTTACAAGAACTGCGACATTAAGAATGGGAAAAAGATTGGTTCAACGAAGAAAGGATCAGAAGAAAGTTTCAACTTTACTCTTAAAAAAATACGGCCTTACTTGTTTGCATCGGGCGAGCATGATGGAGACTATTGCAGCAACCATAATATGAAGTTCATCATCTTCCCCATTCCTCACCGTTCAGACTAAAATATCCTTTAGCCTCTTTGTATTGTTTGTGTTACATTAATTTTAATAAAATTAAGAAAAAGATAAAAAATTTCAAAAACTAAAAGACCTTTCAGCGTATTAATAATCGTAGAACCCCAATTTAAACAAACGGAACAATCAGTTTTAAAGAAAATTACATAGGAACTAATAACGAAATGCAGACTTCAATGCCGTAGATTGATGGCAATTGGACCCGAAGTTGAGTCGAGATGAAATTCTTACTCTTTTATTCTTTTAACGTTCATAGTGTCGATTTCATACGTTCAAGAACCTCAGGATAAAAACTTCAGTCTCTCTTGTCTCGCACCAGTCAAAATCAATTTACGAACACTAGTATTGCATTGTACTCTCAGACACAAAAAGAGAAGAGATATTTTCTGAATTTGCTTTGTGAATTCTTCTTTTTTTTTTTTTCTTTTTTTTTTTTGCTTTGCTTTGTGAATTCGATCTTCAAAAGAGAAGACAATGGCCATAGCTTTATATCCCAAGACCTCAAGGTCCATTACATATAGTAAAAGAGGAGAGTCAGACTTTTATGAGAATTAATTCTCACGTCAATGGCGACATTATGCTGGACTCAAGTGGGGGAGCGAAGCATGTTTGGCGAGAGTTTGGTGCAGGAGACTACGGAGAAGATCCGAGTCTTGAAGCTGAACATGAAAGAAGCTCAGGATCGTCAGAAGAGCTATGCTGACAACCGCAGGAAAGAGCTAAAGTTCGCCATGGGAGATAGGGTATATCTCAAGATGGCGATGCTTAAGGGTTTTAACAGGTCTTTCTCTGAAAGTAAGCTCAGTCCGAGGTATTTGGGACCGTTCCGGGTATTGGAACGAGTTGGACCTGTTGCTTATAGACTGGAGTTACCAGCGTCTATGAAAGTCTTTCACGCTGTTTTTCATGTTTCGAAATTGAAGAAGAGCTTGCTCAGGGATGATCAGGTGTTACAGGAGATTCCATCTGAGTTGTCACCGAGATTGAGGATTGAGGCAAGACCTGTGAGAATTCTAGATCGTAGAATCAAGGTTGACGAGAGAAAAAGAACTCCTGAGATTAAGATCTTGTGGGATTGTGACAGGATTGAAGAAGAGACTTGGGAACCGGAAAGAAGGGTAAAGGCAAAATTCTCTAAGTGGTTTAAGGAACAAACTAAGGCTTGACATTCGAGGACGAATCTAATTAGTGGGGGAGAATTGTAACATCCGTGTTCCTTAGTCATCCTCTTCAGTTGTAATTCTATTTGACATTTGTTGTAATGAACCCTCGGGATGTTGTGTTTTAATGAGAATTAATAATACGATGGATGTTCATTGAAATATTCGGAAATATTTAATACATGATGTGGTATTTCATTTATTAGGGATGTCTAATACATGTTGTGTTACTTTATGTATCGACGGGTTTGAGAGCAAAGTATTGTTCCGTCTTGGTTCGGTGATTATGGGTCTACGTCATTACATCTAGTACGTGGTTGGGGTCAATAGGATTATGTGGTATTTAATCCTATTGACGGATCATTGGGGTTATGTGGTATTTAACCCTAATGATGAGTCATTAGAGTTATGTGGTATTTAACTCTAATGATGATGGTTAGGGCTATATGGTTTTTAGTCCTAACCGGGTGGTTTACCGATTAGGATTATGTGGTATTTAATCCTAATCGATTGGTAAACCGAGTGAGAACCTGTGGTATTGGATCTCACGGGGACTTACTATATTATAGTCCTGTTGTATTGGATTCTAATATGCTAGGTTGTTTGACGGACTTAACTCGTTCGGGTCTTGTGGTATTGGATTTCGATGGGTTAGCCGTTGGGTGACCACGTAGGATCTTGTGAAGTTAGATCCAGGGGTGTTATTGAATCGAGTATGGAATGATACCGAGCTTGATTGATGGCCCTAGAGGCGGTGTTAGAGTTAAATTGATCAATAGATCAATTTTTGAGAATTAATCTCTAGCGGTTCGGTTTATACGGAATTAAATGGTAATGCCGGGGATTTTTGTGGAGTGAAAGAAATATTTTGGGACAGGTAGATATCTCAAATATTTTAGAAAAATTAGACAGAATTATTAAACCGAGCGGTAGAGGTTAATTGGAAGAATTAATCGTTGCGGTTTAGTGAAATTGGGTCGGTTTGGTCTAAATGGAGTAAACCAATAATTAATTATATACACATATATGTATTTTCTTCTCTCTTCTACAACCTTCTACACTCTTCTTCTCATTTCTCATTTTGTACCTGAGATTTATTGGCCTACAGAGAAAGAAGAGGGGAGGAAAGGAGAAAAAGAAAGAGGGGAGGAAAGAAGAAAAAGAAAGAGAGGAAGAGGAAGAAGAAGAAAGAAGAAAAGATTCGTCCTCAAATCTTGTATATGCGATGTATCAGCTTCCACCGGCCAAGAAAGATTCAACCTCAAATATTCAAACTTGTTTTTGGCACTAAATGGATCTTCAAAAATTCATCTTCAAAGAGAGTTTAGATCTGAACCGGCTTTTGCAAGAAATATGCAGTAGCTAGATTCTGCACTGATTCTGCAAAGATCGGATTTTGCACGAATTCTACGAAAATAAAAATTTTTGCACTGTTTTCGCACGAATCTGATTATGCACGATTTTCGCACGACTCAGATTCTCGAAATCATATTCTGGAAAGACGAAATCTTCAAATATGACATCGTCTTCATATGTGTCGAAAATCGGATCACCATAGATCTCTCTATAGATCTCATAGTTTTCATCTCTTTCAATGAATGGACTTTTTTCTAGGATAGAATAGATGCTTCGAATCACCATTATCACTACAATCGTTCCTTGATTGAGAAATTAAAGAGACACGGCTATGATACCAATTGATGGAGCGGAAGCTTCTAGGGATAAAACTAGAGATATGTTGATTACTAAGAATACCGGATAACTAGGTTTGAGAGTCCTCTCAGGGTTTTCGTAAAAGCTCTTGGGTTTCCGAATACTCTTCACAGTGGTTTAACAAAACCTCTTTAAATCTTTCGATTAATCAATTCATTAATAACTCCCTACAATATGAGACTTTAGAAGGCTATTTATAAAGAAATCCAAAAACCCTAAAAACCGCTAAAATCCTATATTAATAATAATTAAATAAATAAAAGATAATTATGAAGATATTTGGAAATATTCCAAATATCTCGCTGCATCACTGACCTAGCCGAAGCTAAGATAGATGCAAGGATCTTATTTAGTCTGAAAATATCTAAGATTAATGTCTTCTTGGATTTAGATTTCCTTGGATCTACCGAAAACAAGGGTTAGATAATACTTTTCTCTCAAAAAAGCACAAAGTTCTTTAATTTTATTAATCAATCAGCTGTATACAAAGGAGGCAAAAATGAATTATTTATAATAAAACATAAAAACCCTAGAAAAACTCTAGAATATTCTATATTAATAATAATTAAATAAATAAAAGATAATTATCAAGATATTTGGAAATTATCCAAATATCACGATGTGTCAGGTCTCGCCGGCCAAGAAAGATTTGTCCTCAAATTTTGCATTTTTCCTACATCAGCTCTCCCCGACCAAGAAAGATTCGTCTACGAATTTTCAATCTCGATCTTGGCATCAAATAGATCTTCACAAATCCATCTTCATATATTCTTTCTGACAAATCCCAATATTTGCACAAGAAATTTTCACAATCATCGTTTTGTACGAAAATTGCACAAACCAATTTTTGCACGCCTTTTGGACAGATCTGAAATCGCTTGCATTTTGCATGGCCCTGCTCCTCGAAAGTGTAGCAACTGCCAATCAACATGGCAACCAGAATCATTTTCTGATTGAGAAATGAAAGAGACGCAGCTCTGATACCAACTGACGTAACGGAAGCTAAGATAGATGCAATGATCTTATTTAGTTTAAGAATACCTAAGATCAATGCCTTCTTAGATTCGTTGCGATCTTCCCGGATCTACCGGAAATAAGGATTAAAGAATACTCTTCTCTGAAAAGCACAAAGATCTTTAATTTTATTAATCAATCAACTGTATACAAAAAGAGGCATAAACGACTTATTTATAATAAAGCATAAAAAGCCTAGAAAAACTCTGGAATATTCTATATTAATAATAATTAAATCAATAAAAGATATGTTGTTTATGTATATACACGTATCAATATTGTTTGTTTCAACAAATAACACGACACTAATAGAATAAGAGCATCTCCATCCAGAGATACCCTCATTAGAGTTTCTTAGTATCTCTATACTATTAAAAATGAATTACATTTGAATTATCATTGTTTCCAAATACCTCTTTACTTATTCCTATATCCAAACAATCTTTATATCTAATAAATAAATAATAATTATTAAAATATTTAAATAGTATGGAAACCTACACTAATTTTAAATTTCCTAAAATATCTCTACCTAATTTAAACTAATATATTTAAAAAATATGAATCTTCTTACACCTTTATTTGATCTTATTTTTACATTAACTTGAATTATTATATAATACATATAATTAATAAAAATTTATATTTTCTCTACATATGTTGTGATTCGAATTTAAAAAAACGGACATAAATTACTCAATCGATGAAGAAAACAATGTGTTTGTTCAATTTTCCACATTGGCTAAGAAATTTGGATTTCTTAAGCTCTATCAGATATTGGATTTTTCAATGCATAGTTTATGTTTGAAAGTCAGTGCTCCTAAATGTGGGTTATGCAATGAAACTATATTGCTGATTATACAAATGGCTCATCATATTTTAGAGACAATAGTCATCACATGAGATAGAAATAGAGGCATATTTCTAATTTATATGATTCTCATATCACCATCTAACGCCAAACTACTATTTAAAATACATGACATACAGTTTCCGGTATCTCTGACCTTTGCGATGACCATCAACAAGAGTCAAAGACAATATATGACCGAAGTAGAAATACATTTGCCACAACATGTGTTTTCTCATTTACTATTGAAATCACATCAAATATAATATAAACAATAAAGAAATAAAAAAACTATAAATCTTTATTCGGTTTTCCAGTTCAATAAATTTTAAGATAATTATTTTCAAAATATTATAAATATTTAATTATATAAAAGTTTAAAATATTATAAATATATATTTAAACTCTATAAAATGTTTAAATATTAGAATATTTACACTTGATAAATAGTATAAACCCTATAAAAAATTAAACTTTATAAAAAGTTTCAGCTCTATAAAATATTATAAACTAACGGACCCGATTACCTGAACCGAAACCAACAAAAAAACAGTTCGGGTCGGGTTCATGTATGCTCAATCTACACATCGGATCCTAAACTCATATACTCGTGGGTATTGGATCGGTTCCGGATATTACCTGATACCTGATTGGGCACCCAAATACTCGAAACATAATACATGAACACAAAGATGATTTGGTATTTTTGGATATTTTAGCATATTTCAGGTATTTTGGCATTAAATTTTTTTTCGTGTTAGAGTATTCTGAGGTATTTTCAGATATTTCGGATAAAATTTACTGAATCGGTTACAATATACCTAAAAATAGCCGAACCGATTTGTACCCAGAAAATATTGGGTTTTTACGAGTAAAATATTTTTGGACACGAACCAACCTGAACCCGAATATAACTGACCCAAAGCAGATCCAAATTTTTGTGGGTATCTATATGGGTATAAAAATTTCTATACCCGAAAGACCAGAACCCGACCCGAATGCCCGAATATCTAGACCTATCGTAAACAATAAATAGGATTAAAATAACATTTTCTACAAATTTATATTTGTTGTTTTGATATTAATAAATGATAGTGACACATTTTTTTCATTAAATTTAGTTTGAAATAATAGAATTGACCCATGGTATACTGCGGGTTCAAATCTAGTTATAGATTTTTAACTGTAGTAATTATTTAATTAAATTTAAAGTGAAAAAAATAAACCAATAGTGATGAGACATGTGTGGACAAAGTCTCATTTCTCAAATGAGAAAATTTAGACAAGTCTCTTCTTTTTTCCTCTCTCTTCTTACTTTATTTTTTATATTTTAATATTGAGATACCCTATAGAACCCCACCGGTGGGGATGCTCTAAGATTTTTTCATATTTAGGAAGTGACAAGGCATGCGAAAATCTCAACAAAATGATAAAACTACCTCTACAAGAACCGAGATTCTGAGCATAACTCAACTACAACTCTTTGTTTCTGTTTTATTTTTTTGTTATTTTTATATTCCAATGGCTGTTTCGTCTTTTGTTTTATTTTTTGTTATTTTTATTTCTAAAATATCTCCAACAAATCAAATATTTGTGAAAGATGTTTTTAGTTAATTGAGTAATTCAAACAAATTCAAATATTTATTCCTATATTATCTTAATTTTTGTTTTATATGTTATATTTTTAAACCATTTTAAAAGTATTACATAAGAATATATATATATATAGTAATTTTTTAGTATTACATCACAAAAACAATTTTGTTTTATTTCTTTCTAACTATCAAATTTGTAATAATTATTATTATTAGTTTAAGTTAAAATTTTTTTTAATAATACATACTGCAACTAAACATCATAAAAGTTACCAGTAAGTTGTTTTGACAAAACTATAACTTATATTTTTACTACAAACTTACCACATGAATATATTGTAGCTCAAGTTTAATACTACATGATATTTACTGTAAGTTACATCAAAATATGATGTATACTCTAACTCAAGTTTAATAAGTGGCGGAGGCAATGCTTTGATAGAAGGGTTAGTTGACCCCCATAATTTTTTAAAAATTCATTGTATGTCATTAGTAATAATTATAATGACCCCAATTTAAAGTAAATTTTGACCCCAATACAAAATTAATATTGGAACATGGAACAAAAAATAGTCCAAATACTTGAAAGTTGGACTCCCACTAGAATTTGAAGCCTAATTTATCTTAAATAAAATAATTTTTCATCTAATATTATTTAAGTTTTTACAAAATACACAAATAGAAATATCAAATATTTAATGTACTTTATTATATATAAAAAAAAAATTCTGACCCCATAAAATAAATTTGTAGCTCTGCCACTAAGTTACATGTTACCAGTCGGAGGTAATTATCCGAACTTCGAAGATATACAAAAAGAAAAAACAAATTGACGTAAAGCTCTATAACCAAACTGGCAATAACCTCGCCCAAGAATGATGAGGATTCAAAAGCTCTGAGACAGAAGACTTTGAAAGTTCGTTATGTTTAGGTGATATAAGTAAGTGAAAAGTGCTATTTTATTAGTTACTATAAATAAATAAATAAAAACTTGTACACATTTTCTACAACTAATTGTTTTTATGCAATAAAATATTAATACAGAGGATACAAATGTAAACTATAAAGAAAGATAGCATTTATCTTTTGGTTTAATAACTCAATACTTCAATGATAGCAAATGTGATAAATAAGAACTAAAGACTAAAGTCCATCATATAGCTTCAAACCACCATACATAAGATCCTCGCAATGCCTAACAAAAGGAACAATCTTCCCCGAGTTAGTTCCCCAGTCGGCATCACATCCATGAGACGGAGGAGTAAGAAAACAAGGCTCCATCGACGTGGATCGAACACACGGTGGATCAGGAGTTATGAGATCCGTTGGCTGATAAAGTAACCATGGCTTTAATCCACCAAGACTATAAGAAACATATCCAAATGTAGACCTTGCACTTGTCACAATGTTATCTGTTAAACTTAAAAGATACATCTCAGCAAGCGCCTTTTGGTCGTGAAGCTTCTTGTCTGTTTGTTGAACCCTTTCTCCACTTGGTTGATAAACCTTAATAGTCTCTCTTGTTGAAGTTTTTCGCCTCCAAAACATGTTCTTCAAACGTTCAGAGTACTCTGGATATAAAGAAACGACAAGAACAGCTTTAAGTTTTGGACTTATCGATATATTAACTTTTGATTCTTCTTGTGTAGCCAATTCAGGCAAAAGCTTCTCTCTTTGTGTACATGATACAACCTGGTCCATGATGTGTTGGAAATATCCAGCGTCATTCCTGAAAACTCGTATTTGAATCCCGAGTCTCTCGTCTGCTCTAGATAAATGAGCATTGTAGTAACTAGTGACCATGGCCCAAACTTGATTTGTCGGGTGAAAAAGATATCGAGCCAAGTGGTGAAAGACGGTTTCTTTCTGTGGGAATAACTTAACTAGTTCGGTTTGGAAATCTTGATTAAGCCATAGAGATGGAGCAAAGTAAACATTGGCTTTAACAATCAACCAAGGGACTTTGTCAATCAAACTTTGATCGTTTTGGCAAAAGAACATCTTATCATGATCTCTTGAATCATGGAGGATATGAAGATATAAATGCGGCAGGACTGAAGTCGAGTTGATGGCCATATTGCTCAACATTGTTCCATAACAACGAGAGTATTCCTTGTTGTATCGATAAGTATAATTCATCAATGGAAAGTCAAGGGGAAGTAACCATGAAGTACCTGGAAATGGCTCGCAGAAGAGATCACTAACATCCTTGCGGTTATCGACAAGAATGATTCTCTCAGTCAAGAGAGCATAGAGGAACACAGAAGCAATAGTAAGCATTCTGTTTCCAAGCCCGTAACCAGCAAGCCACACAATGTATCTACATTCACCAACATAAATTTCATCATTACCAAGATTCTTTGTTGCTTCCTTGTAAGCTTTTGTGGCTGGACCGCAACGCTTGTGAAGTATCTCATAGCTTCTAAGCTTAGAGACGAGGTATTCAGAAGGCTTGTATGGTGAAGGCTTGCGATAAAACAAAGATTGATGATACCTACTCAAGCACGAACTTTCATCGAAATCCGCGGTTAAAAGCCCTCCTATCAGTTTATCCCTCAGTGTGTCGGGTTCCCTTGAACCTATTACAAGAAAATGAAAATATAAATTTCGAGTCAACAACAAAACATTAAAAGATGGATGATTTTTCTTACCATTGATCGTAGCATCAAGAAGTTTGTTGTTTGAGAATGGTATGTCGATTACAGACCAAATTAGTAAGCAACTAAAGAAGACTGGTATGATCAGTATCTTTATCTTCATACCCGATGCCCTGAAAACTTCGCCCGAGATCTGAAACATGTTGACTTGAATATGATTTGGTTATAACTAGCAGATGATAAAAAAAAATACGATTCTTATATTGCGGGTTATAGTGAATTAAAATTGGAGAAACTTGATATTTATAAGTAAGACTTGGAATATTCTAATGTGTCATTGTTAAGTTGTGACTATCAACAAGCTTTGAACGTGATTCCACATTTGTTTACTATAAAAATGTATAGAACTGTATCTTTTTAATAATTAACAAGCGTTGTAATGTTGAAAGCTTTGAATCTAAACTAGGGAGTGCCCTGCACGTTGTGAAATTTTGAAGTTAATTTAGCGAAATAATTCGTTTGTTTAGAAACATAGTTTGACCCGAAAAAAAAATAAAACAAAAAATAAAGAGTTTGTTTAGAAACAGAGTTTCAACGGCATACTAATTAATTTAGCTCTTGTTTTCACATACTTGTTTAAGAATTTATCAATAATGACACATAATTAAGCTTAATGTCTTCTTAGACCCGGTAAAGTTCTCTAGTAAAATTTATTAGGGGAAATTTTTATTCTGCACTCTTTTGAAAATATATTTTCAAACAGAGTCATCTGGTAAGAGTTTTTGAAACAATAAGGGAGTCCGTTTGAAAATAAAATTTCAAAGGGATACATTTTTGTTAGTTTTCTCAATTTATTTTTACTTGTTAATGTCATCAACATTGGATGGTATTCGGGCTTTTTTTTTTTCTTTCTCTAAATTCCAGAGGCACATCTATCCTCTCTCACTCTCATATAAGCCACTTTTACCTTTTTTCTCCACACGCCACTAATATGATTATATTTTGGGGAAAAAACTAGGATAATCCTTGAAAGCCATTTAATTGCTAGATTAAAGGGAACATGATCTAATCATGAAAAAACTGGATAGAGTCAAGATCAATGATAGATGGATTCAAGCCTTCCAGCACTCGTATAATGTTTTTGAAGTGGGTGGCTGCTCGGACCATCTACGAAGCAGAATACATTTGAATGTAATTGCAGTTAGTGTGACTAGACGGATGTCATATCTCTGCTGTTCTTTCTTTGTGCAATCCTTTTGATTTGGTTATAGCTGAAGAATATTTCATGTTATTTACAGTACTTCAGATCATTTTCGTGCTAAAGATTATGACACAAGCGCATAGATGTTTGAGAAATTGGTGCTCTATATTCCACATGATATAGAAAATAGAGTTGCCATGGCCAAAGGCTTCAAGATTTTATGTCTTGTTACCTTGGACTCTCTCAGCTAGATCGAGCTCTTGAATACATAGAAGAAGATGAAAAGGTAGATTTATTTGTGGAACTTCTATATTTTCTGTGGTTCTCTTAGTTGGATTTTTCAACAAAAGTTGCTAACTAGTTTTATGTCTCTGCAGCTTGAGCCCAATATTGCTTGCTTTTTTCTTAAAAGGTATATACTCTGTCGTATTTCCCCACTGTTTGCTCTTATTCAATATATGGCCTTTGCTTATATATGAACAACATGTAATAAATCCCTCTAATTTATTTTTTTGCAATCTTAAGATTCTGAGAGTTTTTTTTTGTGTTTTTTTCAGAGTTGGGTTATGTATACTTCCAGTGTGGAGAGGTTGATCAAAATTTAAAATCAGGATTGTGCTCATTGACTAGAAAGGTTCCAAGATTTTATCTAAAGAAGGCGTAGAGACCCTAGCCTTGTGCAAGAACGTGATGATTTACATGTCCATGTACGTTCTATATCTCCTCACTTTTTTCCGTTGTATTCTATTTTGCTCTCCATTGTTCACTTGTTCATTCGTACCTAAAGGCTACCGCTCCTTCGACTCCGTCTCCTGAACTTGATCTCTATTTTCTTGAAACAGACTGTTATCATAAGCGAAATGCAGAAACTGACAAAGGAAGGTCTGAAGCGTACTAACAAGCGAATTGGTCTTATGAATGAGGTTTTTGCGGCAATGGATACAAGAGTAAAGAAGAAGAAGATTAGACAATCGTATAAGCCTTTGTATGATGTTTTGTAAGACTTGTTTTTCTTAATATAATATTTGTGTTGTGTTTTGAATGATTTATGAAATATATATATCCAATAAATTATTTTCTGCAAAATAGAATTCAAATAAAATGAAATAAAATAGCATAGAACAAAAGATCATAGCATAAACCAAAAGTTATAAGTATGTTTAATGTAACAGAACCAAAATGCTACAACACAATATAATACTCCAACTAGGAGTGTATTGCTTGCAATCCATATACAGATCAGATGAGTGATTATGAGAGTGTATTGCTTGCAATCCATATACAGATCAGATGAGTGATTATGAGAGAGTACTGCTAGCTCTTCAAGTATGGTGGACCGAGTGAACTCATTTGGTTCAAAATAACAACTGTTTTGCTGTCTCCACAGCGAATTGAGATATCCAGGGGCGAAGATCCGAAGTTCACTGCTTATTCAGACTCTTTAACTCGGCGCTCGGGGGTCTACATATTCATGCGATCCTTCCTTGACTTCTCATGCTCTTGCCAAGTCAATACATCTATACTTACAAACTTGTTGTCAGATGGAACGTAGTAGTGGTTGTTGAATAAGAAGCTGAGAGTGAGTCATGAGTCATTAGATATTTAGCTGTGGAAGAGAACTGAAACAGCTTAGGGGAGTTAAACGAGGTAAAGAAAACTCGGACTCTTCGTGAGATAATAGTCTACAAAGATAGACGTGAATAGATCACACACTAATGAATGATTTTATGGTGAAGTGAAGCTTTGAGTGATTTTATGGTAGTGTGAAGCTTTGACTACTTCAAATGAATTTGCTTCGGTCTCTATTCCCTTTCTCAAGCCGCTGCATTATGCTTCCAAACTTAGATCTGTTGTTTTCACCCTACGCTAAGTTTGTGGGGGAGTATTAGTGGATCCATATAAATTTGTGTTTAGAACATCAATGTAAGGTAACTTAGAGTTGCCATTTGGACCAACTCTCCTTCTCAAACCTTTTCTGATATATCAATCAAAGATTTACTAAGCTTGGTGTTCTTCAACTAACATTTACTAAGCTTGGTATATATACGACACTCCTTGCACCTAACGTCTTTCTCCATATATTTTACATCGTTTTAATTACTGCATTTATTTACTTACAGAAATTGATACCAAACAATTCTCTATTTTGTTCTAGCTCTATTCGATCCAACATAATTAGTGGTGTAACTTTGATCTCTGTGGATTCAACCCTAATCTATGCTACGCAGACTGTGCATTTGCAGTGATAGTGAAGATTAAAACCTGAGACATCAACATTTATGTCTCTCTAACTCTAGTTACGGCTCAGTCAATAAAATACATTGAAGTGATGTTTTTTTTTTCTTTTACTTATTTATTCATACTTAGTGAATGATACGGTTTGCGATAAACTCCCCAAATTAACAATGCTGCCTCTGCAAGAATTGAAGTAAGGTAAAGCGCTAACCTCACAAAGACTGATGACGATTCAAGAGCTTTAAACAGAGGGTTCAAAGCTCATTGTGTACTCTATATTTTTATACTTATACTGTCTCCATGTCACTAAAGTAATCTCAGGAAACCTCATGAGGATGTAAACTAAGGAGGTGTTATTGAATTAAGGTGTTAAAGTTTATTTAATGTATTTCAGTTTGAGAGGTATTATGTATTTGAAAAAGGGCCTGCATTTTGTTTACTCATGTTTTAAATTAAAAAAGTACAATAAAATTCATTATAATTGAAACGTAACTAAATCTAATAGATATTGAATAACACTTGTTTTATGAGGTGTATTGAACTAATCATTTGAAAAGATTTGTGTTAAAATGACAAATCATGTGTTATTGAAACATGAATTTTAAATATCTTTTAAAATCCAGTGTTGTTGGATTAATGATTTTAAAATTATATTCAAATCCACTATTATTGAAAACATTTTAAGAATTGGATTTTAAAGTTCCAGCTGAGATTTCAGAAGATTTTTAGTTAAAAATAATGAGATTTCAGAAAAATTAATAATAAAATTCTTAATTCACTAAAATTCAATCAAAATCATCTCAAATCTCATTAAAACTCAAATCTCTCCAAATCATTTATCCAATTATGTATTTTAGAATACACATAAAAGATAATCATAAGTTATAACTATGCCAAACAATAAGTAACATGTGGTCAACTACACAAGAAAATGAAAAATACATAGCCAACCTCTGAATCTCAAACAATATGATGAATAATAATACTTTAGATGAAAAAAAACAAGAGATAACATTGCTTCTCTGTTTTAATAACTTTACAGTTTAATGAAATCATAAGTGTTAAACAAGATCTATTGTTCATCAAATAGCTTAAGCCCATCGTACCAAAGATCCTCACATTGCTTAACAAAAGGAACAATCTTCCCCGAGTTAGTTCCCCAGTCAGCTTCACATCCATGAGAAGGAGGAGTAAGGAAACAAGGCTCCATTGACATGGATCGACCACACGGCGGATCAGGAGTTGTGAGATCATTTGGCTGATAAAGTAACCATGGCTTTAATCCTCCAAGACTATAAGCAACATATCCGAATGTAGACCTTGCACTTGTGACAATGTTATCGGTTAAGCTTAAAAGATACATCTCAGCAAGCGCCTTTTGGTCGTGAAGTTTCTTGTCTGTTTGTTGAAACCTTTCTCCACTTGGCT
Source organism: Cardamine occulta (assembly GCA_028015245.1). Lineage (NCBI taxonomy): Eukaryota > Viridiplantae > Streptophyta > Magnoliopsida > Brassicales > Brassicaceae > Cardamine > Cardamine occulta. Next base: position 7,893,816 of record CM051371.1, read on the forward strand.
GATAAACATCAATAATCTCTCCTGTCAAACTATTTTTCTCTATAAACATGTTCTTCAAGTGTTTAGAGTACTCTGGATACAAAGATGCGACAAGAACAGCTTTATGTTTTGGACTCCTTGATTTATTGACTTTTGATTCTTCTTGTGTACCCAATGCAGGCAGCAACTTCTCTCTTTGTGTACATGATACGACCTGGTTCATGACATGTTGGAAATATCCGGCATCACCTCTGAAAATTCGTATTTGAATCCCGAGTCTCTCATCCGCTCTGGATAAGTGAGCATGGTAGTAACTAGTGACCATACCCCAAACTTGATTTGTCGGATGAAAAAGATACCGAGCCAAGTGGTGAAAGACGGTTTCTTTCTGCGGGAAAAGCTTAATTAGTTCGGTTTGGAAGGTTGGATTGAGCCAGAGAGATGGAACAAAGTAAACATTGGCTCTAAAAATCAACCAAGGAACTTTGTCAATCAAACTTTGATCTTTTTGGCAGAAGAACATCTTATCATTATCCCTCGAATTATGAAGGTTGTGAAGATATAGATGTGGCGGGATTAAAGACGAGTTGATGGCATGATTGTTCAGCATGGTTCCATAACAACGAGAATACTCCTTATTGTAGCCATCAAAATGTTTCATCAATTCAAAGTCATTAGGAAGCAACCATGAAGTACCTGGAAATGGCTCGCAGAAGAGATCATTAACATCCTTGCGGTTATCAAGAAGAATGATTCTCTCGGTCAAGAGAGCGTAGAGGAACACAGAAGCAATAGTAAGCATTCTGTTTCCAAGCCCGTAATCCGCGATCCACACCACATATTTACATTCACCAACATATATCTCATCATGACCAAGATTCTTGGTTGCTTCCTTGTAAGCTTTTGTGCCTGGACCACAACGTTTGTGAAGCTTCTCATAGCCTCTTAACTTAGAGACGAGATATTCAGAAGGCTTGTAAGGTGAAGGCTTACGATACAACAAAGATTGATGATACCTACTCAAGCAAGAACTTTCATCAAAATCCACGGTTAAAAGCCCTCCTATCAGTTTATCCCCCGGTGTTTCGGAATCTCTTATATCTATCACAAGAAAATGAAAATATAAAGTCAAACAAGGATTCTTTAAGTCAATAATAAAACACAAAAGATGGATAAATGATTACCATCGGTTGAAGCATGAAGAAGTTGGTAGTTGAAGTTGTTTGAGAATGATAAGAACAAAACAGACAAAATTAGTACGCAACTAAAGACAACTGTTATCAGAATCTTTATCTTCAACCCCAAAGCCTTAAAAACTTCGCCGGAGATCTGAAATATGTGATACATGTTGACTTTAGTTTGATTGGTTACAATTAGGAGATGATTCAAAAAGAGTGGACAACTCTTTTCTAACGTGTTATATATAGTGGAATTTAGATAAAGTTGAAGAAATTAAATATTTTATCAATTAAACTTGGAATATTCTAATGTGTCATTGTTAAGTCGTAAACTATCAACATGCTGCTCCTAACGTGAGTCCACAAATTTTTAATTGGAAAAAGTCTTTAACTCCAAATTGTGATTTTGTATTGTATGTTCGATTATCAGGAAATTTCCAATGGGAGGGTTTTTTTGACTTGTCAACGAGGGCTATAATGTTGAAAACTTGGAATCTAATTAGGGACTCCCCCGCACGTCATAAAGACTAAAGACTTGAAATTAAAATAGTGAAAATGCGACAATAAAATTAGTTCTTTTGTTTAACCCCAGAAAAATACAAAAAAAATGGTTCGTTTAGAAACAGAGTTATTCAAACTTTCATCAACCTATTAATTTAGTGCTTGCTTTTAACATTACTTGTTCCGCAAATTTATCAATAATCACAAATGATTTTTCTACATTATTTTTAACGTCACACATGATTTCTATTTTGATAGACTTCTCTATTTCTAATATTAGGTCTGTTTCACAGGGCGGAATCATGATTTTTGAAAGAAAAAAACTGTGTGATAGTTGATATTAATAACCTATTATTTTATTAATATAAGCTATTATTTTATTAATACATCAATTTCAAAGCTAGTTGATATTAATATAATAATAGGTTATAAAAGTTTTATGATATAAATATAAAATATATTTGTAGAAAAGGAAAATGAAACTGAGTTAGTCCGAAATTGATGATTTGATATCATTATGGTCGGCCATATTATATGTTTCATAATTAAATATGTGTTTTTCTAAACATGATTGTGTTCCTAAATGGACAAATCCATTTAATCCGTCTAACAATGGATTAAGATTTTTGAATATTTTAGCAGATCAATCTGCCAATAAACGCAGATTTAGTTTTACGTATCAATCAAATATATTAAATTATAATTTTTTGTTTTTAGATTATCTGCAGCTTTTTTTTATATTGATTATGAACTCATAAGTGATTTAATTATTTAATTAAATGAATATTATATCAATTCTAATTTTTTGATGATTTTTAATGTCATTTTTACTCTTAAAGAATTCAAAATTTTACTCATATTTGCAATGATATTTGGTGTGATGTTTTACATTGTTATTAATTTCCATAATAGTATAGAGATAATATAATAAACGTTAAAAATATATAGAGAATAAATTATCTAAAGAGTATTACCTCATTTATTTAAAATAATAATCAATTAGTAGTAGATAGTTCATCTAGTATTACCTCATCTCGTTTAAAAATCAAATATAGATTTTCTATAAGGTTTTTTATAAAGAATTTTCTATAAGTTCATCCAAAAATCAAAGCTAAACACGTTCTATTGGAGGATATAGACATATGTAGCCTTTGTATTTTTCATTATACTCCAGGAAGACACATTTAAGAGATTTAGGATCAAACTTGTTTTCAGCATAGTCTCGTAAGGTTGGGAAGCATGCACACCCAAAAGTTCTCAACGCTTTATACTCAGGTGCTTTACCATTCAGAACTTCAAAAGGACTTTCATTTTTGTCAGTAACAGTTGATGGCAAGAGGTTTATCAAGAATTTTGCAGTGAAGAATGCATCAACCCAATGTTTCTAAGGAGTTTGACTCTGAAACATCATCGATAAACCCAATTCTGTTACGTGTATATGCTTCCTTTCTGCTAAACCGTTTTGTTGTGGAGTGTGAGGGCAAGAGATGAACTGTTTGATATTAGAATCTTGTAAGTGTTGTAGAAACCTTTTAATCGTAAATTCTCCTCCACTATCACACTAAAAAATTCCAATCTTTGTTTTGAACTGAGCTTCAGCTAGTTTCTGAAACATATTGAATATTGAACATAAATCTGATTTATTATTTAGCGGATAAAACCAACTAAATCTTAGGAAGTTGTTAATGAGGATTACATAGTAATGAAACCCTTGAACTGACACTGTTGGAGTAGGTCCCCAGAGATCACAATGAATCCTCTCTAAGGACTTTGAAGCATAAAAAGATAGACGACTACTCTTCCCTAACTGACATGTTTCACACATGTTGTGAGAAAGCTTATTGAGACTATTTAACTTATTTTAATAAACTTGTAAGAGGATCTTGTCACTTGGATGGCCACTAAGGAGTTCGAGAAGGTCGCTGGTACTCAGTGAAAATCCAGTTTCCACAGCCATGGTGAGCGAGCATAGAATATAGTGGAGCATGTTTGGGGTCATTTATGGAATTGATATTCCAAGAAGGTGGAGATACAGAAGGAGAACATCAGGAAAGGAAAAAAAAGACCGTAGCCATAAAAATAAGCTTCAAATACACATATGTAACCAGAGCAGATTGATTCCAGGGATTCATCAGGGTCTGGTAAAGAAAATTCAACCTCTGGTGGAATGTGATGATTTCACTGTATTTTACATGTTTTTAACTTTCATATATCATCATTTTAGTGTAGTTTCATCCATTGTTTATACCACTTTGCATCATATTCGTCATCTTAGAGTATTAAAGAAATTTTGCATAAGCATTGCATACATGGTGCATATTGGAATGGTATTAGGTGCTTTTGGAGCTCAGGATCACAAACTTGGAGATTTGCACTTGACTCGATCCGGACTGCTCGAGCAGAGAGCTCGAGTGAAGATAACTTAGAGAAGAAGTCATCGTTACTCGACCTCGATTGCTCGAGTGGATGATCTTGAGTGAATAAGCTGCTTTTGGAAGAGGCACTCGACCAACACCACTCAACCATAGTGCTCGAGTGAAATCCCCTTCCCAAGACCTGATTAAGTGTTTTTAGGGCTTCCAGCCCCTTCTCTATAAATACCCCTTGTCTCTAATTAACAAGGGGTCGCCTCTTTTAACCTTAATCTCTGCCTTCTAATTTTCTCTCTCTTGTTCTTCATTTCCAGACTTCCTAACTCAGATCTCTTTTGATTTATTGAGGGTCTAAATGGTAACGGCTGAATCTGGCGGAATGTGGAATCTGGCAGAATTTATTTGTAATTTTTTGCAGAATCTGGCGGAATAACTAAATAGTCAAATGGTAACAACGGAATATGGCTGAATTTTGCAGAATATTAGAGATGATTGATTAATAAAACAAATAAATTTTTGTGTAACTGAATAACAGAAATAATTAAGATAATAGAAAATTTAAATTAAATATTAATGATTAAAATATAAAAAATGTGCGCTTGCTTAAAAATATTAAAATTGTTTAAAAATGTTAAAATTGTTTTCATAAATTAATAGTATATTACCCAACATAAAAATACAAAAAAAAGAAGTATGAACTACAAAAATTAATGAAGTAAAGATACATTATTCTAAGATATATTAATGCGCTAATGATAAGCATCCCATATTTGTTGTTTGATTCCTTCTCGTATCGTTTGCATATATGTTCCATCTGCTGTTCTTTCTTGTTCTTGTAAGAAACTTGATTCAACACCACTTTCTTCATTATTACTAAATTGTTCTCGAGAGATCGCGTCACTTTGAAAAACATTATCAAAATCAAAATCTGGAATTTGAGAAAGACGAATGAAGTTATGCAATCCAGCTGTTGCTAAAATTAATTTGTTTTGTGTCTCGACATTGTATCTTGGAAACTCTTATAAAATCCTCCATTTTTTCTTCCATACTCCAAATGTACGTTCAATCACTGACCGAAGAGAAGAATGCCATCGATTAAATAACTCTTCTTCATCTCTAGGGGGAAAACCATCTTGAAATTGTGTCAAATGATACCTATGACCTCTAAACGGAGCTAAAAATCCTCGAGTGTTAGCATATCCAGAATCTACAAGATAATACTTCAAAACCGGAGGAGTTGGAAAAGTCGGATCACGCTCCATTGCGTAAGACAAGACTCTGGCATCATGTACTGATCCGGGACATCCTACAAATATATAAGTGAATAACAAATCCAGGTTGCATACTACCAAGACATTAATGCTTGTCTGTGAATGCCTGTTATAAAACCGAGTGGCGTCTGCACCAGCCACCATGACCGTACAATGAGTGCCATCCATTGCACCTATGAAACCAGTAAAATAAGGCCAATAACGATTATCATCTTGTAGACCTCGGGGTACATGATGGAGTTGCTCGGGAGATTGCTTCCTAAGTAAGCTACCAGATAGTTTTGTGCATGCTTGTAGACATTCTTTAAATTTGCGTCTAACAGTCTCTTGTGCACGCCCAAATAAGAGTTCAACTGAATGTTGTGCCATGTTGTGACCACATATCACAAGAAACATTGCCAATGTTTCTTCTACAGATATATTTCTTGTGGATTTTATCCTAAACTCTGTACGTAATGTCTCACATAGATTTGTGAAAACCTCTATACGCATCCTTAAGAGATGTAAGCAATCCCTTGGGTAATTATAAATCCTTGTCTTAATGTTGCACCATCCTAAGGCCCATTCAGTCCCCATTGGTTGTCGACAATAATATTTTTTATAGTAATCGATCACAGGCTTGAAAAGTGTTTCCATGATATCCATGTGCTCCAGCAAAATTAGTTCAAGTAATTCATCGTCAGTGAGATTTTGTAACCCATCTGAATGTAACTCGATAATACGGCGAACCTGAACATAAATAAAACTTTTTTAAACAACACTTAAAAAATACAAAAATTGGTAACAATGGAGTAAAATAAAGACAACAACAAACTTCTAACTCATAAAAAGAAAACATAAGTATTCATTTAATTGTCTCCATCATTATTGTTGTTTCCACTTGTACGACTAAAGTCGAAAAAATTAAAACGTTCGAGTAACTCAGCTGCAACTCCTGGTCTAACCCCCAATCCTTCACCAGAAACAACTCTAGGACTAGGAGACGCATGAAATTGTGGGCTATGGTTTGGAACTTGAAAATTTTTGTCTTGTTCCGAATTGGTTTGGAGAACCAGAACCACCAAAATGTGAAAATCCTCCAAGATTTGAAGAACCACCAAAATGCACAAATCCTCCTAAGCCCGGAGATCCCGATCCACTACCAACAGATCCTCTACTACTTGGTCCACTAGAACTACTGAGTTGTCGCTTCCACGGACTACCACGGAAAGTACCACTGCGGTCATAACCTGTTACACCTTCTAGAAACGTATTCTATCTTCATTAGTCTTGAGTAATACAAACCGCTTTTGCTCAAACGGATCTCTCAGAATCTCTGACACTGACCACCAAAAGTCTGTAAATTTGTTTATGTCTTGTAGCTGATTCAATTGTAACCATGACTCACGCTCATAATCCTCATTGGCTTGGTTACGTGCATTGAGCATTTGTATTGGGCCTTGCATAGTTGCCATATATGACTCGATATTAGTTAGATGTGTGTCCATAGCAGCCCGTCTTAGTGGAGTTTGAGTGCTTTGTCGATTAGATTGGCTTCGTCCTCTACTAATCGATCTACTACCTATGCTACCACTTTGCCTAGATCGTCGTTGTTGTGTAGGTATCTCAATCGGCATTGACGTCACATTAGGATTATTCTCCATCGCTTGTCCTTGAGTTTCTGGTACAGTCTCAGTAAAGTTTTCTTCCTCATCTTCTTCTTCAGACTCTTGTTCTTCTTCATCATCATCGTCTTCAAATATCTCATCTATCTGACTAGCTGAAATCATATTATCGTTTATAACACAATGAGGTCCATACACTTTGTCCATCAACTCTATGTGTGGCAGAGGATTTTTTTTAACCGTGACGCTCCTGCCGTATCCTACAACATATCATAATTTTTTCATTAAAATAATGATAATAATAATAATAATAATAATAATAATAATAATAATAATAAAAAAATTATTAGTAATTGTTATAGGTTTACGATTACAAAATAATACCTTTTTTCGATCTTTTCACCATCTCTCATCCATGGTTATTTTTCCTGTAGCATATTCGGTATTCGTACCAGTACACCGAACAAGTCTCCGGTAGGTCGCATACAAGCTCTTTAGATCATCATGTTTATGCTTACATTTATCCCAATCAATTTTAATTCCCGTCCGTTGATGAAATTTTTTTACTATATTTTTTTTACCGTCTTTATGCGGCAAAGTCAAAACGTAATTTATTTTTTGTAGTTCTTCGTCTAAAAATTCAATGAATATATAATTGAGGCTTGGCAACCATCTAAAATAAGCCTACAAAATTAAATTGCACAACTCACAAAATTTAACCATATTAAAATTACATAATTATTGTATAAAAATAGTAATTTACCGTATTATTTTGGTTTGATGTTCCAGCACCTCCATCTCTTGCTCCGCTCATAGTTACAATTCTGATAAATAAACAATTTATATAAAAGATTCAATAATCTGTTAAAACAACTAATGTATATGTAATTATGTAAATTCAAAGAAAAATGCTCATGATAAAATTTAAATAAAAATATTTACTTATATATTATTGGAAGATTTTATTAAATGGTCACAATGATTATAATTAATATGTTTCAACCGTTTGTTAGTAACTACTTTTATTTATATTTTATCATAACAAATTTAATTTTCTCAATTTTTATAAAGGAAATATAAATATTTTATAAATTTATAGAAATTATGTTAATTATAACTGAATTTACTTATTTTTAAATAAAATAACATGGAAAACACTATATATGAATAGTTAAAGAAAATGATATGAAAACTTACTTGTTGTTCTTCGTTAAATGATTTAAGGTAGATTGACCAAAAAAAAACTGATGTAGATTGACAAAAAAAAAATTGTTTGCTGAAGATTTTCTCTATTTGTTACCATCAATCGTTTAAGAAACAATGTACCAATGAACATATTTATACAACCGAAACACTATCATACATGTGAACATGTGTATTTATTTTTTTCATATTTGACAGTTCCACCTTTTTTCCAACCAATAATATAAATTATCATTTCAGTTTATTTTGGGAAAACAAATTTCTTAACATGCAAGGATAAATGGATAGTATTTTGTCGGCTTGTTTGTGGAATTTTACAAAATACAACTGGTAACATTTTCGGCAATTCCTCAACAATTTTTACATTTTCCACAATTCCAACGTCACCATTTAATGCCTGAGTTTTTGCATTTATTTTCTTCTGCAATATTGTTCATATCATCAGTATCTACATCATATGTTGATTTTAGGATTTTATGGGTTTTTTCTTTTGGTGATGATGATGATTGTTGAGTAGTCTACTTAGGGTTCTTAGGCATGAGTTAGATTAATAATTGCTCTTCATTGATCTGAGTATTTGAGTATTCATTGAATTTTAGATTTCCCTTTTGGGTTAATGTTCTTAATGCATGTTCTTCTCTGATCAATTGGAACTTGATATCAAGTAATCTCCACACGACAGTGTTGATGAGATTGCTGGATTCAGCCTTTTCTGGAAACTTAATTACACTAGTTTGTTGATCTAGATTTAAATAGGGTGTGTATCCTATCCTAGGGAGTCAGTTGTTAGGAAGTTTAGTTGGCTTTAACAAATTGGTGTTCATTGCTTGCTTGATGGTATGGCTCTGGCAATATCGGGTATGAGAGCTATCAAGCTCGAGGTCTAGTAGCACGATAGTGTATTAGGCTTATTTAGAATTTGTTGTCAATCAAATAGCCTGATTTGATGAATTTGTCAATTACCCAAGTTGATTAAGAGTAGTTGTTAGTCAATTAGCCCATGCCTGAGTTCCCTTCTTCCTTTTGATTGATTTAATTTCGTGTTATCGCTCTGATTTGTCTTGTTTACTTTTGCTCTTACCACTCGGTCCATACTACTCGACCATGTAGGTCGAGTGTTTTACTCTTGTTGTCATTTTCTGTTACCACTCGATTGCATCTACTCGGCCACTTAGCTCGAGTTCTTTCTTATTTTGTCATTTTCTGCACTACTCGATCTCATCTACTCGACCACTTAGGTCAAGTACTTTCTTTATTCTGTTTTCCTTATTAGCTTGAGCACTCCACTCGAACTGACACCTCGAGTTGGGTCTTACTTGCCTTATTTGCATCATTTAGGTTGTTAGATAAAATCTTCACCTATCTGGCTTGACTTAAATTGAACCGATCATACCCTGATTGCATAACACACTTCCTAATTGGATTGAAATTTTACTCCCCACCACACACTTACCACTGTACTACATTGATTGATTACATCCATATTTTTGCATAATGTTTGCTGTTCTGTGAAAATATGCTGTTTCAATTTGGCGGCGTTGCCATGTTTATACATTGTATCAATCACTGTATTTTACATGTTTTTAACTTTCATGTATCATCATTTTAGTATAGTTTCATCAATTGTTTATACCACTTTACATCATATTCGTCATCTTAGAGTATTTAGGACATTTTGCATAAGCATTGCATATATGGTGCATATTGGAGTGGTATTATGTGCTTTTGGAGGTCAGGATCAAAAATTTGGAGATTCGCACCTGACTCGACCCAGAATGCTCGAGCAGAGAGCTCGAGTGAAGATAACTTGGAGAAGAAGTCACTGTTAATCAACCTGGATTACTCGAGTGGATGATCTCGAGTGAAGAAGCTACTTTTGGAAGAGGCACTCGACCAACACCACTCGACCATAGCGCTTGATTGAAATCCTCTTCCCAAGACCTGATTAAGTGTTTTGTCTTTTAATGTTTTTATGGTTTCCAGCCCCTTTTGTATAAATACCCTTTGTCTCTTATTAACAAAGGATCGCCTCTTTTAACCTTAGGATCTGCCTCTTAATTTTTTTTTCTCTTGTTCTTCATTTCCAATCTTTGTAACTCATATCTCTTTTGAGTTATTGAGTTTTTGTCATTTATTTTTTTCGGCAATATTGTTCATCTCGTCATTATCTACATCTTATGTTGATTTTAGCATTTTCTGGGTTTTTGCATTTGGTGATGATGATGATTGCTGAGTAGTCTAATTAGGTTTCTTATGCAATGGGTTAGATTACTAATTGCTCTTGATTGATCTGGGTATTTGAATATTGATTGAATCTTAGATTTCCCTTATGGGTTAGTGTTCTTAATGCATGTTTTTCTCTGATCAATTGGAACTTGATATCAAGCAATCTCCACACGACAGTATTGATGAGATTACTGGATTCAGCTTTTTCAAGAAACTTATTACACTAGCATGATGATCTAGATTTAAATAGGGTGTGTATCATATCCTAGGGAGTCAGTTGTTAGGAAGTTTAGTTGCCTTTAAAAAATCGGTGTTCAATGCTTGCTTGATGGTATGACTCTGGCAAAAATCGGGTATGTCATCTATCAAGCTTGAGATCTAGTAGCACGACAGTGTATTAGGCTGATTTAGAATTTGTTGTCAAGGGAATAGCCTGATTGGATGAATTTTTCAATTACCCAGGTTGATTAAGAGTAGTTGTTAGTCAATTAGTCCATGTCTGAGATCCCTTCTTCCTTCTTGTTTACTTTTGCTCTTACCACTTGATTCCTACTACTCGACCACGTAGGTCGAGTGCTTTATTCTTGTTGTCATTTTCTGTTACCACTCGATTGCATCTACTCGACCACTTTGGTTGAGTTTTTTCTTATTTTATCATTTTCCGCACTACTCGACCACTTAGGTCGAATACTTTATTTACTTTGTATTCCTTATTAGCTCGATCACCCCACTCAAACTGACACCTCGAGTTGGGTCTTACTTGCTTTCTTTGCATCATTTAGGTTGTTAGATAAAATCTTCACCTATCTGTCTTGACTTAAATTGAACTGATCACATCCTGATTACATAACACACCTCCTGATTGGATTAATATTGTACACCCCACCACACACTTACCACCGTACTACATTGATTGATTACATCCATATTTTTGAATAATGTTTGCTGTTGTGTGAAAATATGCTGTTTCATGTGACAATACTTTCTAATGCGTTTGATGGTTTCAGGCATGGAAAGTGTTGCGAGATGGAGACCGAATTTGTTGCCATGTCGAGTACAGTAGACGGGCGACGCTTTCTGGGTTTCTCCTCACCAATGTTAGGGTTTACGGAAGAGCTTGACATGGTGAAGAAATCAGTAAAGGCGATTTACAATGAAAGAATGATGGAGTATGAGGAATTAAAACAAATTGTAGAAGAAAAAGTGCTAAGTGAGAAAGGGTTACACCTGATTTGGAAGAAGAAATGTCTCGGGAGTTGAAAGAAGTGGAAGAGTTTCCCGCGTATTAACAAAACATTTAATAATAAATGGAGACGTGTGTCAAGGCAACGAATTAGCCGGACCCCGAGATCTAAGGAAGACGTGGAGTAAATCAAGGAGATAAGTCCATGATATAAACACTTAAGTCCTCCGAGCCGAGAAATAGCTCGAAAAACTTAGGGGAAACTTTTGATACCATATCCCAAACAGAAGGATCCATCTTCTAACAACACAACATGGGTCCGCAACCTCATCGTGAATGTTGAATTCCACACCCAATAATATACTAAATTGTTTATAGAAATAAAATAGAATTTGCTTAAGATAATGATGTAAAATAGAAAATAGATTTGCTAAAGGAAAAGTATAAATTTGTCTATATTGATTTCGAGTAGCAAAAAGATTGACCCCTATACATGACCATGTGGATCTATATTTATACATGAATTAAGGAATAAATGCTAAGAATAAACACTAATAAATTCTATAATTCTCTTTTAATCCGTCAGTTTTGATTTGATCTTTAATGTTATAACGTCCCGTAATTTGTAATAATTTTCTCCTTCAGCTCGCAGATTCATCTCGCTTCGTGGACACTCTTTGCTTCGCTTGCTCCTTCCTTCTGTGATGCTTCACTACTGGTTGGACCCAGTTCGCTCCATCGAGCCCTTATACTGTTCGCCCGTTCTTTCTTACTCCGAACTGACCCAACCTTTACTTTGACCAGCTGAAATGGTTGACACGTGTCATGATTGGAGAGAGTGGATCTCCGGTGCAGATCCGGTATCAACATTCATCGTGATAAGGCAAGGATAGCTCGGTTTGGAGACAATCCAGAGGAGAGAACCAAGGAAGAGTTTTATTAATACATAAATTTCAAAGAAGTTTGCGGAGAGATGGAGCTTATGGAGCAAAGGGAGTTCGCGAAGCAACGTGAACCGGCGAACCAAAGGAGAAAACTATTCAAAGATCAAGATGTTACAATATTTAAGACCAAATCGAAACAGAAACATTGAAGGAGAATTGTAGGATTGATTAGAATTTATTTATAGCATTTAAAGAGCCATATTTAAATTGGAGTTGAAATTACCAAAAAAAAAAAATATATTATGTACTCCCTTTGTTTCAAAAAATTTAGTTTGGTCTAGCTAAACTCACGGAGATAAAGAAGTTGTTTTTACTTTAAAAAGTATCATTTAATATTTAAAATAAAAACAATTTAGCTAATTATAAAAAAGACTGCAAAATACTGTTCGTCACACAGAATTCAGTAAAGTTAAAAACTACATAGAAATATGAGAATGTCTTATATTTTAAAACAAGAAAAAAAAAACTTAAAACATCTTATACTTTTAAAAATGAAGTATTTTTTTCTTTCTGGCCTTGATATAAATAACCATAAAATTCAACTATGCTTCTATAAGTAAAGTTACTCTTCACTTTACTCACTTTTGCTTACTAAAATAGTAATAAATGGTTAGTCCCAATTAAAAAACATTAAATACAAATATATATAAATCATGATTTATTTATTGAGAAACAAAAGTTTGTTACTTTACGATAAATTAAATCACCCAAAAGTCTCTCTAATATGCTATAATACATATTGTCACTTTATTAAAAAAACATATAATAATAACTACAAATAAAACCCATACAATTTAACCACAATTAGTGACTTAATTAGTGGCCATAAATTTTAATTAAAAATGTATGGGGCAATATATTAAGACAAAAAAAAATTGGTCAACACAAATCTCACATTTCATGACATTGATGAACAAAAATCAGATAGGTTAAGTAACAATTTATTAAACTTCATTCATACAATGATAATCTCACAAGTACATAGTCTCAAAGTTTTTTTCGAAATTGAAGATTTCAACACAAATACTTCAACAATATTAGATGTGAAAGTGCTAATCAGAGATTTAGAAAGTACAATAAAAAGATTTTCAAACCACGGAAAATAGAACATTGTGAATGTATAATAATACGTAAAAAAATATAGAAATCAATTTAAAATAATAATAAACAATATATATCTAGAAAATATAATACATAAATAAATATATATTAAATTGCGCAATCCGCGGAAGTTTTCCTCATAGAACAATATGGATGGTTTCCATTATACTTATACTAAATTAGGATCCGTCCTATGGATGGGTTTCTAAATTTTAAAATAAATTAAATTTAAAGAAAAACATTAATTTTAAAATTTGTTGTTAATGAAATATATCTTAGATTTTGTTTTGAGAAAAAAATTATAAAGCATGCTTCATTAAAGAAGATGGTTATATACATAAATTTATTTTTCAACATAAATAAAGTAATTTAAATTCCTATATAGCAATTTCATTGTTATTTCTCGTCTCTTTGCATTTTCCGACAACATCCTCTTACTCAACCGTTAAGTCACCATCTCTCAATTTTTTGTTTTTTTCTCTAACTCTATATATACCTAAGGATATTTGGTTCTCATGATTTCTTTTCTTTTCCGTTATCTGATTTCCATCTACCACCATCTCAAGCTTCAAATATAAGTCCCATCGCCTTCTTTCCTTCTCCGGATCCATATTTAAGTATGATAATTAGCTTTACCGAAAGCAATTTTTTCAGAGTGGATCTCCATAGTGTCCAAAGGAAAAATAAAACATGCACAAAGAGGTCATCTAGCACTTGAATGAGTGCATTTTAACCACTCCAAAATATGCAAAATACATATTTCTCACTAAAAATCTATTTTTTAATTTCTTGTAAAAATTATGATTATGTAATTTATTGAATTTCATACAATTAATTTTTTTCTTAATTTAATCTATTAAAAAGGATAGATTCATGGGTTAATCGGTTAATCCAATCAATTTACTGTATAATTTATTTAACACTTAACCAACATTCAAATATTAGCAACACGTGAAATATTTTTATATGAGTTTAAATGATATGACAATCTAAAAATGTAAATTTGAAAAAAAAAAAATTGGAAGTAATAATATTTAACATATTTTAGAAAATAGTAAATAAAAATTTATATATTTTTTATTATTTGTTTTTTGTTGGTTTTCTTTTTTAATTAAGGAAAATAAAAATTTTACACGTGTCATAATCTTATCTATCAACCAACACGTATCATGATTTTATGAATTATAATTTTAACACGTGTCGAACTTTCGTGAGTTCAACCAAGTTTTTTTTTTTAATAACTATAGAGATGAAATATTAGAATTCCATTTTTTTCTTTTAGTATTGTATTCCTTTTTTAATTTCTTTTTATTCATGATAATTTATAATTTTATTTAATTAAATACATATCAAAATCTGATCGTTTTAATTGACACGTGACACGATCAGGTGAGTTACAAATTTTGAATCATTCTTCTTTATATAATAAGATGATTTTATTTCTTTTTTGTTACCTTTTAGGATTAAGAACTAACTTTAAAATTTCTTTAAAATATAATTTTAATTTAATTAAATATATTTTTAATTTAGTTTAATTTAATTTTTTTTGATAATCTATGATTTTATTTAATTTGAAAAGTGATGAAAATTTTCTTCTTTTTTCTGATTATCTATTTTTTTTTTTACGATTATATATGTTTTTTCTTTTCTGATAATAATTTACTTTTTTTCTCGATAATTTATGATTTTATTTAATTAAAAATATATTAAAATCTGATCGTTTAAATTGACATTTGTCATAATTAGGAACTTCAATTCTCCTTTATATCCCAATGTTTCACACGAAAGCAATAAAATAGGCCTTAAGCCCAATTTAACAGGCCCATAAAAACCAGAAAGTAAATGAAATAGTCTCAAAGCCTAACTTAAACCTTTACCACTTCTTATTCCATCTCTGCCACTCCCTCTCATTGACTCGTTTCTAATTTCTTCTCCTACATCAAATTCTAAAACCCTAATTAGCTCCAGAGGAATCTCAGAACAGCTTCAAAATGGACGGTGCCTCTTACCAAAGATTCCCAAAGGTAAATATCCGTGAGCTTAAAGATGACTACGCCAAGTTCGAGCTTCGTGAAACCGACGTCTCAATGGCTAACGCTCTCCGTCGCGTTATGATCTCTGAAGTCCCAACCGTTGCAATAGATCTAGTCGAAATCGAAGTTAACTCCTCTGTTCTTAACGACGAGTTCATAGCTCATCGATTAGGTCTTATCCCTTTGACTAGTGAACGTGCTATGAGCATGCGTTTCTCTCGTGATTGTGATGCTTGTGATGGAGATGGACAGTGTGAGTTTTGTTCTGTTGAGTTTAGGCTTAGTGCCAAGTGTGTTACTGATCAAACCCTAGATGTTACTAGTAGGGATTTGTACAGTGCTGATCCTACTGTTACTCCTGTTGAGTTCACTGTTGACTCATCTGTTTCTGATTCGAGTGAGCAAAGGTGAGAACTTTACTTCATTGGTTTCACTAAAACTGTTGATTAAGTGAAGGAATGTGTTAATCTTTTCGTTTTTGGAATGCTAAATCGAGAGGGTTAGGCTCTGATAAAACCAAATTTAACATCTTTTTGCCGGTTTTCTGAAAAATTCAGAGCATTACTTGTTGAATATTGATGCCCTTTTCCATGTTTCTTCTTCCTTTGGTTGTTTGATCTTTTAATTTGGTAGTTTAGTGAGTTTTTTCTGCTTACTCGTTTGTTTACTGACTGTTCTGTTTTGGTTTAAGGGGAATTATCATTGTGAAATTGCGCCGAGGACAAGAATTGAGGCTTAGGGCGATAGCGAGGAAAGGAATTGGGAAAGATCATGCAAAATGGTCTCCAGCAGCTACTGTTACGTTTATGTATGAGCCTGATATCATTATCAATGAAGATATGATGGAAACATTGACAGAGAAGGAGAAAAACGACTTGATTGAGAGCAGTCCAACCAAAGTTTTTGGCATTGACCCAGTCACCGGACAGGTTTGTTTCGACGTTCTGAAGAATGACTTCTTTACATGTTTATAGCTTTGAGACTTCAATATGGCCTACCATGCTTTTAGTGCATAATTTTCTCTGGTTGTTGAGTGCGTTTAGCTCATTTGTGTCTATCTTTCTGTTTGATAGCAATATTTAGTACCAAGTTATCTTATTGGTTGTAATGTTTCTAGGATAAATACTTCAGTCATCTGAATGAATCAAAACAACTGCTAGACTTTTGCTACTCACCACAATTTTATACAAAATGCCAATGAAATGAATGGTTTGTTAGATTACTTGAATTACCAGTGAAATTTGTTCTTCAGATTTTATGTTGGTGGCTTAGTGTTCACATTGGTTGGTTTTTTATATTTCTTATTCTTCCCGCTACCACTAGGCACTAGGACTCATCAAAAGTAAAGTAACTTTCTTTGACTGCGGGAGAACATTTTATATGATTATCACAGTTTTACGGTACTTATTGTTGGAATTTGGTATGCCATATCTAATGCAGTCTATTGTTTGAATCATCAGAATTGTAATTATGATAATTCTGATACTTTGCTTCTTAGGTTATGGTGGTTGATTCAGAAGCATACACTTACGATGAAGAAGTGATCAAGAAAGCAGAAGCCATGGGGAAGCCAGGACTCATTGAGATCCATCCGAAAGATGACAGTTTTATATTCACTGTTGAATCCACAGGTGCAGTGAAGGCTTCACAGCTGGTACTAAATGCCATAGATATCCTGAAGCAGAAACTTGATGCAGTTCGTCTTTCAGATGACACTGTTGAAGCAGATGATCAGTTTGGTGAACTCGGTGCCCATATGCGTGGAGGATGAACAACTTGTGGTTAGTTTGAGCTCCCTATTTTACCCGTTTGTTTCGGGTTGAGTTTTCTGAACCAGATTAATATGTTAACCGTAGAGGGTCACTGTTCTTGTTAAATAACATGTGAAGCAGTAGTGTTCTATTTGTTTTGGACCTATGGTCCTTATGTTCCTGAATCTTGGTATCAATTTGGGTTATTGTTAGTCTTAAGAAAAGCACTAAAAATGATTCTCTTTGAAAATAATGGGAAAACGAAAATAAAATTATTAACTTGTGAGAATATTGGACTAATTTCAATACATTCAGCAGGCTAATTGGCGTCAAGAAAATCAGAATGGGTGAATTAACATTTAACAAACCTAAATCTGTGGAGTTGTCTGTTTTGAAAAGGTGATCAATATTTAGTGAGGTAACAATTTTGTGGATTTGTCTGTTACTATCAAACCAAGCTTAAATCTAATATTTGGTGAGGTAACAACATTTTTGGATATATGTCACGTTTTAAAATTTCGATTCGCTCTAGATGAAGGTATCACCAGTGTTCGTTGTTGTTACCCTTTGCGTTGCGTTTTAAGAGACGACAATCACAATGATTTTGTGGTGATTCTTCTATTAGTACGTGATTAGAGAAGTTTAATACGACATCGTTTGAGGCTATACAGTTTGTGAACCAGTTCAATGAACTTCAAGAGTCTCATGTTTTATTTTCTTTTGTTGTAATGTTAAGATAATCATTTTAAGATTTTTGACAAAAACAACAAAGAATACAAAGAGAAATAGAAATATCAAAATCTAAAGCAATACAAAAGACAACAAAAACGACCAGCAAAAGAAAAACCAGAAAGAGATCGACTTGAGGGAATGACACCACGAAAGAACAGAGAATTAGGCACGTCGATCCCCAAATGTAGTTCCCGCATTCAGAATGTCGTCGATGTTGTCACGAGCTACATCGATCCGAAGAGATAGCCCTCAATATGCATCAGATCACACAATTAATGACCATTACTAGTAGGATTTTCTGCCAAAAAAAACATCGAACTTATTAAAATTTACAAGAATGACACTCAATTTAAAATTGTGCAAGTCAACCTAGTGAACTCGAAAGTCATCTGCAATACAGCCATTATGTATATCACCGACGTGGCACCGCTTCTCTCTGTTAGAAAACGAACGAAATAAGCAAAACGACGTCATTTTGAGAGTTGAGAACAACGCAATATTTGAATTGTTGCATGTTGGAGAGCTTGTTGTTTTAAGTGCCGAAAACAATATGATTTGAAAATTAGGTTTAAAGAAAATTAATTTGGGAAAAAAAAATTCATCTCATCAACGCATCTCTTAAACGACAAATTCTCTTCTCTTCTCAATATAATCATATCAATCACCATGACGACACTTTTCTCACCTCCATAGCTTTCGAATCCGAACCCAAAATAAGATTCAGCAAAGACAAAGCTATGAATCTGGTCTGAGAATCAATCCAAGATCCGTTCATTAATTTATGGGGTTCAATTTCTGGGTTTTGTCAAGATCTATTCATCCATTCATCTATTTCATCAATTTGTCAAGATCTGATCAAGCACATATGGATTTCACAACATGGCCGTAGACCTCTCCTCTCTTTTTTACAAATCTCCGCCATGGAAACTCACCTTGCTAAGCAATTCTCTCTTTCTATTAATCCTTCTACCCCCATCCATCTCTTCCCTCCCTTGCTCTGCTTCCCTCCAAAACCCCATTATTAGAGTCCAAAATGTCCCACATTTCTTGGGATAAAGATCTTTGGGCAATATATAAAGGATGTGCCAACTCTTGCTCTGCTTCCCTCCCTTGCTCTGCTTCCCTCCAAAACTTTTGAGCTAGCTTTTGGGTTAAGTTAGGCCGCATTCCTAATATGGTATCAGAGCCCATGGTTGGCTCAACAAGAAATTTCCCACAAAAATGGTTTTCCACCAAATGTGGCCATATAAGTGGGTCATGTCTAGAAGAAGAATCAGCAACCGACGAAATTCTTCAAAAGCTTGAACAGGCAAGTTATCGAAAGAGTTGAAATTTACACTGATTCCAGCTGGTTTCTTAGTCTATGACCAATGACTCAGATAATTTATGAAATTTCTAAACTAATATCATTTTATTTGATTTGTTTGATTCCTTGTAGGATGAAGAGTTTACTTTGAGACGAAGAAAGGAGAAGAGTAATGTTCGGGAATAAACAAAAGTAATTCCCACTTTCTCAGATTGGATCTTCTAAAGACCTGGGATTTTAGAGTTCTTCAAAGGAGAATGGATTTTATGGATTTCTACACCTGCTTGAAATTGATTTGGGGTTATAGATGTCGTTGATTTAGTTTAATTTAATTTGTTCATCCCAAATTTAACTTTTTTTTTAATTGTAAAAATGAGATGTAATAATAAAAGTTATGTTGTTTTGATGAAAACAACATGTAATCATGTCGTTTTACCTAGCAAAAACTATCGTGTAGTCTATCTCAAAAACTATGTCGTTTTGCTTATTCCGTTAGTTTTCTAACAGAGAGAAACGGTGACATGTCGGCGATATACGCAATGGCTGTATTGCGGGTGACTTTCGAGTTCACTAGGTTGACTTGCACATTTTTAAGTTGAGTGTCATTTTTGCAAATTTTAATAAGTTCGATGGTTTTTTGTAGAAAACCCTTACTAGTATTACTAATAAACACATCATTTCATGAACTCATTTTTTTGGTTTCTCAGGTTTTGACAAGATGATGCAATAAACTATGTAAATATGAAGCAGATTACATGGTAAAACTCCTTCTATCTAACAACTTGTTTCCTAGTTCCAATGCTAAGATCTAAGATCTAAGATCTCTGACCTAGGTAGTCTATATCAAAAACCCAAAAGAGAAATTACTTGTGCTGCTTGACGGATCTTTCTACAGAAGCTATGAAGCCGTTGTGCTAGACACAAAAATCTGCATAAATCAAACACAATGAATATTATTGAAGAGATTACAAAACTTAAAGCAATAAACTTGAAACGATTGAAGCAAGAGACAAAAAACATCAAAATAGAAGGAGGAGAAGCTACCATCGCCGGCGTAGCCTCGTCGGAGAATATCAAAAAGACGTCAGAGAAGATCTGAGAAGATTAAAGAAGAAGTCGGAGAAGATTAGAAAAGAAGTCGTGAGTTTTCTTTTTTTCGTAAATGTTTTTTTTTTTAATTCCTCAAATCAGAAAACTCTAACAATGTGTGTCCATTGGTTAGGCCCATCTTTGATGGCGGACAAAGTTGGACATGTCCATTTGGACATGCTTTGTACTTGGACATGTTCATGTGGACAGTTTTATAACTGGACTGGGCCAAGCCCATGGACATTTGTCCAGATGAAAGCCCTAGTTGCAATTACTTCTTATCCTTCATTGATGATTATTCATGAAAAGTGTAAATCACATTCTTAAGTAGTAAAGATGAGGTGTTTCAGAAGTTTTTTCAGAGTGGAAAAGCTCGTGGAAAATCAAACAAATGGGAAGATTAAGTGCCTGAGAACAGACAATTTACTTGAGTTTGGCAACAAATAGATAGGCAAACTCTGCCAAGATTTTGGAATAAAGAGACATATAACATGCACATATACACCTTAACATAAACCCACCAGCAAGATTAGGAGGATCTCACTATTTTGTTTATGCGATACCTTGTGAAGAAGAGATCGAGATTGATGAGCTAAGATTAGTGAATAAAGCTAAGAAAAAACAGAAGTGGAAAAAGAAGAACATGGTATGATTGAAGAGATGATGTTTTTTGACAAGAACGAGACATTGCAAATTGTCGCAAAGCCAATCAAACAGAAAACAGTAGGATGTAAATGAATTTTCAAAATTAAAGAAGGAGTTTCAGAAGTTGGAGGACCTTGAAACAAGGAAAGACATGTAGCTAAGGGGTTCACACAAGTTAAAGAAGTATATTACAATGAAATAGTTTATCCTATTGTGAAACATGTTTCCATACAAATCATATTATCAGTCGTTTTGTTAATTTTGATCTGTTATTAGAACAAGTTGACCTGAAGATTACTTTTTGACATGAAAAATTAGATGAAGTCATCAACATGAATTAACCTTACGAATTCATAGGGAAAAGGAATGAAGACAAGAGTTGTTAATAAAGAAATCACTCTGTGGACTAAAGCAATCTTGATCCTAGACAATAACATCAAAAGTTTCATGAGTCCATGAAGTCACAAGGATTCCACAAATGCATCAATCATTCATGCGTTTATCACAAAGGAACAACTATTGATAATAAATTTTTTGATCATTTCATAAAGTCACAAGGATTCCACAAATGCGTCAATCATCTATTTGATTATCACAAAGGATCAACTATTGATGATAAGATATTCTTCTTACTCTATGTGGATAATATGTTAGTAGAAGCTAAGGACTTGGAAAATATTAGTAGTTTAAAGAAAAGTTTAAGTAGAGAGTTTGAGATGAAGGATCTAGGACCATCAGCTAGAATCCTAGGAATAGACATCATCATCGACAAAAATAAGGTATTCTAAAGTTATCACATGGAAGCAGGGGCAGACCTACGTTACGATGGGGTGAGGCAAGTGCCTCAGGTTAAATTTAAAAAATTGTTCTTGCACTAGTCATTTCTTAAGTTTATAGTGCATATTTGGTTGACATATTTCTAAATTAAATTATTGTGCCTCACATTAAAAAAAGGGTCTAGTTCTGCCACTGCATGGAAGGTATCTTGAACAAATTTTAAGAAAATTCAATATGGATGATTGCAAGGTTGTGGTATCACCAGTTTATAGTTAATACACAGTTTTAGCTTAGAAGTATAACAAAAGAAGAGTTGACGAGAGAGACACCAGTGATGAGCTTAGTTCCTTATACAAGTGCACTAGGAAACTTTATGTATGTGATGTTCGGTTCAAGACCTGATCTAACATATACCATCTATTTAGTTAGCAAATTTATGGCAAATTCAAGAAGAGATTATTGAGTTGCACTTACGTGGATCATACTATATCTAAAGAGAGCTACAAAGATTATTTTTACATTCACTAAGACAGATAATTTAGAAATTGAAGGTTTTTGTATTTCAGATTATGCTACTTATCTTGGCAGAAGAATATCAATTTCAGGTGGAAACACACTGAGTTGGATAGCCAGTCTTCTGCATACGGTAGCTCTTTCAACCGCATAGGCTGAATACATGGCACTCGCTGAAATAGCTAAAATAGGGTATTTAGTTACAAAATATTTTCAATAAGTTGGGGATTGTTCCAGAGTGTTTTAAGCTTAATTGGTGATTCAAAAGTGTCATTCATCTAGCTAAAAACCTGATGCATATAGGAAAAACTAAGCACATAGTAACTAAGTATCACTTCATCTGTGATCTAGTAAAATATGGTCCAATCAATGTAATCAAGATTCACACTACCCAAAATCCGGCTAATATGTTAATTATATGGTTACCTAGATATGCACTCGAGAAATGACCTCATAACACTCAAAATCATCACCTGATTTCAGAAAGGCGTAGTCCAAGATGGCTATGTTTCTTGGTTATCTCACATGAAAAAAGAAATATAAGCAATAGTTAATGACTACATATACTTCGAAAAGGAAATCAACAAAAAAAAAAAAGATTACAGATAGTAAAATCCGAAGTTGGAAAGGTTTGAAGCTGTTTAAGGGTCTTGCTTGGCACATGCATGCAAGGCATCAAACTCATTGTGTTTATAGATTAAGGAACTTGATATTATTTAGATATGATGTTACAAGTATTTATAGAAGATTACACAAGAGAATTAGGGATTAAACAATGTATATACTACCCTTCTATACATATATACTCTACACGCCTCCGCAAGATGGAGGGAGGTAAGTCACTCCAATCTTATGATTAAGGTCTAGAAACCATGGTCTAGCCAATGGTTTCGTTAGATCATCAGCATGTTGATCTTTCGTGGAGATATGATGAACTTGTAGAGCATCGGATTGAATGTTGTCCCGCATGAAGTGATAGTCCAAATCTAGATGCTTCATTCTTGAGTGGAAGACTGGATTCACACAAAGGTATGTAGCTCCGACATTATCATAGTACACCACTGGAGTTGTCGGCAATGTTACACGAAGTTCTGTCAAGATAAAAGTTATCCAACTAATTTCGGAAGCTGTATTTGCAACAGCCTTATATTCAGCTTCAGTTGATGATTGCACTACTTCTTTTTGTTTCTTGGAAGACCGACAATAGGTGTCGAACCTAAGTAGATGATATAGGCATTTGTACATAAAAGTTCATGTTGATCATCGGCCCAGTCTGCATCAGAAAAAGCATGGAGAGTAATAGGGCAGTCGGAGCA
Source organism: Cardamine occulta (assembly GCA_028015245.1). Lineage (NCBI taxonomy): Eukaryota > Viridiplantae > Streptophyta > Magnoliopsida > Brassicales > Brassicaceae > Cardamine > Cardamine occulta. Next base: position 7,917,540 of record CM051371.1, read on the forward strand.
TAGATATATACCATGAGACGATGTTCCCACCAAATAAAGAAGTATTCGTTTGGCGGCTTGCCAGTGTAAGTCGGTTGGTTGGTGCATAAATTGGGAGAGACGATTGACAGCATAAGCAATGTCGGGTAGCATAAACGCCAAGTATTATAGGTTGTCAAGAATTTGTTGATACTCACTTGGGGTTTTCATAACGGTTCCAGAGCTGAGAGTGAGTTTTTGTGTTAGAGCCATTGGTGTCGTGACGGGCTTGGCATCTCGCATATTGGTTTTGTCCAACAAGTCCAGTATATACTTTTGTTGATGTAGTAGATGAAGACCGCAAGATGTCCACGTTGCTTCAATGCCCAAGAAGTATGTCAAGTCGGTGGGATCTTTCAGCAAAATTCTTGTGGCAAGAGCTGGGATAAACCTTTGGATTAGTATTGACAAAAGAAGAATATACATGAAAACGAGATAGAAGAAAAGCTTGTTTTGCAAACTATATCGTCAACATACACGAAAAATAAACATTCTAAGGTTCATCAATGTAGATAAACGCAAATGTATTTGCAAGAGAATTAATGAATCCCATCGCACAAAGATATGACTTTAGTTCTTGGTACCATGCTCATGGTGTCTGTTTTAACCCATACAATGCTTTGTTGAGACGACAAACATAGTATGGCCTGTCTTGATCTAAAAATCCAGGTGGTTGAAGTACATAAACTTCATCGGTTAGGATTTCTTGTAGAAAAGCATTATTGCCATCGAGTTGTTTGATGCCGTATGAGCGTGAAACCACAAGCTGTAAAACTGTACGAATTATTGTTGATTTTACCACCGGCTGAATGTCTCTGCGTAATCAATGCCATACTGTTGATTAAAACCCCTTGCTATCAATCTTGCTTTAGTCCTGTCAATAACAACATTAGGCAAGTATTTCAGAGTAAAAAACCACTTTGTGTCGATAACATTATGATGTGGTTTTGGTGGAACCAAGTCATAAGTGTTATTTCGAATTTGAGCATCTATTTTCATCACCCATGGCATTATGCCACTTTTGATCTTGCAAGGCCTGATTTACAGTGGTTGGGATTCTTGGTTTTTCTGGTTTGGTTGCAAGGAGATTCATGTTTTTTGCCAGTTTGGTAATATCATTTTTCCTGCGGGTTTGTATCGAGTGGATATTTTATGGTGGTGGTAACGGTTTGGTTCAGGTGGTGGTGGAGCTAAGATTGTGGGTGAGGTGGTGGTTGTGTAGATGAAGAAGATGAGACATTGATTTCGGAGGACAAAGAAGATGTTTGGTTGTTTGGTTGTTTGAATTTTGATTAGTAGATTGTGAAGAGGTCGACGATGAAGTCTGTTGGTCATGTGAAAGATTGGGTGCTATTTAGTTTGGAGAATTATTACCTGAGTTCATTTCATCATTCGCAGACCCTCAGTCATCACATGATGGTTGTGAAGAACTTTGAGAGTGCGAATGTCCCAGTGAAGGCAAGTGAGGACCAGAGTGTGGGCAGTCCGATGACGACAAGGCTGACGAGATGGCTGGAAGTGGCCGAGTCGAAGTTGGTACGATGGTTGTGTGATGCAGTTGTTGAAGTGGTTGTTTATCAGGTAAAGAAGTAATGATTGGCGTTGGATTTTCAGCAGAAAACGAAAAGCTTGTTTCAATTAAAGTGACATGGCGAGACGTATAGATGCGTCTGGTGGCAACATGTAAGCAAAGATATGTGCTTTGAGTGAGAGAATACCCAATAAAGACACATGATTTTGATATGTCTTCCAGCTTATGAGTGGTATACAGTCGCAGCCAAGGGAAACATAAGCTCCCAAACACCCGAAGTTTTTTTATAGTTTGGCGGTTGTGAGAATAGCTTGGCATATGGAGAAATATTGTGGAGAACCGGTGTCGGCATTTTAATAATCAAATACACCGCTGTAGTGAATACATATGTCCAATAATGCACCGGAACCGAAGCTTGATGCATATGACGATGTTTTTTTTCCGATATGCCATTGTGTTCCAGAGCATGAGGCGGAGAGGTTAGATGTGAGATGCCGTGAAGTTTAAGAAACGACCGTAAGGTCACATATTCACCGCCATTATCCGAGTAAAGTGTACATATCTTGGTTTGGAAGCGATTTTCCACTAAGGCTTTAAACACGACAAACATTTCTTTAACTTGTGATTTTTGCTTCAGCGGATAAAACCATATGTATTTCGTACTTGAAGTTGTCAGTGGAAACAAGTGGGGTGGTCCAAACATCGGAGTATAAATATTGGGGTGGTTTATGTGAGGTAATTATGTTTGAATAAAATGGAAGCTTGTGTGTTTTATTGATAAGGCAATTAGAACAAGAAGTTTGTGTTTGCAACGAATCAGAAACGTGTAAAGAAAAATGGGAAACAACATTTCGTAAAATAGTAGAAGATGGATGGCCAAGTCATGAATGCCACAATGGAACGGAGGTTTTGGATGTTGGTGAGGCGAATAAAGAAATGGTTCGGTTTGGTTCGACTGGCCACTGGTACAGCTCATCTTTCGTTCGGCCTTGGAGTAATCGGGCCCCCGTATTGAGATCCTTTCCCTTGAAATGAGCAAGAAAGAATGCAACAGAAATTTGATTAACACTAGACAATCGATACACATAAATAAGGTTTTTGTGAATATTTGGTACACAAAGTATATCATTAAAGGTGAGAGAATGACATGGGGTTGAAAATAAAGAAGAACCAGTGTGCGAGATCGGAAGAGCGGAGCCATCGGCTATGAGAACTTCTTTGCCGCCGGTATAGGGCTATGAAGTGATAGATTACTCAGGTCCGTAGTGAGATGATGCGTAGGTCCGCTATCGAAAATCCAATTGTTTGGATTGTAGCTTGTAGCGATGGCCATGTTCGCTTGAGGGTTCCATGAAGTTGGAGAGAAAGGACGCGGAGATGGAGAAGATGAGTTTCTAGAATGTTGTAGCTGGGAGCATGGTTTGGCGCTATGCCCATTTATGCCACAAATCTGACAACGTCCCTGATACCCACGAGGAGCCGAGTAGTTCTGTCGTGGTTGAAATTGTTGTTGTTGCCACGTCAGTTGATTTCTGTTGTTGTTACGAGTTGGTCCTTTGAAGTTGGTGGTATTATTGTTGTTGGAGCCACGGTAGTTGACAGTGTTTGCGGAGATAGGAGCCACCGAAGACACGCTTGAAGAGAGTTCCATGGTACGAAGCTTAATCTCGTGATTAATGATCTTCTCATGGACTTCGGTGAGAGAGGGAGACGTGTCGTGACCTTCAATCTGATCAATGATTTGCTTGTACTCATCGGGAAAACCTCCGGGGAGATATTCAATCTGATCTTCATGGTCAAGAGTGATAAGGACATCAGAATCATGCAAGATTCGGAGCCAATCCAACCAGCCAACGCCAAGCCACCCAATGGAAAGACGTTCCTTACCGGAGATAGGTATCCAAGACAAGCATGTCCCAAAACTAAAACCACTCGAGCTAAGGAGTTTTGCTTGACGATTCACTCAACAATGACCTATAATAAAGCTAATGAACGAGTCAAAATCCACTCTGAGCGATCACCATTGGATTTGGAGCCATGGAAGCTTCCCCTTGAAGAATCTAGTCGTGCTTTTCACCTCAGAATCAACACTCACTCGGAAACCACCTATGTAGGAGAATTTGATTGAGCTAGAATGCATCTTGACCAAGCTAGAATCAAAGATGGTCAAGAAACCTCACTGGGAACTGAGAATCTAAGAGAAACATGTTCTAGATCATGTTTCATTCGAGCTTTCAGCCTCTCCTTGAGTTTTCATCAAGAAACCACATATAAGGAAAGTTTTGATCAAATAAACCCACCTCATGACCGAGCTAATTCAGGAGTTGGTACATATGCTCCTATTTTGCCCCATACCGGTTGGTTCAATTCTAGTAAGCTTCTTAACCAAGTGGGGATTGGCTTCCAGCTGTTTTATTCAAGTCCTAAGAAAACTATAAGATGTTCCCAAGCTGCCAAAATGACACCACACCTACTTTCACACATGGAAAAAGAGGAGACTTTGCCATATTTGGATCATCACGCCTTTAATTTTCAACGGTCATATTTTTCTCAGCATTTGCAAGTTCTAGAGACCCTCCAAGACACTCAGAGGCTTCTAAGAACACACACCTTCCTCCCCCAAGTTGACCAGATACATATTTCTTTTGAATTCTGCGATTTCTTTCTTGTTTTATTCATTAGAACCATTGTACTCTGAGCCTATAAAAGCTCAGCTCGTGTTTCATTGTAGATCACCCTTAATCAAAAATTTTAAGTTCATAAGAAAAACAGTTTTTCTTCTCTTTCACAATATTGTGAATTCTTTGTTTTTCCTTTCATTAGTTCTTACTTGAGTAATTCATTTAAGTTCTATTGAGTCTGCAATTCAAGTTATTTGAGTGATTTATCTAACTAGTCTTGTTCATCAATTGAGAGAGTCAATCAACTCAATCCTATCTCTATCTCTTTCACCTTCCGCTCAATCTAGGTTTTTGGAATCCTTTGATCATCAAGTGATCTAAACTCGGTGTGATTCTGAGCCTATATCAAAGAGGCTTACCAAGAAGTGTCAATTGATCAAACAGCGTTCTAAGGCCTTGATAGTAGTCGTCGATTGATTTGGAAGCTTTACTCCATTGCTTGATCTGTTGCCGCAGTTACTCCATTACTCCATTACATCGTGTGATGTGTCCACGACTCGGCTTAGCATAGGTTTATGAAAGAGTGTCCCAGACTTGAGCCGAGGATGTAGCTTTGGACAAAAGTGGCTGGATAGTCACCGTAATAGCTCCGATGAAAGCACTGTAAATGAGTTAGTCTTGGCGTTTCCACAAGGTATACACCAGATTAGTAGCAATAGTGTTAGCCGTAGTGATGGTTGGAGACGGAACAACCACAGATCCATCAATGCAGCCACCAAGGTCATACCCATCAAGGAGGGCATGTACTTGACGGCTCCACATTAAGAAATTTGAGGCCGTGAGTTTGGTGACATTGCTCATATTGGCATTAAGAAGAGAAGTACTCCCGATCACAACAATGGTTTCATTGGCGGTGGCCATTAGATCGTGTAAAGCAAACAAAGAGGACAATCTGAGAAAGAAAAATAAAGTTCTTGGTGGCAAGAAGAAGAGAGTGGGCGGCTAGGGTGTTTAAATTTTTAGGTTTAAAGATCGATGTTCTGATACCATATAGATTAAGGAACTTGATATTATTGAGATATGATGTTACAAGTATTTATAGGAGATCACACAAGATAATTAGTGATTAAACAAAGTCCATTCTACCTTTCTATACATATGTACTCTACAGTATTCTTCTTCACCTAAAAGGTCAAGATTGAATAGGTTAAAGTTCAGGATTACTAAAGAACATAGAGGAAAATAGAGAATCGTCAAAACAAAGAGATCGATTCAAAGTTTCAGGTTACATATGCCTTGAGTAACGACATCGTTTTCACGATGGCCTCGATGATCTCCGACAAGAGTTTTGGCGAGCTGCTGGAAGCATCCATTGAAGAAAGTGACGAGTTAAAGTGTTTGTCGGAGAAGATAAGACACATAACAAATGACAAAGGTGGCAATTTTCGGTTTAAAATGTTGCCAGGTCTTAGACAAGGTATAGTTTTTCAACCGGGTCGTCACTATGAGCTCGACGAAAGCTGGGCCATGAATAAATCAAGAAAAGTGGGCTTAGAAACCTAAAACCCGTTTTGTGGTTTTTTGTTACATTGTAAAGAAGAAAACAATTCCAATGGGGAAAAAGAGTTGTCTCCAATTTCTACTAGAAGTTTTAAGCTTACATCAATATAAATAGAGGGCAAGGATCCAAAAAGAAGATCATCACAACATACATAATAAAGAGAGATAGAGAGAACCATTTATAGGGACTGAATAGTTCGTTGTTGTCACACAATTTATCACCCACTTGCACCATTGTTCTGCAAAACCATGCTTCATTAAAATAGATAATCTCACTCAACCTTGCAAATACTTTAGCTATATCCAATTTCAGCGCCATATATGGATTCACTATTTTTTCCTAGTTAAGGAGTGAATATCATCATGTGCAATTAATACATTATCTGTAATTAATCGACCAGAAATAAAAGCTGACTGAAAATAAGAAACAAGATAGTGGAACCAAAGTCTGAGCCGATTAGCTAGTATTTTTGAAATCAGTTTTATGCAACATTATACAAGCTAATCGGCCTGAAGTCCTTTGCTTGGGTAGGATTTTCAATTTTGGGAATAAGGCAAATATGAGGGCTATGTATGTGAGGATCTAAATAGTAAAAGTAAGGAAGAGATGAATGTAATTGATCACACCTGATTTAATGGACTCCCAATGATATTTGTAAAACCCTGCATTCAGAAAATCAGACCCTTGAACCGTATCCACACTCATTGGGGAAAGGGCTTGATAGATTTCATCTTCTGTAACTTGCTTTCTCAGTTTCTGATTCATCTCAGGTGTGACTTTTTGTTCCTGACATCTCCATATTGGATCTATTTTTGATCTGCAAGTAGATGAGTAAGGATCAGAAAAATAAGCATGTACAATACCTTGAATCTCCTTTTCATATGATTTAAGGTTCCCTTTAGAGTGATGCATTGAAGTAATCCTATTATAGCTCCATCTTTGCCTTGTTTTGTCATGAAAATACTTAATGTTCTTGTCTCCTACTTGCAGTCATTGCAACCTACTTATTGTGGACCAATAGTCCTCCTCTAGCTTGTATTCTTGCTGAAAAGATATTTAAAATTGGAAATATGATTCTAATCTAAAGGATCAGAGTCATGTGCTTATTGTAGTGCATCTTGAAGGTGTTGTGTTTTCATCTGTGAATTATACTTAGACTCATATTTCCATTGGGATAAACTATACTTAGACCACTTCAAAGCTTCATTAAACCGAGTCGGAGGTATTTTACTGGCCTGCAAGTCTTACTCCATGTCTTCTTAGAGCATGTGCATTGTGGGTCTCTCATAAAAGTCTCTCAACAATTGAAGAAATAATTAAATACTAAATAATAGTATTTAATTATAAGAGTCTCTCATTTGAAAGACTTTGAGAGACTCTCCTAACATTTTTGAGAGACTTTTATAATTAAATAATATGATTATTTATTTTATTATCTTTTTATGGATGAGAGACTTTTGTGAGAGACTCTCTAATGCACATACTCTTAACCACTTGATGAACTTCCCGGTTAAACCTACATCGAGTATCATATATTGTAGGTACCGGGTTTACACCCTATTTCAGACCCGACCCAAATTGATATCCACTCTTCCTAAAAGCCCAAGTAAGCTCAGCCCAACACCAATAAGCCGACTAAACCAACCCGAAGTGATCCCAGTCGATTTCACTGACCTTGACCGCTCCCCGCGAAATAGACCGGCCAAACGAAGAAGCCCTTGGAATCAAGGAGGAAGGCCATTAAGAAAGCCCATGTCTCCTTGACCGACCCAAGATCCTATAAATAAAGAGTTCTCCCTCATTTTCAAGACGTCTGAAAAACCCTAGAAAGACTTAGAGCAGAACTTTGCCCTAATTCTCTCAAAGCAATAAAAACCCTAATCTTCTTTGTAACCTTTTTACATGAAACAAAATCGATAAAGAAATCACTTTTGAAACCCTAGATTGAACTTCTAAGGTTCAACATATATGAATTGTTTAGTCATCTCCATTTTTTAACTTCAGTGTTAAGCTATAAAAGACGATGATCAGATCCATTCCAATTAAAGAGCTGTTTTTGTTTATGGAGTCTTGTGACTTCCAATTATTATAATTTTTACAGAAAATAAACATTATAATATATTTAGTTCAGGTGTATTAATAGTAATCATTAATACTCCCTCCGTTTCAAAATATAAGAAATTTTAGAAGTTTAATTGTGTTTCAAAATATAAGGTGTTCTCACATTTCGATGTAACTTTTTACTTTATTGAACATTGTGTGACCAATAATAATTTAAAGTTTTTTTTATATAATTGATTATATTGTTTTTGTTTATATATTAAATAATATTTTTTTAAAGTAAAATTAATTTTTTAATATGTGTGTTTTAAACCAAAACGTCTTATATTTTGAAACGGAGGGAGTATATTATATTAAGACGATGTCGTTTCATTTCAGTTACAGAAAAGCCCTAATTTTTTTGCTATATATTTCATAGTAGTCCCATGTAGAATTCTTTTCATGTTCAGTCGGCTGTTCAAGATCCATCAACGATGAAGCGATTGGATCCAAATCATCGATGAAGTGATTGGATCCAAGTTACTAGCATCTTCATCGTTTTAATCCAGTTTCAAAAAAATCATCATCGTAATCTTCTTTACTCGTAAGTGTTTCTATATATTTAATCATATAAATGGGTTTATCTCTTGCTGATTTTGATACTGATTATCGCTTTACGAAAATTTATCGCACTTGAACCACATAATTTAGATAAGATAAATATAAGCATGCCTTTTAATTTAATAGCGAAAACAAGATGTGTATCCGAAAAGTTTTGGATTTTTATATGAATTGTATTGAAATAGATGGTACATTTGAAAATTCATACTCGAGTATGAAATTTTTGGATACAACATAGTTAGTTTTATAAAAATCATACATTTTTAGATTAAAAACAAAACTTTGTACATATATTTGTAGTTCCTTATCTTTTCGTCTCATTACTACCTAGGGATGTAATAATTATTCGAGATCCAAAATCGATTCCGTCTCAAAAAATTAGGATATCTGGACAGATTTTGATAGTAAAATCTTGGATTAGTCAAAATGGCTCTTAATTCGGATATCTTGATTTTAAGGTCCAGCTATCTAGATCCAACCTATTTAATAAAATGAAAATGTATATTTACATATACAGTATGAAAAAGGTGCTACCAAAGCTATGGTTGCAATGAAAAAGGTAATATTATTTTTGGTTCAATACTTAGTTTCATCGATAAGTTAATGAATCTATATGAACCATTTCAGTTTCTGAACAAGATGCATTATAGTTGGTAATGCTCACATGATTCCTACTTTGTTATATTTTCAGCAAATGACACCAACGAAACAAGACTACTTTAGGAGCTTTTCAATTTAAAAACTTTTATAAATTTTCAAATGAATCTCTAATTTTCTACATCAACATTCAACACCTTGAGAAGAGAATCTATGAGGTGAGTGTCAGAATTAGTTGATTGATTATAGTCTAGGTTTCGTTCATTAATTTCAAATTGTATAATTATAGTCCAACTTATATTTAAAATTTTCTTTTATATGCAGAAGAGAAACCGCTTAAGATTGTATTTTAATCAACAACGCTTTATCCATTACAAGCATGAAAGTAGTTTTTAAGAACTGTCACAACAAGTATTAACAAAGTGAAAATGTGCGAATCTGAAGTAAGACTTCTTATTAGAGATTGTTAAGAATCCCACATCTAACAAAATTGATGGTTCTTTGATTTATGTTTAGTTAGCAACAAAGACCTTTGGGCAAATCAATTTGAAACATCTTTTAATAAAGTTGGGTTAAGTTTCAATATAATTTGGATTTGTTAGCTCATTATTTGGGGAAATTTTTTATTTTGCATCCCTTTGAAAATTTATTTTTAAACGGGGTCCCCTAGAAAGGGTCTTTGAAATAGTAGGAGGCTGCCAAGTGTACGCATTGAGAGACGTGTATACCAAAACGCATGAGGTGTCAGATTATAGTATACGCATTGGTGTTTGGTGTACACTCCAATTTTTAGTTTACTGTGTACACACTAATATATGACGTACACTTCAGTGTATGTTATATGGATTGAAATATGGAGTAATCATCGATATATAGTTTAAAAATAGAGAAAACTACCAAAAATGTACTCCTTTAAAATTTCATTTTCAAATAGGCACCTACAATTTCAGAAACCTTTCTCATGGGACCTTGTTTGAAAATAAATTTTCAAAGATGTCCAAAATAATTTTTTCCCAATAAAATATTGTTAACAATTCCATTCAAGAGTTTAATAACATATAAAGTTTTTTTAATCATTTCATAACAACTTAAGAAAACAAAAAAAAAAGATAGAATCTAATCAGTTATGGATCCTAGGAACCAACGATGTGATCACTTCTTATTGAAATCATGTTAACAAAATGAGCTTCAAACAAAAGATATTAGAGAACAAATCAATTTGATCACAATGATTACTCTTTATGCAAAAATGTTTGGCGAAAGGTGTTTTTTAATGATTAGAAAATTTGATAACTGGTCATCCTAATTCTGTAATTTTTATAAATTACTAATTCATAATTTTAATGTTTGAAATAAAATAAAATTTATTTAAATGAAAATGGATATTACATTGTGATTTGAATTAACATTATTTGTTTAGAAAAGTGGATATGATTTATGAGTAAACAGATTTTATATGAGAAAATCTATATAAAAAGAGAGAGAGAGAGAAGTTATAATTCTCTAGCAGTTTCTCCTGACTTGTACACGACGCGATCGCTGTTAGGTTGCACCGAGAATTACCTCTATGTATGCTTACGTACCCTCCTCCTAGTGCAACATCCTCACATTGGTTCATCTGCACGAAGAAGACTAGTAATCGGCTGTGTCAGATTGCCTCGTTTCCTTTGCAGCCTTTGGAATCCTCAGTTGTGGCGTTTGGATGGGGAATCTGTGTAATCGTTGGGAAATAAACGGTAAATGCAGTTCTAGTGTCCTGCTTCTAGATTGTCGGTCTCACAAGTGGCAACATATCCCCTCTATGAGTGTGGCCCGTGCTTCTGCGGCAGCTGGTGTTGTAGACGAGAAGATATATGTGTTTGGAGGCTGCGTGGCAGACACGGATTCTTGGGGAGAGGTATTTGACCCAAAGACACAAACATGGGATAGCTTGCCAATTTCGGATTGGAACATACGCTGTAATTTGATACATGGCAATGTGGTGATGGAGAATAAAGTTTACACCGGGATGGATTTGAGGGATAGAAACTTCTATTACTCGCCAATTGAATGTAAATGGAGAAAAAGTAATTGCGATTCTAAGCTAGAATACACCAACTGTTGTGTATTATATGAATTATTGTACTCTTGTGATGATCTTGGAATTTGTTTTGGTGTGAGGCTGAGCGGGTGAAGTGGTGCAACCCAAATAAGACGGTTTGGAGAAAAGTGAAGGGTTTGAAGGCTCTGAAGAATAGTGTCTCGGGTTCGAGAACGGTCCAGTTTGATGTAGATGCTGTGGAGTTTTCCATGATATACGAGAATGGTATAACCAGAATGAGTAGCTTTGGTAGAAACATTGTGGTCTTCTGGGATGTGGTTTTGGTGGATCTTGATGAGACTTTGGAGATTTGGTGCGCCAAGATTTCCTTGGAGAGACGTCATGGAGGCGAGATTTGGGGCAACATTGAGTGGTCTGATGTCGTCATGACAACTGACCCTCTCTTGTTTAGCCCCGAGGTTTTACTTTCGGTCTCTATCAATGTCTGAAATAAAGGAAGATTAGGTTCCTTCATCCGTTTTTGTGGCAAAGATAATCTTGATTAAGGTTCCTTTCTTTCTCTTTACTTTTAGACCTTTTGTTTTATGCATCATTCAATCATATCAGAGGTGGTATGTTCCTCTCAAACATGTGATTTTTTTTTCTTTACTAAGTTATTTTCAAAATTTGGTTTCTAGGTGTAAGACCATTGTTTCCTACGTTCTTCAAATGATGCTGTGAGTTTTAAGACTTTTGTTTTATGCATCATTCGATCGTTGTGTTGGCCTTTAAATCTGGTATTTGTTCTTTTTCCTCTCTCTTCTCATGATGGATGTTTTTGTGTGTTTGTTGTTTGTTTCCAGTTTTACATGTTTCAGGAGCTTCGATATTGGTATGGTCATCGTGTAATGATTATTTTTTATTCTTGATTTTGTGGATTTCTTCTTGTCTTATATTTTAATGTGGAGATGAATTTTCTGTAAGATTTTATTTTGCAAACACATTCCAATCGTAGGTGATTTAGGCTTCAAACCGTTCTCCCTTTGGTTCATCTTTTCTCCTCTTAGAAAACCAAATTGTTAAGATGGTTGCTGAAGCCAAACTCATGTAGCTCGTCTCGTCTGCGAAGTACTTTGAGTGCTAATATAGGACGTATTTGATGCTCGAGTAAGGCATTGAGATAGTGAAGACGAAGAAGACAACAAAGAAACCAAAAGCTATATTCATATGAGGTATTATTAAACATCTCTTTATCTTCAAAAACAAAAAAGGTTGCTGAAATCTGTCAATTTCTATTCCTGACAAGCCAAATGACTGACATGCCTAGGAGAAATACTGCTACTACTTTTAGGGTGTTAGGATGATTGATCATGATAATAATTCTAAAGACTAAAGAGTAAACCTGTAACAAACAAAATTAATAGGTTAATGGTTATTCATTGCTACCCATTTATCTGTGGGAAAATTACCCAAATTTGGGGTTTAGTTGCTAGAATGTTTTATAAAATTTAAGAGTTATTTGTGTTCTTTTCATGTCTAAATTACCCTTATTTGATGTAAAAGGAAATAAGATATTACACATATTTATTTCCAGTATGGTATATAATTTTCGGATCTAGATGTAACAAATTTATTTTCCATGATAGATTTTCATCGATGTTGTTAGTATATGGTTACGACAGATTTATAATTTGTAACAGTTTTATTTTCATCAACAAACTTTCTTTTGAAGACATCACAGATTTTCATAATTTATGATAGTTTCTTATAATATGTAGCCGATTTATTTTTTCTAATGACCACATACTTATATTTTTCAATAAAAATCGGTCACTTGATAACTAACGGAATATTAATTATTAGAATGACGTCTAATGTTACAGATTTTAGTTATGTTGTGACAGATTTGTTTATTGTTACCAAAAATCTGGCATTTAATAACATATTTCTTTTTCTAAAATAATTATTTATGTTATGACAGATTTGCTTTACATGATGACAGATTTAGTTTAAGTTAACATAAATCTGGTGTTTAATAGCAGATTTTTTTATTTAAAATGTAATTGCTAGAATGACATATAGTCGGAATTTTTTTTTTATGTTATGACATATTTGTTTTATGATATGACAGATTTTGTTTAATTTAACAAAAATCTGGTGTTTGATAGCATACTTGTTTAAGGATAAAAATAATTGCTAGAATGACCTATAAATAATAACATGTGACAACAGATTTGTTCATGTTATATGACAGATTTGAATCCATTTGATGACAGACTTTTTACTATCGTACATTATATTTTTATGTTCAGCTTATTACGACAGATTTAATAGAGGTGTTACAGACTTTTGTATAGTAAAAGACATTAAATGTAAATTCTAGGGTTTTGTCATAAAATAGCATTGAGGAGAAGGCTTCAAGGAGAAGGATTACAGAGTTCATTGTGTCGGGTTACAGAGAAAGAGGAATTGAAACGATTTGAAGGAGAAGGATTTGATTTTTGGAGAAGCAAGGGAGGTTAATGATGAGGTAATAGTCGATGATTTTAGAGTAGTAATCATTATTACCAATTCTATTTTCACAATTTTTAAATTTGTTCTTGAGATTTAATCTTTTTCTATCTTTGTATCAGTTTCAATCTGTTAATTCATGCTGAAGGATATTGGTCTACTGATGACCACTATCTTGGAGGAGAGGCACACACAGTCGTCTGGTATCAGCTGAAATATTCAAGCTGAGTTCGGTTCTGATGCTTGTTGTGGAGCACCTCAGATATGAAGACAACATGAAGAAAGTGTCTTAGTTTCCACCAGAAACACCTGAGGAGAAAGAAGATCTAGATAAAGATAATTTCTTAAAGAAAGTGGTTCATTATGCAGTCGGTTCAGATGAATTAATCTTATATGTTTTCTCTAAAGATGATCCTTACATAGGTAGGCACATTGATTATAATGCGGTAAGGTATTTGTCAGAAGATGACACCGAGGGAGTAGTGGCTGGTGCTAAAGATGGTGGTGGTAGTGGCTCTGAGTCAGATGATGGTGGTAGTGGTGATGAGAACCAGTTAGAAGATCTGGTTCATAGCAGTAGTGATGATGACACTCTGCATGTTAAGGTTAATGAGAGCAAGTATCAAAATTTTTGTATTGGTGATAAGTACAATACCATTGGATCTTTTAATAGTGTTGTTAATAGGTATGCTGTGAAAAAGAAGAGGGACATCAAGTATGAGAAGTCAGACAGCAAACGTGTAGTTGCTATATGCTCTGGAAAGAGATGCCCATGGAGAATATCTGCATCCATCAACAGTAGCTGTAATAGAGTAGTCATCAGATCTTTACAAGATGAGCATACTTGCACTTGGCAAGGGACAATGTCCTTGCTTACTAACTCCCGGATTGCTGACCTCTACATTGAAGAATTCAGACTGAATCCAGATTTCTCAGCAGAACAGTTACAACAGACGCTTCTTAGATGCAACATCAATGTGTCATGGACTATTTGTGAGAGGACCTGACTGAAATGTATTAAGACATTTGATGAAGATCAAGAGGAGTCTTTTGCAAGGTATGCTATTAGTTGCATGTGGAAGAGATCCCAATGATCAGATGTTCCATGTAGCTTGGGCCATTGTTGATTGTGAGAATACTCTGAATTGGTTATGGTTCATTGAACACTTGGTTGACGACTTGGGTTTAGATTCAAGAAATGGCTTAACACTAGGTAGTGACCAACAAAAAGGATTGATTGCAGCTGTGAAGGTAGTATTACCATTTGCTGAGCATAGGATGTGCGCTCGCCATGTATATGCAAACTGGAAGAAGAACTATGCTGGAGCAGATTATGAGAAAATGTTCTGGGCTGCAGCAGATTCTTACTATCCACAACAGTTTGATAGAAAGATGAAAGAGCTGACGGAGTATAATGAGGCTGCTTATAATGACTTGAAGATTTCTATTTTTTGTCCATGGTCAAGGTATGCCTTCTTCCTTGTTTTGTTATGTTGTCTATAATGACCTTGTTCTTTTTAAATGCTGACTTGGTTCATCTATGGCAGGGATTATTTTACAGAATTTTCTAAGTGTGCTGCTGTGGAAAACAATCTCGGAGAGTCATTCAACGCAGCAATTCGGATGGCAAGAACCAAACCAATTGTTGAGATGCTGGAAGAAATAAGGAAAAAGGTTATGGTCGGCAATGACAAGAAAAGGTCTGAAGATGATAAAACAAAAGGAGAGTACTCTCCTAAATCATTAGCTTTGCTAGACCAGCAAATTGATTTAGCCAAGAATTACATACCTCTAAGTTGTGGATTGGGAAATTATGAGGTTGGATACTTTAACTACAAGACTAATATGCGGATTGAAGGCTTTGTGGTGCAGATGCGAGGTGATATCCAATGCAGTTGTAAAATGTATTTGATCAGTGGAATCTTGTGTAGCCATTGTTTCTTGTCTAAGACATGAGAAGAATACTGATCAAGACCCTAAGAAGTTGATATCTTCATGGTTCACTACAGAAAAATTGAAGACATGTTATAAGGATGGGCTTTATGGAGTGAATGGAATGAATTTATGGGAGGTGACTACAAATGTTAGAGTCATACCATCTGCTTACAAGAGGCTTAGAGGAAGACCACCAGGGAAAAAGAGAAAGAGAGAGAAGGGTGAACTAAGAGAAGTGACCAAAATTTCTAAAAGAGGAACCAAAATAGTAAGATTTTTTGCTTATCTGACTTTAAGTTCATTGAATTTATGTGTCTCAGTTTCTCTGATGTTGTTGTTACCGTTTAATGCAGCATTGTGGCATCTGTGGACAAGAAGGGCACAACAAGCTCAAATGCAAGAATGCACCAATGCCTAAGGCGCCAAAGAAACCGCCTAGTAGATAAAGGAAGACACCTTCTGAAAAGACGCCTTTTGCATCTGCCCCAACTTGTGTCCTTCGTTTAGAGAGCCAGCCACATGAAGATCTGCCAAGCCTTTCATCTGCACTTCCAAGAAAACACCCTGCAAGACCTTGCAAACAGCCTGATGGTGCATCATCCTCACAACCAGCTCCTCAGAGACAAGAACCTATGTATGACACAGGGCCCATGTATCTACCAAGAGTGGGTTTTCTTTTAAACCTTTCTATATGTTGAAACTGGTCTTTTGCTGAATTATATGTGATTGTTGCTTGCAGGAAGGTTACGGTGTCTTCACCAGTCCATTAAATGGTGACGACTACATTCATGTAGGCAGATCTATCATTGATACAAGGGATAACACAGTACTACCAAGCAGTCTGTATTGAGCCAAAGAACGTAAGAAGATGGCTATTGCACATGGGCGTGGTCGTGGAAAAGATATATGAGACTGCTTGACAAGTGTTTTCTTTTTTTCTTTTTGTTATAGGAGATACCTTTTCTCGGATTTGTCAAACCTTATCTCGGATTTATTAAAGTTTTTGTTTTGTTGTTATGGCAGAAACCTTAACATTATATGGTCTTATTTGTTGGATTTGACTCAAGTGCTTTGTTGTTTGTTTTGTTGTTTTAAGCATTTACAAAACCATATTAATCAACATAACTATTACGCACACATTTATTTAGACCAAAATACAATTCATATTAATAGACCAAATATCACAAAAAAAAAAAGCATAATACAAGACCAAGAGATTGTGAAACACATTGAATATCCTTTCAAAGACAACCAAAATTGAAAGATCTTCATTCGCATACTACTAAAGAGAAAGAGACTTCTAAACACACATATTACAAGACCAATTATTTCTGAATAACATTGAAGATCTTTTCAAAGACAACCAAAATTGAAAGATCTTCATCTGCATAGTACTAAAAAGAAAGAGTCTTCTAAACAAATTGTAATAATCTACTTAAACAAGTAGATTATTATTGCTAACAAAACAAAAACCGCAACAACCACATTCTTCAATTCCAAAGATATTCCATCACTTTTCTTTGCAATCATCACCCTAAGCCTAGCAAACTCCATCTCATTTCCATCGTGGAGATCATAAATGTGAAGAATCTCGTCTCGATGCCTTTGAAGTGTCTCACGAATTGTATGCAATATAGGATACTCATGCATCTCGAGCCTCAACTTGGTTAATTCCTCCATCATAGCCTCATCCCACCATTTCCAAATGTGGCATGCCCCATCCTACTCAACCAAAATATAAACACAATTCAAACCAAAATTTAAACAAAATTCAACAATTTTTTTAACACAATTCAACAAACACTTATATCAAAATTTTGACATGTGTAGAATAGCCTTCCCAGGTTCGTTCTTGTCTGAGAAGCTTTATGTCGTGCTCTTCCACCACAAAAAAAGACTTGATATCCCATAGTCATAGTCATCATCGTGATGTCGATCTGCAAGAAGTCCTGAGGGCGTTGAGCTTTCAGACATTTTCGAAGGAGAAGGAGAGGAGGATCAAGGTGGAAAATAAGAATGAATCTCCTAGATCTAAAAAGATAAAACCCTAATTATGAATTTTTCCCCAATTAGAAATGAACCCTAATTCTGATTTTCCCCAAATCGAGTTTGTTAAATGCTTCAAGATGTTTGCCATTTTTTTGTTTGTAAAACAACACGATTTTTAAACTTCGTGTCGTTTTCAACAGAAGCAAAACGGTGTCGTTTTGACAGCCATTATGTTTTAAAACGGAGTTATCGACTGCCATATCATCACTACAGTGAAGGGGTATATTACGGGTTACTTTTGAGATTGTGGTATTGACCTGCATTTATTTGACATAGAGGTTTATCTTGCAAAAAAATTACATTGAGGGTTTTTTTGCACAAAATCCTTTATATATTAGTCTTTTTTTGTTGATTTCAGTTTCTTTCCCTAATTTATTGTTCTCAGTTAATTGGTTTGAATTTTTTGGTTAATTTTCCATCATTATTAGTTTTGATTGTATTTTATTGTTTGCATCTTACCAGTTTTTTATTTGTTACCGTTGAATTTTTAACTATTAAGTATGGAGATTGTGGTGACATAATGTTTTTCTTAATTATTTGATTTTTGTTTTATATTGACCCATTTATTTTCTAAATATCTTTGATGCTGTTCTGTTCAAGTTGTGCTGTTCTGGTTTTTATTATATGTTTGTTTTATTTATTTTTTATTTTAATTCTGAAGTAATTTTTAATTTATATTGTAGAAGATTAATATTTAGAAAAGGAAAAATATAAAATAAATAAATTATAAAAAGGATTAGATGCCTACTATATTTAAAGAAATATAGTATAAAAATGTATAAATAGTAGAAATATATAAATATACCTACTATGTGGTTTGATTTCTCGGAAGCATTTTTAAAAAGAATATCATATTTTTAATTTATATTAGATTCATTTTGGTAGTTAGTATTTTTGGAGTATATGTTCTATGAAATTAAAATAATTTGATTTGAAACTCTATTTTTAAAATTTGTGTAGAGATTAAAAGTTTGAATCAATATGGTTTTATTTTTTGGGAAGCAATTTCTAATTTGCAAAGGAGAGAACTCAAAAAATTAAAGAAAATTTAAAATGAGCAAAAGTGTCATTTTGGAAGTGGACAGGTGGACATAATATTTTTGTTAATTATTTGATTTTTTTATATTGACCCATTTATTTTTTAAATATTTTTGATGCACTAATTATGGTTTGAGTTTTGCTGTTCTGGTTTTTATTATATGTTTGCTTTATTTATTTTTTATTTTAATTCTGAAGTAATTTTCAGTTTATATTGTAGAAGATTAATAGGTATAAAGTTAAAAATATAAAAGAAATAAATTATAAAAAGGATTAGATACCTACTATATTTAAAGAAATATAGTATAAAAATGTAAACATAGTGGAAATATATAAATATACCTACTATGTGGTTTGATTTTTTGGAATATTTTTAAAAGGAATATCATACTTTAATTTATATTAGATTCATTGTGGTAGTTGATTTTTTGGGAGCATATGTTTCTAAGAAATTAAAATAATTTGATTTGAAACTTTATTTTTAAAATTTGTGTAGAGATTGAAAGTTTGAATCAATGTGGTTTTATTTTTTGGGAAACAATTTCTAATTTACAAAGGAGAAAATCCAAAAATTAAAAAAAAATTAAAAGAGCAAAAATATCATTTTGGAAGTGGACACGTGGCAGCGTCGCAGATCTCTACACTAAAGATAACCTTACTTTATTATATAAGATAGAACACTAGGTGCTCAAACTTGAAGTTTTGAATTTTTCCATGTAAACTATCGTCTTTCCGATTGGCTACCTTTCGAGGTTAGCCTGTTTGATATGGCTTAATACAATTGGTGCTTTTGCTATCAAAAAAAAATATATATATATATATAATAGAACACTATACATTGTTACAGTACTTTGGAATGTAATCACACTAGGATACAATCTCTTAGTATATCTGGATCATATCTCTAAATTGGGATTATCACATTCTCCCGGAGATGCAGACTATTTGTTATCGGTAATAATCTTCAGAATTGTTTTTAGCTTGTTATAAATAATTCCATCTCTCGGTAATAATGTTGAAAAAAAACTGTTGTAAAATGTTATTGTTAGGTTAAATCATTACAACCAGAAGGAAACCAAGTGGCCCATATATAACAACTTATCTTCCGGAGACGAATGATTTACTATATTCAAGAGCACAGACCATACAGTGCACCCTCACTATCACTATCACTATCACTATCACCGACACTTATATCTCAATCACTCACTTTCTCAGCTCCTCTTAATCGTTTTGGTTCGTTAATCGTTACATACGCTAACTAGTCACGTGCATCACGTGGTAAAGAAAGCAAGAGGTGAGTTAGATTAACCTTAAAGAATTTGAGAACTGTCCTTGAGCCTCGAGTATCGTCGGAGACATCGGATCCCGAGTATATATTCCTGCAGAAGATTCTTCGGTTCTTATCCACACGAGCTTCCTTGCTCTCTCAATAACCCAATAGTTTTAGCGTCTCCATAGCACACTAGCTTGAACAAAGCACATTTTAGTTCACAAATGAAATAAATTACTTTATTTGAATGTACTCCACTACTTATATAAGCTGTTGTCGTCCATTTGCATCGAGATCATAAATTTAATTGTTTAGAATCTCAAATTGATGTAGGAATACTTTATGAGTCTTAGATATATATGGTTTGGGTCATTCACAAAAATTAAAATTATTAAAAAAAATCTTTAATATATAAACATGCAGACATACTAATATTATTAAATTAATTAAATTTTAGTCATCTTAGAATTGCATAATTTTATTGTGAAAATAGATTTAAGATGTGAAATTAGAACATAGTAAATCTTTTATTTACAATAAAATTATAAGAAAGTCTACCTTTAAGAAATTTCTCTTATACGTATGCGTTTTTAGCCTGGTGAATAAACATTGTATATATCACTTTTTAGTGATTTGTTGTGATACAACATGTATAATATACATAGCTTATTAAGAATAACTTTTATATATTAAGTATCATCAATCGTGGTGTAACACATAAATTTGGATCGATACAAATTATGTATGATAGATTATGTCGAGATTAATGGATCGAGTATTTATTAATTTTGAAGAAATATGTGAAAATATCTCATATCATTTTTTTTAAAGAACTAAATGTTATGTAAAAGATATGTTTCCAATCTACTTGTAACCAATTAATTATGAATTGTAAGTCTATGAAACTTAAAAACATAGAAATTCATATCTTGCATCAATGTACCAACCCATGCAGCCTCTTCAAAATCTGGAACAAAGGAAAGACATAACAAATAATGGTAAAGGTTTGCAGAAGTGAACTAGTAGCCGCTCTAATGTGTGGCATATAGCAAGATAAGTCCAATTAAGAAAAATATATCATGCAAAAGGTCTACTTGCTTTCGCATTTACCAAATTGTCTATTGATCTTTAGTATTGGGCTCCTCACTCAATTTTATAATTATTTTTTGTGGGCTGTATAATATTGATTGAAACTGTGTCCCAATTGTAAAATTTTATGGATCCACCATCAACTAATGGCATTAAATTTTGTTCATATAACCTAAACCTAATAACATAAATGGAACTCAAGTCCACACGGACAGTCGGACATCGTATTTATAAACCGAAACATAATTAGTTGTCACTTGTGTGTATGGGACGAAACAAATAAATATGTTTTACGGTGTTTTTAGAAATTAAAGTTAACAAAATCGAAAGTGCTAAATATATGTGTTATCGCTGGAAAAGGGGGAAAAGCCACATTGCGAGATAAGTCCCGCTTTCCTAGGGACTTCTGTCTCCACCGACACATTTTTAACCATTTTAAAAGAAATTTTTCTAATCTGAAGAGAATAACAAAAGAGCAAAAATAAAGAAATTATCACTAACCTAAAACCAATAAACCATTAAAACATTGTTTCAAATTCACTAATAAAAAAAAATGTTATTATGCTTATTTTGGTTTTACATTGTACAAATATGGTTCTTTATATGCGTTTCTGTTTTATTGTCAATATGAAAAGAGTGTCATTAATTGAAAGAATTTGTTTTTTGTAAGTCTGTCATTATTAAATTTCAAACTAGAAAGAAAATGTTGTGTACTTTTTTTATGGAAAAGGTTCTAAACCAATATAATGAACATATTAGATCAATAAACTCTTTTTGTTGACTTTTAAATCGACTACAAGAGATATAATTTACTATTCACTATTACACAAAACAGAATTATATCGCACTATGTCGGTTCGGGTTAACCATTTAATATGAACTTGGTATATTAAAAACTATACACAAAAATCAAAATTATATTCCTCCCAATTTAATACGAAGTAATTTTGTTTTTTAACGTTTAACTTCGTACACGAGTTTGTAAAATTACAGGAAAGATCAACAATATACAGTTTTTTAAAGGCTAAAAACGATACAACGTAAGAAGCGAATTTGACGATGTTTCTTTTTCAAAATTTTTTTACTCATTAACAAATAAAATCTGTTATTTTTCTTTTCTGTACACGAACTCACCCGATTGCGATTCTTAAATATCATCTGACTATGATATTAATTTAGCAAATTTCAAAACTCCAAAGTATGGAGACTACAAACTCCACATCCCAAATATTGTCTCCGTAATAATTTGTTTTATCGCCTAAATTTTAACAAAACAACAGAAAAATCGAGAAAACCATCACATATAATAACTTTACCGGACACAAATTCTATGGAAAAGACACATAAACTCTATTGAATATAAACATAAAATAACATACAACTAAAATGAAATATGAAATAAATTTTTATCACAAGTTTTTGCTATTTTTCATCAATGGACTGACATTTGTTTTTTTGGAATTTTGGATACATCTTGTACTAAGGTTTTAAGTGTAACCGTTCACTAAAATTAAAAACAAATTAAAACACTAAACGACACATTAAAAGCTAATTAATTACAAAAGAACCAACAAACAAAAGAAAACCAAACCCACTTCAGTTATCATCAACACCACCGACTTCTTCTTCTTCATCGCCACCACTTACCGGCGTAAACGGCTCCAACAATTTCGTCGAATTACGACAAAACCCATTACTCAGCTTTTTAATTTCCCCTTCTTCCGCCGCGACAACAAAATGCCCTAAATCTCCGACGACTTCAAACAAATTCTCCTCACATAAAAACTCATCACTGTAAACTCTCTCAATCTTTCTCCCAAACTCATGTACAAAAACATCAGTCTTCGTCTTGGTCTTTGGCTTGGTCTTCTTCGTCTTCCCAAAATCTTTACTTTTTGCTAAAACCGCCGTAGTAAAGATCGGAGCCATTCTTCCCGGAGAATCAGAAGCATACCCACGTGGCCCATCAATCAAAATCACATCCCAATCAATCTCATAAACAAAATTAGGTAAATCATTAATACCCAACTTACAATCAGAGAACAAAAGATTCTGAACGGGTCTGCATTCATCGGGTCGGGTTTTATAATAACCCAAAAGCTTCTCAGCTTGAGAAACTTTAGTTGAGTAAACGACGTCGTAAGCTTCAACTCCAGGATTACTCTGCTCGAATTTGGAAACAGAGTAAGGACTCTCATCAACGAAGACAGTACGGCCTTGAAAATTGATAGATCTCCAAAGAAGAGATTCATGAGTAAGGCCAAAGATTAAGAGATTACAAGTGGGGCCATGGGAGTGAATAATGGAGGAGATGGTTGAGAGTTCGGAGAAGGACATTGATGTGTTTGGTGGAGATGAAGAAGTGTAGTGGAGAAGTGCGGTGAGTACTGATGGTGGGAGAGAGGAGGAGAAAGATGAGGAGAGTAAGTGAGAGGTTGTGGTGGAGTGGATTGAGGAAGAGAAAAGGGAGAAAGAGAAGATAAGAGTGAAGAAAGAGAGGAAGAAGATGAATAAAAGACGGTGGTGATTTGCGGCAGCGACGGCGGAGGCTGATTTTGAGGTTAGAGGAGTGTGGTGGTGGAAGAGAATGAGATTAGTGTTTGTGTTGGTCTTCATTTTTTTGTGTTTTCCGATTAAACAAGAATGGAATGGAATGAAGACGAAATGTCTCTTTGAGAAAAAAGCTTTTATAAACCATATGGTTTACATAAAGAAGTGTGTTGTTGTTGTTTTATGTTTGGTTTATTTCCGGTTATGGTTACAGGACCGTTAATTTTGATAACCCGAAACGGATGCTTTTTCAGCTTCCATAGTAATTGCCAAGGTCCCACCACAGTAGACTTTTACTTTTGTTTTATTAATTATCAGATTTTAAAATTTTGAATTGGGTGTTGAATTAAACATTTAAACATATACTAAAAGGGGGTGTATTGAAACTAGAATTTAGGAGATTTTGGTTTTCTATTAAAATCTCTTGTTATTCAACTTGTGATTTTTAATTCACTTCTCAAATTCTATGTTATTGAACTTGGAATTTATATAAAAACATCTAAAGTTATTCAAAATCTCATGTTATTCAAATAAGAACTTGTAAAAATGATATCAAATTTCCTGTTATTCAAAATGAAACAATTTTTTTTTAAATAGGCAACAGTGACTTTAGGAGATTGTGGATACATTTTTAGTTGAAAGATTGGACTGAAAAATCCACAGCTCAATAGATGGTACTTGAGGAAAATTAAAAAGAAAAAATAAAGAAAAAATAAATTGACAGAAAATTGATTATCGTCAGAAAAAAAAAATCAATTTCGTTCCCAAAAACCTCATTCACCTTATCATTTGTCAATTTCATCTCATCGGTGTTCAGGACATTCATCTCAAAGTTCCCAAAAAAAATCTTCACTCATGATAAATTGTCATCTAGGTTTTAATATGCTTGGAATAGTCATCTAGGTTTTAATATGCTTGGAATCATCATTTGGATGTTTTGAACACCATGAAGCTCTCCTAGGGATGTTGATATTGGGATAAAGTCCAGCGGGTATCCAAACCCACAGCACATGAAACAACTTTTTTATCCATAAAAATTAGTGTGGGTTTTAAATGGATGAGTTTTATTGTATATGAGTAAAATATGGATCTACTTAGAGGGTAATTGACTATCCACTAGTTTTTTTTTCTTTTTCTTTTTTGTTCTGAAACCTTCTCAAAACGATAATGAAAAAATAAAAAATCAAAATCGTTTTTGGAAGCCAAAACCTCTCTTGCTCGATTCAGGCCCTTCTCCTTCTTACGCTCTTCTCCAAACCCTAATCTTCAATTCCTAAAGATAAAATGAGTCTTTGGTAATTTTGGATTCGAACTCAAGAAGGTCTCTGATAATTTTGAAAATTCTGAGCTATAACTTTTCCGAATCCAGTTAGGTCTAGAATTTTTCGATTTGGTTCATGGGTCGTTGAAAATTTGTTGAATTGTATAATAAAACTTGTCAGGATCCATCTGGGTATTCTTAAATTTTTAGATTTCTGGAGATTAAGGATCGGTTTGTTGAGAGTATTTTTTATTTATTTGTGTTTGCTTCTATTTTATATAAATTTCTATGGATCTGAGATGTATTAAAGTTCTTCTTTGCTCCATGTGGATTAGATTCTAAGGTTTAATAATTAATTTATCACATCATGTGTGTCTTCGTTGTTTGATGAATTTTGATTTTAATTTCAGGTGAATGGAGCTGAACTAAGAGGCTGCAACATCAATTACTCTGACTCCCGAAAAGGATTTGGCATATTTGATCAAGGAATTTTCTGAGAAAATTCGCTCTGGTTCATGGGTAATTTGTAGATGCCATTTCAAAACCTACCTTTATCGTGTTTTTAGCTATCTCTTGAGTTTTCTGCACTTATTGATAGGTTGGAGCCTCTGGCAAACCACTGAAAGATGTCATTGCAATTAGTATTGGTGGTAGCTTCTTAGGTCCATTGTTTGTGCACACGGCTCTCCAAACATGTGACTGCATCTAGTCTTGGTACCTAGCCTCTTACTGGTGTTCTTTCTAGCTTGTTTTAATCAAATTTCTTCTTTCGTATGCATGTGATTCTCAGATCCTGAAGCTTTAGAGTGTGCTAAAGGACGCCAGCTGCGGTTGTAAGTACTACATACCTCTGATTATATAGTTCTATACATAGTTTTTTTTTCTGTGTTGCTTTCCGCAAGGCTTTTGGTAGTTTGATGAATTCTTGATTTCTCGTCTTGACTAATATGCTTGTCATTATGGTTTCAAGTTTCTTCTGAAGGTCCACAAAAACTCCTAATTATGTGTTCCTTTTGCCATCATTGTCGTACACAACCACATACTCCTTGTTTATCTAAATTTCGGTTAACTTAGTAAGAGGAGGCTGTATAGAACTTGTTAGCTTCTACTTATTCATTTTGGATTCCATTCTTTGTTATGTTTTGTTGGCAATCTATGTTAAGGCTGTGGAAGAAGGAGGCTCTTCTCATTCTAACATCACATTATTCTTACAAGACATACACCAACAACAATCTGCTAGAATATTTTAAATAGAACTTTGGTTTTTTAGAGGGTTTGCAATTTTATTTTTCCAAAATTTTTGATAAGTTCCTTACTGGTTTGAATTGGTTAGTGAGTTTTTGTATCTTTGTGCAAAACGCGAATGTCAAAAGCATCTTGCTGATAGGCACTTATATCGATGGAGATTCATAAGAAACTATTGGTCGTATGTATCATGAAATTAGTGAGTTTTAATTTGTTATAATTTTTTTGAGTAAAATTTTAACGAATAATTTGATAGTACTGCCAAATTATGAACGAAAAATTACATAAGAAAACACAAATTGAGAAACCATCCAGATTTGTGTGTTTGTGGTAAATTGTATTATGTTTTCATGTTGTGAGGGTATTGTGACTTGCGTATTATCTCCATTACCAAATTAAGGAAAGAAATATTCACATGAAAGTGTTTGTAGGTTCTGGTTCTCTTTTTGTTGATTGTGATTTTTGAAGCTTGTTGTAAATATAGCTCTCTTGAAAGAGTCCAAAGTTGGATTTATCTTCTTTACTGTTTTATACTAGAGTATACTAGGTCTTTAAAGTTTCAAACACAATTACGATTTTGGTATAATATAAGAATTTTGATTCAGGGGACTTGCTGTATGTGTAGCTATGATCAATGAGCCTCCAAGTTGTTGATTTTGCGTTTGCAAACTATCTTCTTTATTGTTATGAAGACACGTCTTTAAATATCACCTCTCCTAAGCTTCCAAATTAGTGCAGTATATATTTCTTTGCTTGTTTGATCTTTTTTTTGTTTTGGTATTAGTTCCTTAATGAAACTTCCTTGCTTTGATCTCTATTTGCAG
This sequence comes from Cardamine occulta, assembly GCA_028015245.1. Classification (NCBI taxonomy): domain Eukaryota; kingdom Viridiplantae; phylum Streptophyta; class Magnoliopsida; order Brassicales; family Brassicaceae; genus Cardamine; species Cardamine occulta. The sequence continues at coordinate 7,944,324 of CM051371.1, forward strand.
AATGGATTTGCAAACCCAAAAATTAATGGCATCTCTTGATGCTGAGAATGAGCAAATGGAAATGATTGAGGATACTGAAGATGGTGAAACTGAAATTCAAGGAGCAGCTCAAAGCGAAACTCAACCAATTGAAACGGTATTTCAAGCAAACAAACGCTTAAAGTCTAATGTTTGTAAAGAGTTTATATCGATAGGTGTTGAGGATGGAAAAAAAGGGTCGCTGCATTCATTGTAGTAAGAAACTAACAATAGAAGTTAGTCAAGGAACATCGGCTTTGAAGCGCCATTTATCAGTTTGCCCAATGAAATCTAAAAGTGGCAATGATAGAGAAGATAGGCAGTATGATCACAAAGTAGATCGTTGTATGGTTAGTGAAATCATCATTTTTCATGATCTCCCTTTCCGGTATGTTGAGTTTTCGAAAGTTAGGACTAAAGATAGGTACTTGAATCCGGATTGTAAGTTCATATGTAGACAAACTGCTGGAGCTGATGTTTTTAGGAGATATGAGCTGGAAAAGGTGAAGTTGAAAAAGAAATTTGCTAACCACCTAGGGCGAGTAAGTTTTACAGCAGATTTGTGGTCAGCCCATACTACTATGACGGGTTATATCTGCTTAACGGCTCATTATATTGATGCCAATTGGAGGTTAAACAACAAAATATTAGCATTTTGTGAACTCAAACCTCCACACACTGGTGAAAAAATTGCCAAGAAAGTTTTGGACAGTTTAAAGGAGTGGGGTTTAGAGAAAAAAAAATTCTCTATCACGTTGGATAATGTTACTACGAATTATAGTATGAAAAGGATTCTTAAGCATCGTCTTCAGATGGTTAGCGGTAATAGATTGCTTTGTGATGGAAAGTTTCTACATGTGAGGTGTTGTGCACATATCTTGAATCTCATTGTGCAAGAAGGACTAGCATTAGCTTCTGATCTGTTGGAGAATATTAGAGACAGTGTTAAATTTGTGAAAGCATCTGGTTTAAGGAAAGAAGCATTCGCAGCATGTGTTGAGAGTGTAAAGATTAAAAGTGGAGCTGGTTTACCCTTAGATGTGTCTACTCGATGGAACTCTACTTATGAAATGCTTGCTAGGGCTCTGAAATTTCGCAAGGCATTTGCTAGTTTTGTAATGTGTGATAGGCATTACAAGTCTTTGCCTTCTGAGGATGAGTGGGATCATGGAGAGAAAATCTGTGATCTTTTGAAATCATTTAGTACCATCACGACATACATTTCAGGCGTAAAATATCCCACAACCAATGTATATTTCATTCAAGTGTGGGAAATTGAATTGCTGTTGAGGAAGTACGCTAGTTGTGGTGATACTGATGTGGAATTAATGGCTATGAGTATGCAATCTAAATTTGCAAAGTATTGGGATGAGTACAATATCATTTTAGCTATGAGAGCTGTCTTAGATCCGAGGTTGAAGTTACAGATACTCAAAATAGCTTATGACAAAGTGGATCCCAATACTTCTGAGGAAAAGATTGCAATTGTGGAGAAGAATTTGAAGTTGCTTTATGCTTAATATAAGACCAACTCTTGGACTTCTTCTTCCAGTATTTCTACATCACCAACTCCAGATGATCTCCTTAATGAATCACCACTCGAAGATGATTTGAACTATGTAAGTATTTTTTTCATTTTTGCTGAATAAATTAATAATCAATTCTCATATCTTATTGATTTAGTGTTTATACGTATAATACAGGATCTCTTTGAGTTGGAGAGGAGCATTCAACCTAACTCAGACAATTCAAAGTCAGATTTGGAGATCTATCTTAAAGAACCTCGACTTGAGATGAAGTCTTTCACAGATATGGAGGTTTTAAGCTACTGGAAAAACAGCAGACAACGCCACGGAGATTTAGGTTCTTTGGCATGTGATTTGGTCAGCATCCCAATCACCACAGTGGCATCAGAGTCGGCTTTTAGTATTGGAAGTCGGGTATTGAATCAGTATAGAAACCGTCTCCTTCCAAAGAATGTTCAAACTTTGCTTTGTACTCGCAATTGGTTGTGTGGTTTAGCAGAACTTGAAGGTAAATGTAAAAAAACATTCCTTATGTCATGGTTTTGTAGAACTCACTATTTTATTTGACTAATTTATGTCTTTGAATTTTAGGTGACATCGAAGATAATTTTGATAATGAAGACGAGGATGTTACAAAGATTGCAAGTAGCTCAGGAATATGAATTATGTTCTGTTTATAATTTGTATTCAAAATATTAATTTGAATATTTCAAGGATAAATTTTTTGTTGTTTTCATGATTGAAAAAAATCCATATAATTAATAAATATATAAAAGATAGAAAAAATCAAATAAGATAAAATGCAAAAATTTATAATAATATTTGGTGAAAGAGCAACAAATCTAAAGGAAACATACCCAATAAAAGTCATATGGGGTAATCTACTAAACCTAACAGTTTTTCCCATGGATATTTTTACCCATCATAATAAGAACAGGTTTTATGTGGGATGGGTTTCTGATGGACAGGTTTTGTGTGGGATGGATCTGGGATGGGTAAAAATACCCATATTAACATCCCTAGGCTTTCCAATGTATTGAGGCGTAATCGTATTGGCACATGGATCAAATATGCTGGCTTGATCGCGACAAGTAATCAAATCGATACGAGAATTCGATTTCGGATTGAACCCAGAATCTGATTCTCCAACCATGGATCAAATATCTGGAGTCTAATTCATTATTGAGTTCGAGGATTGGTTCGTTTGATGGTCATTTGTACTTCTTAAATAGTTCTTCCATTTGACTTCTAGTCTTCCACTAAGACACATGTTTTGAAGGTCTGAAGAAACTATCTTCTGTAGCCATCTTTGGAAAGCTCGTTTTTCTTTGGGGATTTGGTGCTTAACAATGATTCTCCTCTCCTTCTAACTTGAAAGATTTTTCATAGGATTTCATCGACTCCATGTCTTTCTCCTATGAGAGATGATCTTTAGCAACATAGAGATGAAACATGAGTGATTAGTTTACATCTCTGATATTTGGTTTTGGCTTCTTGTGAATTTTAACCATATCAACAAGCTCGATCTAGTATGCTGCACACACCAGCTTGTACAAAAAGGTCTTACGTACATGTTCCAAGATAAAGGCCTTGTAACTGTGAGTGTCCTGCTTCTTATGAAGGCATCAGAGTTAAGAATTGACATTGTCATCCAAGGAACAGGTGTGTTTGTTCGATAAAGAAGGTTCATGAATTAATCGATTGGGAGAGTTTTTCCTTTCTTTTTTTTTCTAAAAATCTCCCAAAATCACCTAAAGATTTTTGGTTTTTCCTACAAATCTCACCAAATCACAAGATATTTTTTTTATTTTTTTTATTAAAAATCTAAACAATTCTACCAAATATCCAAAATCTCACCCCAAATCTCTCAAAATTCCAAATATCTTCAATCTCACCAAATTTCCTAAAATTCTAGTCTAATACTAATCTGTTTTATATTTTAATAATTTCTTATTTTACTAATTCTATTTCCCAATTTTAAAGCATAATGACATTTCTGTCTTTTGACAAGAGATTAGTATTAAACTAGTAAACTTTTTCAGGGTATTAATCTAGTTATTAACTTAAAAATAAGTATCATTCTAGGCAAAAATCAGTAATAATAATAATTATTAAATCATTTATCAAAACCTAAAACTTCTAAAATGCTATAAAATTATAATTAATTAATTAAATAATAATAATGAAGAATATCCAAATATCTCGCCGCATAGTTATGGATCCAACTTTGATTATTTTTTGAAAAAGGTAAGTGCACTCATGAGCTTAAAGGGCGCAAGTGTGCTAATAAGATAATTAGGTGAGGTTGAAAAGTGTTAATCATAGAGTAATTTTAACTTGCGAATCCTTTTTAGAAAGAAGAAGTCTCGGAAATCTTCAAGTCCTGGGGTTAAACAGCCAAACCAACACATACGTTAAGATGAGTTGATGACCAGTTGTATGATTTTTTTTGTGTGCTTACGTAGTTGCGTGTGATGATCATGATGTTGAGATTTAGCGATGAGTATGGAACCTACATGAAGGCTAATAAAGTTAATTGTTAAGAATATGAAATGAAAACATGATATTGAAATTATGTATGCGATTGCCAATTGATGCTTTATGTATATGTTGATGGTATCTCATAAGCTGCTCATCCTTAAATATGAGATATAGAAATAAGTATATGATTGCCGATTGATGATTGATGTATATGTTGATGTGTTATTATGTACATGGCTGATCTTGTATATAAATTTTAAGAATGAATTTTTTAAAAAGAGCCTGACAGAATGTAATTATCAATAGTAACTTGGAAACAAAGTAACAGTGAAAATGTAAGAGAATAAATCGATTACGTGTGAGAAACTGTGTATTTGAGAATTGATAAAGATTTTTCAGTACGCATGATTCTCATTATATATAAAGAGTATGCAATAAATATAGTAATTAAATGGTTGATTTAAGTTAAAAAAATATGTTAATAATGTTAGAAATCAATGGTGACTTGCGTAACTAGTAAAGTGAAATCAACCGCAAGTTTGACACAGTTACATTCATTGTCTCAAGGGCATCCACATTGCATAAACTTTGTGGGTGTCTTAACATAAATTTAATTATAAAATATTAATATTATATTATGAGTGTCTTTAAGTCCAAGAACAAATTCAATAAAAGTGTTTTCATAAAAACATTTAGACATAATATCTCATATTCTCCTAGAAAATTAATTTATAATATTAATATTTTAAAAAAAAATATATGTTAAAACACTCTCTTTAATATGTCGAATGGAGATGGTCTAAAACTAAGACTGGCCTTCCAAGCAACAAATTGTCATCTTTGGAAAAAGAAACTGGAGGCCATATCAACATACTTCCCTATCTACTAATCACCTAATCTAGTCTATTGATAAGGTAGTTTGGAATATAGTGAGCTCATTTGGCTATCAAAACTAGCCAAAGCTTGCACTTCTCCTGTGTGTTCAAGTCTCGTGGCCATAGCTCAAATACAAATTCATAAAATTTTCCAACTTTCATGATTTTTTTTGTTATTTGTTATTTTTCTTTTGGTTCTTTGTAAACATTTATGTTGTGAATTCGTGAGACATGCTCAAAATCTTAAAAACATGAAAGAGAATAAGAACGAGAGTTTATTTGAAGTAAAATACCCTTTGTCTCTAGGGTTTCTTTGCTAATCTGATGAATAACATTACTCATTTATATAAGTCTCAAATCCGATATAATCCTAATAGAATAATGAAATCTTCTAAAATATATTGTACAACGGGTCTGCGCCCCCACTCCCCAAAAACGTACCATAGCCGCCTTTACATGTGACATCCTATTTGCTTATTCTAATTTGGGTCTTTAAAAATCTAATTTAAATCACTTTAATTAAGAACGCACTTTTTTAATCAAGAAATTTAATATTCCAACCCAAAAACAACTTGGTGGATATGCTGAGTTTATTCGTTCTTCCCTCTTCACAATAAAATAGGCGAGATAAGAGGGAATAAAGAAACATATTTTAGTAAAGGAGAGATGCTAATGGATACCTTTACAACTAAACCTATACATGTGTTTTGAGCTTTAGGAAAGAACTACTAATTGACCAGATATTGATATATAAGGGGATTAGGTTACTGTTTGTATCTTCTTATGAGGTAAGTTGGGTAGTCTAAATTTTTTTATCAATGGAAGTAGACCGTAATAATTGGGTAAGTCACAGCTTCTAGAAGCCCATGCTTTTCGAGGACTACCGACCTTGTCATTTGTCAACATAAGTCTTAAACATTAATCTACAACGACATTACATATATTTTGTCCAAATCTATTCAAAATCACATACATATATTTTATAATCTTGAAAATAGTTAAGAATATGGAGAGATTTCGTCCTCACGTCTGAGAAGGTCCTCGACTAAAAGGTGCTGACGTAACTCGACTAAATAGTTAATTTAGTTCATAGTAAAATTCAATTTTATTTATATTTAATATATGTGATAATCTGTATGAATTTCAAAAACAGTATCGATAGTCTTCGTATTTTATTATGTATAATTGATAAAAATAAATTTAGAAAATTTTATAATCTTTTAACATATATATTTTTATATTTTAGTACACATGATGTTAACCAAATAGTGATAGTCTAATAGTTGAAGGATTCGTTTTTAATAAATAAAAAATTTGGCAGAGTTTGAGTCATTCTGCTGCTATTTCAATCATTTTTAAGTATATGTAAATGTTTTTTTGTGGGAAAAAAATGGATTTGTATGAGTTTTGAATATGAGTTTTTAACCCGAAATTGCTTCGGTTAATGGAAAAAAATAGGATTGGGCAAATGAGAATTCGGGATGGGAATGAAAACACGATGAAAATTCAGGAATAGAAAAAAACATCCCATTTATGTCTTTTATAAAATTTGAAACAAAAAAGGAATGGAACGGGACGAAAACAGGAATTCCCAAAAAATAAACATGACAAACAAATGAACTATCACAAATGTGTTATCAAAAACTTAAAATTCAAAAACAACCCAACATAAACTTCATAGTCTTAAATTATCAAATCAAAATACACCAAAATAAATTTCAGCAATCTAAAATCCTAGTAAAGTAAGAAATTGCCAGAAAAAAATTAAATAAACCAAGTAACTAATCTTCATTATTCTTCATTCACCGAGTTTTGTGTAAACAAAAATAATAGCTAGTTAGAAAGAAAGAAAAAAAACATCTTTAAACTTACAAAATATCAAAATGTTTAATATTAAGAGAATAAAAATTATGGTATCTTATGTGACTTTATCCATGTACATTATGCTCTAGACTTAGTAAAAATTTTTGGAAATTTAAGATTCAATATTTCTAATTTTTTATTATTATATTTATGAAATTTATATATATATTTTTTTTTTTCGAATGGGATTCAGGAATTTTTGTCCCCGTTCCATTCTCAAATAGGAATCAAAAACTTGTACCATATGGGAATATATTTTGAAATGGGATGGAAATTTGGAAATGAAAATGGGACATGATGGGACGGGACGGGAATTATGCCCACCTCTAGAAAAAGTACAGTTGATTTTTGTGAAACACTAATTGGCTAATTAACACTAAATTTTGAATATTTTAAACCTTTTATAAATGTTAACTCTAATAACACATGCATACACAATAGATCAGCCAAAGCATGCAATAGAATTAAAAAAAATGTAAATGTAATAACCGAACTCACCATTGACTAATTCATTTAAAAGAAAATCAGAAGCTTGGCGATATAATTACTGCATTGAATGCATCTGCTTGCATTTAAAGTGGGAAATGAATGCTTTTTATCATAAGCGTTTGGTAGAGCAAGTTTGCACCAAGTCACCAACCCTCCATCTCATGTCACTCATCTAAAATGACTATGTTAGAGATAGACGTCGGTCTTGAAGGCTCTGGAAAATCTTTCATCTGGTGGTTAAGAAAAATGAAAACCAAGGTATTTTTTTCCTCTTCAGCCATTATTAATCAACGTGGTCTCTATCATTATATTTCCTTCATGTCTTAACATTTTTTATATATTTTCTTATTGCTTAATATGCTTGAATACCATGGCAAGTAGTAGATTGACTCATATCTTTATATATCACTTAGTATTGATTTAGTTGCAATGTAGAGTTTTGCAAACATTTTATGACTTTGGGTTGGAGTGGTTGGGACAGATGTAAATGAAGAGTGGCTGCTTGAAGCGTTTGAGGAGAGAACGATAAGGAAAGGGCTGATAATACGCGGATGGGCTCTGCAAGTGCTGATACAGATGGACCACAAAGCAATTGGAGGATTTGTGATGCATTCCACATGGAACTTGGAGATGGAGGGCATTGTTGCGGGGTTTCCTACGGTAACATGGCCGATGGGGTGAACAGTTCTACAGTAGGAAGCAATATTATCAACAAGAGATATGACTGATAATGTATAGTTTGTAGTTTGTTCAAGTGCACTATCACTGAAGAGAGTTAATATATATAACACTGAAGAGAGTTAATATAATCAGTTTTTTCCAGTGTGATGAACAATATTATGGAGTTGTTTATTCATCAAGATAGAGATTTGCGCCTTGGTTTTTGGTATTATTGCTTAAGTTGTCATATTGAAGCGTCTGGTCTTCAGATATGAAGAAAAAAATCAAACTAGTAAGATACTCCCTAAAAATTGAGTATAACGTTTGAGAACTTATGTGCAATATTAGATATGTTTTATGTACAATATATTAGGTATATATATATATATATTATGTACGATATTAGATATGTATTTTATGAACTTATGCTGTTTTTATTTAAACTAAAAACTGATTTCTAATTATAAGAAAAAAAAAAACAGAACGAGTCTAGATTATTTATATATCAAATAAGAAAAAGTCTGGATGTTGTGTAAAATTAGACCCCTTTAAATCGCAATTTAAAGAGGTGGATAACTTAAATTAGATAGTTTTTTTTTTTTTTTTTTTTTTGCTAAAACAAATTAGATAGTTATGAATGTAAGATCATCTATCTTCCAATGATTCATATATGTAGGTATGTTTGAAGGTAAAGCTGACTCTGTTCCTTTTTTTTTTTTTTTGTAAAACACCATAATCATTTCTATCATTTAGGATATGAAGAAACATTTTCAATTTTCGCTCACCGTTCTAACCATCTTCATCATTTTTGTAGTAGGTTTGTATTTACATCAAAAGTCATGTTAAAATATTACATATAGTTGTTCTAAATTTTTTGATTATCAGGATCATGCTATATCTTTCTTAAAACAATAGTTTTTCTAGTAAAATCTATGTCACAATTATTTTTAGTATAAAATTCTATAATATCAAGTCTAGCTTACAAACAGTTAGCATACCAGTGGAAATCAAAAGCCACAAGTTAAAGATTTCATAGTTAAGAAATAAATTTCACAACTTATAGATATGTTTCACGTTCGATCTCCTCCATGTCAGTTGAGTGGATCCAATGCAATATCCTTCTAGTATCCTTTCTCTATTTATTTATGAAGTCCTTTCTCTTATAGCTTGCTAATGTTGTTCTTATTGTTATTTTCATCATTTTGTAACCTTCCATTGCATTTAATAGAAGATATTTTATACATAAAAAAACTTATAGATATATTTTAAATCAAAACCGACTACATATAATAGTTGAAGAAAACTCTCTATTAACTGACACCTTATCATTTGCAAACATATGAAAATTTGACATGTGTCCAACTATTAATTTTATATAACAAATCCATTAATTTGAATTTAACTATTTTAAAAATCATTAAAAACATAAAAATTGAATTTTAAAAAATTATAAAGAATAAACATTACATAATATGAAATTTTAACTTATTTAAAATTTTTTTCATCTTCTTTAACACATTTAATCATATTTCTCACTATCATTTTTCCATTAAATAGTTACAATGTATATTAGTTGCTAGGATCAATAGATTTATGATTCATTTTATGTTCAATATAAGAAATAAATTTATATTATTTATTTTTTTCTATTTTTGAATAATTTTCTTGGTCTTTTTACGGTTAAATAGTTTGTCTCAGTGTTTTGTATGTTATAGTAGGATATTAATTTTAAAATTTTATATCTCAAATAAATATAAAATAAAATATATGAGAAAGAAACCCGCATATACGCGGGAATTATTTAGTCAAACAATAAAACATGTAGTCTAGTGGTTTATGCTAGTGCTATCGTTATGTCATCATGCAGATTTAAACCCAAGTGATATATATTAGGGACAATTGGGTATATGCCTTTGAAATGAGAATAAATTGATCCAAATCTTATGAGAAGAGCATAAATGTATAGGGCTTATAAAAATAGGCATATTTTGCAAAGTAAATGACAGAGTTGCCCCTCTTTCTTCCTCCATCTTCTTCGACTAATCTTCTTCCCATCTTGATTTTTTCCAAAAAATTGAAATTGAAAGACTAAATTGCTCAATTCGATTTCAGATGGATTTCACTATCTCATCACTATTAATAGATATTTTGAAATAAAATTAAACCCTCGAATACTTGGGAGTCAGATTTGTTATATGTGATGGGAACAGTGGAGAATTAAAACAAAATAAAAAGTACCTTCCTTTTTTTCAGAATTTTGCAGAAATGAAAGTTTCATTTGATTGAAACCAAATCCAAAGAATTTAGATGCTAAATCCAAGAAATCCAATGAAATACATATTGATCAAAGAAAACTAAACCCTACAAGATAGTATAGAAGGAACCCAATGGACCACCACTAACGAACAAATTAAGAAGAAGATGAATAGTAAACGCCGAGATCTTCTGATCGAGATCCGCCGTTTTGGCTGCTGCAACTCTCCTTATTCTTATTCTTCTTATTCTTCTTCTTCTTCTTATTCTTCTTATTCTTCTTCTTCTTCCAGTTTTGCTTCCAACACTTACAAACTCTAGATTTGTGAATAAACTCTGGATTTATGAATGGAGGTTGATTGGGATTTGTGAACAAACAACGGCGGCCTCGACGCCATCAAACATATAGAGAGGCGATAGACAGATTTTGAGAAATTGAGAGAATAAAAGATTGAGAAGATAAAAAAAAAATTTATAATGTTTAAAGTGTCAGTATAATATCTTGGAGATTTATAGTGCTACCATATTACACTTTCAAAATTTTAAATGTTATTTCCCGAGTTTGTTTTATTGTGTCCCTAGTTTAACTCTTCTTAGGAGAGAAAGCATTTAAGACCATGAATGTTTAAAAGTTTGTAAGTGGTTTTTAGATTATAGATTTTGATTTATGGATTTTGCAAAAAGAATATTTAAAAATGAAAATTTTGAAAAATAAAATTTCACGTTCAAACTCAAAATCTCAAAAACTCAAAAAAGTAGTTTTTAGTTTTTGTTTAAAAATTTGTAAAAACTCATAGAATCTAGATTTCCTATTTTTTAATGAATCCATTTTTCACATAATCTTGATTAGATCATTAAATGGTTTTTAGAAAATTAAAAACCAAAAACTATAGTAGAAACTAGTATCATTCATGACCTAAATGATTCGGAGCCCACAAATATTATAGTCTAACCCCTAACTTTGAGATTATTGACACTAGATAAATACTCGGGCTACGTCATGGTTTTTTTTTTGTATGATTATTTTATTTTCTTTGATTTGATAACATATTAATCTATATATTATATGATCATTTTTAATATAGCAAAATAAAATCATTAGAAAATAGTTAATGGTTTATCCTACAAAACCATTAGAAAATAGTTAATAATTTAGATTTCACTAAAAAAGTCTGTTTTTATCGAAAATTTTAAATATTATGTGTACAAATACATTTTAAACTCTATAAGATAGTTTAAAAACATTCAAGCAATAACAAACAAACCTTAGTGGATGTTTTATGGACAAAACTCATCAGTGACATGAAACATAGTAGAAAGTTTTGGATCACAAAATAAGTTTTATAGCCACTTTTTTGTTTACTTTTCACATGAAATGTATCTCTCCTCTTCTCCTTCGTCTTCTTCACCCATTGTTGTCTCAACAATCTCCATTAGTCAAGCTTCCTTATTCGTATCTAGCATATCAAACTATTTTTTGCCAATTTTTTATTTAACTTTCATTCATGGGGAAATATTCATTAACAATTCTCAAAAATTTTATTCATGAGAAAATATTCGGGGAGTTGATAATCATAGATATACATTATTGATCAAACTGTAGATTTTGAAAACAATTTGGGGATACCATAATAAAAAAACCCCCCCCCCCCCCCCAAATCCGAAAAGACCTAATTCTCAAATCTCTGTTTGAGAATTCCACAACCTTAAAAAAAAAAAAACAGATTGAAGAAAATTTAAGCTCTTAACTCGCAATCCAATAAAAATTAGCTTAAAAAAAAACCTAAAACTAATGCTAATCAACGACATGGGACTCGATTAGGTCAGTTAAAAAAATCAGCTAATAAACACATGTAGTTTTATACATGGTAAAAATAAATATTATATGGTCTGTATAATTAAAATGATTTAATTTGTTTAGAAAGTTTTTTATTAGTTTAGTCATGGTAAAAAATAAATATTATATGATGTGTATAATTAAAATGATATGATTAGTTTAAACATTTTTTTATTTATTTTATTCATAGTTTACACAATTTTTTTATTAATTAATGTGGCATTTTCATAATGCTCCAAAAATTTGATGTGTTTATTTATATGTATTAATGAAATAATTTTACTTGGATTATAAATTTTTTTCATTTATTAATTTGTAAACACCACCATCTTTAAAAAATCTGATGTGTTAATACCAGAAAAGGCATCTATGTTATTATTGTGTTGATTAAAACAAAAACTTTGAGATTATAAAAAAAAACAACAAAAGAAAATACCAATCGTTCCAAAGTAATGGTACTAAGAAAAAGTTATAGGCAAGTCTTACTCATCACTTAAGTGAGGAGTCAAACTTTGCTTCTACGAAGACACATCACATATCCAGATTCGATTCCCAATTTATAGCCAGCCAAAGATGACTCAGTCCAAAAACGAACCAGAATAAGGCAACACAAAAGCAAAAGATGACGTGTGCAAAGACGTAAGATTCGCCGCCTGGAAACTTTATTCATTTATCTCTTCTTCTTCCATTGTGTTCTGCTACGTGCACGCGTGTGTGTGGAAACAAAGAAAGAAAAATCCAATTCAGACAAGAAACTGTCTTTGTTTTGTCTGATTAAAACACACATTTCAGTTCTTAGATCTGCAAAAGATTTTCCATTCTCTTCTCTTTTCTTTTGATTTTATTCTTCATTCTGCAAAAACCAATCATGAGCAGCGAAGTCTCTGAGAGAATTCATATTTTGTTCTTCCCCTACATGGCTCAAGGTCACATGATTCCAAGTCTAGACATGGCCAAGCTTTTTGCAAGCAGAGGAGCCAAATCAACCCTTCTCACAACCCCAATCAACGCTAAGAGCTTGGAGAAACCTATTGAAGCATTCAGAAATCAAAATCCTGATCTTGAAATCGGAATCAAGATCTTCGATTTCCCTTGTGTAGAGCTGGGATTACCTGAAGGGTGCGAGAACGTTGACTTCATCAACACGTACCAACACGAGTCACGTGACTTGTTCTTTAAGCTTCTTTTCTCTACTAAGTATTTGAAACAGCAGTTGGAGAGTTTCATTGAAACAACCAAACCAAATGGTCTTGTGGCCGATATGTTCTTTCCTTGGGCGACAGAATCAGCAGAGAAGTTTGGTGTTCCAAGACTTGTGTTCCACGGCACATCTTTTTTTTCCTTGTGTTGTTCGTATAACATGAGGATTCATAAGCCACACAAGAAAGTAGCTACAACGTCTACTCCTTTTGTAATCACTGGTCTCCCAGGGGACATAGTTATCACAGCAGACCAAGCCAATGTAGCGGACGAAGAAACTCCAATGGGAAAGTTTATGAAAGAGGTTAGGGAATCAGAGTCTAATAGCTTTGGTGTTTTAGTGAATAGCTTCTATGAGCTGGAATCAGCTTATGCTGATTTTTACCGTAGTTTTGTGGCGAAAAGAGCTTGGCATATCGGTCCGCTTTCTCTATCCAATGGAGAGTTTTCGGAGAAAGCTGGAAGAGGGAAAAAGGCTAACATTGATGAGCAAGAATGCCTCAAATGGCTTGATTCTAAGATACCTGGTTCAGTAGTTTACTTGTCCTTTGGTAGTGGAACTAGCTTCACCAACGAACAACTGTTAGAGATTGCTTTCGGTCTTGAATGCTCTGGACAAAATTTTATCTGGGTGGTTAGGAGAAATGAAAGCCAAGGTAATCTATTCCTTGCCCTGTTTTTATCAAGATTTCTCTTAAAATTAACATTTGTGTATATTTTTGTATTGCTAAATATTTTATATCATGGTAATGAGTAGAATGGCTCATGTACATCATATATTACTTTATGTCTCAATTGATATGCGATGTGGAATTGACTTGGAGTTGGTGTGGTTGGGGCAGGTGAAAATGAAGAGTGGTTGCCTGAAGGGTTCGAGGAGAGGACGAAAGAGAGAGGGCTAATAATACGCGGATGGGCGCCGCAAGTATTGATACTTGACCACAAAGCAATTGGAGGATTTGTGACGCATTGCGGATGGAACTCAGCTATGGAGGGCATCGCTGCGGGGCTGCCTATGGTGACTTGGCCGATGGGGGCAGAACAGTTCTACAATGAGAAGCTATTGACAAAAATATTGAGAATAGGAGTCAATGTAGGAGCTACGGAGTTGGTGAAAAAAGGAAAGTTGATTAGTAGAGAGGAAGTGGAGAAGGCAGTGAGAGAAGTGATAGCTGGGGAAGAGGCAGGGGAAAGGCGGATACGGGCTAAGAAGCTAGGCGAGATGGCTAAAGCCGCTGTGGAAGAAGGAGGGTCTTCTTATAATGATGTGAACAAGTTTATGGAAGAGATGAATGGTAGAAAGTAGAAGAAGACTGAAAATGTTAAATGTTGTGAGATGGATTGTTGATTTTGTTTCTCATTGGAGTTTCTTGTCTCTGTAATAAACGAGAATCTTAGTTTTAGCCACAATAAGTTTGTTAAGAGAAAGTCCGTAGTGCATGTGTTCCTATATAATATAGAACTTTAATAACTCAATATGGCAGATTCAAGTATATGCTTTAAGAGATCAATCTTCGTTATGGAGACTTATTGATCTCTCGTTGTAGGGGTTTTTATTTGCTACTCGAAAGTTTAAACTCACGGAATACCAATTTATCAAAAACCTTAGAGGGTAAAAACAACGAAAAATGAGAATGTTTCTCTTTGACTCGAATACTCTTTGCCTATAGTATTTATTTATTAATATGATGAATAAATATTATAAACCATTAGGCTAATAGACATCAAACCTAATACAATCCAAATAAAATAAAAAAGTTTCTAAATTTTTATTGTACCGTAACTTATCAAAATTAAAAAAATTCATATAGAAGGTTAAAAACGATATTAGACATTCTAGAAAAATTAGAAAAAAGTTTCAAATTTGTTTTTACTAAAAAGTCAATTTTTAATTGAAATGGATTTTAAACCTTCGATTTTCCACTCGAGTCCATCTTAATTAATTAAATTTGTAAGATAAGTAGCTAGGGAGAATTCGTTTTGAAAGAACTACTCCCAATATACATACCACTTTTATTTTACCATTGTATAAATTTAATTTATAAAAACAGCTAAAACTAGAGATTTATCAATTGGTAATGTTGCTCCAATACCTAACAGCAGAGCCACCACGGTGCCACTAAAAAAACAGTTGTCGTTACTGAGCGATGAAATAAATTTGGAAAAAATGTCACAGAAACACGAATTTTCATTTTATGGACGTTATAATCTTCAACTTACAAAATATTATTTAAATATCAAAGTTTTGCATTGACTTCTTAATTAATGGGTAATTTGTGTTGACTGTGTCATATGATGCAACACATTAAGGGGGTGTTATTAGTTTGTGTATTTAGATAAAGTTTTAAAGAGTTAAATATTATGATGATTTTATTGTTACTCATTAATTTTGGGAGATTATAATAAAATTTCAAATACTTGTCAAGATTCTTATCAAATATATGTGTAGATTCTTATACACTATCTGATGGATTATTATTAACTATCATGGATTGTTATTATCTTTTTTTCTTTAAAAGTTTTCTTTATAAGGTAATATATGATTTTTTAGAAATTTTCCAAATATTATGAATTTAAATTTTAGGTGTATTATTTTATAAGAAGGGATATCTTCTACGTTCTATACCATTCATTGTCTCCATTCTTCATCTTCTCCAGTCCCAAGAGGTAATTTCTTTGCCACTTTATTATTATTCTACAAGTTTTGTTAATACTTGAGTGTGTAGATTCTCTTTTTCTAATGTATTTTTTTGATAAATAAAATATTGACTGTTATTCTTCTCAGAATTTTCTGAATTTATCGTCATTGTCCTCATTCAGTTCTCTAATGTATTTGTGTGTTTATTTTGGTATGATTAGTTTTGTGTTAATTGCTTTGGTTCTCTGTTTTTCATATACTTTATATGTTAATTATTTTTTTGATTATCTAAGTGAAGTTCTAGTGATTATCAATACATGCTTATCATGGTATATACATATACATGTTTAGTTGATGGGAAATTCCCAAAAAAGTAAAGAAAAAGGTCAGTATAGCCAATGGGGACCAGAGGAGACGAATTTGCTAATAGATCTCCTTGTTGATGGAATTCACCGAAACTGGCGTGATGCTAACGGTGTCATAAACAAGCTTACAGTGGAGCAAAATTTTTTATCTGTTCTCAATGAAAGACTTAGATGCCAAAAAACTCACAAACAGTACCTAAGTAGAATGAAGTATTTGAGGGGCATATACCAAAATTATTTGGATCTTCAACGCTTCAATTCTGGATTTGGATGGGATCCTGTAATGAAAAAGTTCACTGCACCAGATGAAGTGTGGGACAAATATTTATTGGTATGTATTTGATTATATAAATTGAAGCATAGTAATATGATTTTTAAAATTTATCTTTGACTAATACATCTTTTATTAAATTACAGAAACATCCTAACCATACTCATCTGCGATATGAGTCGAATGAACAATATAAAGATCTTCAACTCATATTTGGATGTGGTATAGCTACCGATGGTTTTGCGATCGGAATGGGTGATACTACTGATGCTCGTACCTTTAGAGGTCGGAAGAGTAATCTAGTGATAATAGATAATGTAAATCTTCATCAAACTAACGATGAAGTTTTTGAACTATCATCTCAACAACCATCAGCCTCACCAGAATTTGGTATGTCATCTTTTCTAGGCACTAGTCCAAAAGGCCTTTTTGGAAAACTTCATCCTAGGAAGAAGTCTAAAACAGAAGGTACTAGTAAAAAAGATGAGGAGGATCCAATGATCACTGTTAGTAGCAAGATCTTTAGTGTCATACAACAAAGAGAAGAAAGACTACAAAGAGAAGCTGAGAAAAGAGAAGAAAAGATAAAAAAGGAAGCTGAGGAAAAAGAAGCTGAGAAAAAAAAGACAACATATGGGAAACAATGAAGGAGATTCCTAATTTAGAGAATCATACCCGCTACAAAGCAATTACTTTAATTCACTCGCTTGGAATGAAAAATGTCTTCAACGACATGACCGTAGAAGAACGATTTGGTTGGATTCAGAGCAATGTTGGCTCTTGTTGATTGTTTTGATGGTTTTTGAATGCTTTCAAATTTAAAAGTTTTTTTTTTACTTTGTGTTTGGTGAGACTATCTTCCCTATTGATTTATGAAAATTCCATCAGTTTGAAGTGAATAATGATTCATACACGTAGCTTTTGAAATTGATTTTGATTTCTTATATATTTTATTTTGTGTTTATATTATAATTAAACAAAAGTGTTGGAATTGTGACATATTATGTTTCATGCAAGTACACTTATGCTTACGATGTTTAGTTGTGGCATTCTATGTTTCATCATTCTATTGTATATTTGTGAATATATGATGTCTTTTATATTTATCATTAACCAATTATACTATTTATGTAGGGACCTTTTCATATCATGGAGCACAACATGGAGAGAGCAGACGAATTTCATCTTGAAGATGATGAATCAGAAATTGACATTTTGCTACTGATGTTGGAAAACACAACCAAAGCTTATTTTACGAAGACCAAACGTATTGAACGACTGATTCGCCAGCCTATCACAAAAACTGGTTATAATTACATCCAAAACGCTGTGAAAGGAGATCATGAATGCTTTCGACAGGTATATCGTATGTATCCACCCATCTTTGAAAAGTTATGTGATCTTATCAAAGAGACAACGTCTTTAAGAGATACCCGACATATGGGCTTGAAGAAATGGTGGCTACATTTTTGCTCACCTTAGGTCAAAACTCGAGATATAGTTACACAATGGATACATCCAAGAGATCTAAATTTGCTGCAAGTACAAATTTTCACAAGGTTTTGAGAGCGTTAAGCACCATTGCACCAAGTTTGATGGCTAAACCTGGACTCGCTGTACCTGTAAAAATAAGAGAAAACACACGATATTATCCTTATTTCAAGGTAATTTTTATTCAAATTACTTTATTATAGATTCAATGAAATCAAAATAATAATTATTTTTATAGGATTACATTGGAGCTATTGATGGCACACACATTGATGCAATGGTGCCTGTTTCTGAGGCACCTAGCTATCGTAATCGAAAAGGACGTATCTCACAAAATGTTCTTGCTGCTTGTAACTTTGATCTAGAGTTCATATATGTTCTTAGTGGATGGGAGGGTACAGCTCACGATTCTAAAGTATTAAATGATGCTCTAACACAGAGTACTAGGAAGCTACCTGTTCCAGAAGGTATATATACATGCATTACAGTAAAATCTTTAACTTTTATTTTGTAAATATAGTCATCAATATCTTTGTATCATGTATGAATTTCAGGAAAATTCTATCTAGTCGATTGCGGATTTGCAAATCGTCTTAATTTTTTAGCTCCATTCAGAGGTACAAAGTATCATCTTCAAGAGTTTAGAGGTCAAGCTCGTGACCCTAGTAACCAAAATGAGTTGTTCAATTTGCGTCATGCATCATTGAGAAATGTGATCGAGAGAATTTTGGTATCTTCAAATCCCGTTTTTTGATTTTTAAATCTGCACCACCTTTTCCTTTTAAGGTACAAGCAGAACTTGTGTTGGCTTGTGCTGGTTTACATAACTTTCTTCGTAGAGAATGTCGGTCCGATGAGTTTCCTCCTGAAGAAAACAGTGAGAACAATGAGAATAATCAAGAAAACAATTATGAGGAAAGTGGAGATGAAGGAATTCTCCAATCCCAGCAAAGAGAATTGGCTAATAATTGGAGAGACACAATAGCCACTAATATGTGGGCAGGAGCTAGAGAAGCAGGGAGCATACGATGAAGATTGTCAGTGTTTTATTTTGAAAGATTTCATGGAACAATGTTTGCAAGTTCACGTAAACTTTGAGTTTATTGTCAAAACAAATGGATTAGATTTTTTACATAGAAAATAAAGTCTCTGAGAATACTTTATCAAAGTACAATATTTTTGATGACTATATTTTGTGAAGGAAATTGTGTATAATCGACAAACCAATAACATATTATTTTATTTCAATGACTCTTTGAGTTACTTTCATTTTAATTGAATAACACAAACTTTTGATAATTTTATAAACTCATGAATCCAATAACTCTAAACTTATGAAGACTTTAGATTACTTTTTATAAATATATAAACTAATAACATCAAACTTTTGTAGAGTTTTTAAAAATCTTAATACAATAACAATAGAATCTTAATAACATTTAACTCTTTAAAACTATTCCTAAATACACAAACCAATAACACCCCCTAAATCAAGAGACGAAACATGCTTACGGAGTTAATACTTCCGTTAGCAGTTTATATTCAATCAATACGTTGTTGTTTACCTCTTACTAAAAAAAATCCTAACTTTTAAATTGTGGACACTTAAATCTTCAACTTTTCCAAATACCATTTAAATGCCTACATGTTCGTTGACTTCATGATTAAATGGTTAATTTACGTTGATTATCTCATTTGAGGCACGTCATTACATCAAGAGACGGAGCACGTTTACGAAGTTAAATTAACTTAGTTTTATTTGTATAATTCAAACAAAAAATGTGGTTTTTATAATTAACTGTGGTTTGGCTAGTTTTATAGATAATTTCACATATAAGTTAGATATGTATTTTGTGTACTTTAACCATTTTTGTTTAAACTGAAAACTGATTTACAGTAAATGAGAAAAAAACCAACGAGTCTAGAGCATTTACATATGAAATAAGAAAACATCTACAATTCGTGTAAAATTAGATCCCTTTAAATCGCAATGGAAAAAGGTGGATAGCTTAAATTAGAAAGTTTGAATGTGAGATCATCTATTTTCCACTGTTTCACTCACACATATATATCAAAATATGTTTGAAGGTAAAGCTTACTTTGTTCCTTTTCTTAAATTTTCTTTTGTAAACACCATAATCATTTTTACCATTTACCATTTAGGATATGAAAAAGCATTTTCAATTTTCGTCTACCGTTCTAACCATCTTCATCATTTTTGTAGTAGGTTTGTATTTACATTAAAAACCATCTTAATATATTACATGTAGTCATTATAAAAATTATTGATTATGATTATCATGCTATATCTTTTTAATAATTATAATTTTGTCTAGTAAATTCTATGTCAAAAATTTGTTTTAGCTGTAGAATTCTATATATAATATCAAGTCTAGATCTTCTATGTAAAATTTATGCCATACTTAGAAAACTGAGTTTAGCTGTTTTGTGTTAGAGTTAAGAAACCAACCCCCAAAATTTTTTATTTAATTTCTATACCTATTATAAAAATGTATCTTCTTAATATATATATTATGAAGAATTATTGTGATATGAATTAAAGTAAAAAAAAAGTTATAGGGTTCATGGCATTGCAGTTTATAGTAGTGTCACTATCAAAATATGATGTAGATTCATATCCGTCAATTTGTCCATGTGAATTGTAGATTAAAAATTACATCTTTATCATATAAATGTCACATTAGCGTGATTTGGCAAAAACATTATTTTAGCATTAGTAGATTAATTTCATAACAAAACTAAAATTGTTTCCAAGATAAAAAAGAAGAAATGTAAATATCTTAAAACATAATTTCACTCAAAACCCAAAATAATCGATTTGATTTGATTCAGAATTATTTTTGGCACAATTTCAGGAAATCTCTTTAGTCTTTGTCTTCTTTCCATTAGATTTATGGCATGCAAGATTTTAATTTTAAGGTGCTAACAATATGAATCGTTGAATACAAAAATCATCTTTTGAATTTTAAAATGATACGCTTATATTAACAGAAACTTAATTTACCATATAATGTATAACATATGTATTGTCGAAGATAATATAACATCCTAATATATATATATATATATATAACATCCTGATTTCATGTATATGGTGGTGTGTGTATATTAACGTGTAAGAATATTGTTTTGTATTTCATATGATGAGGATTATATAACTATACTAGAGTCGAATCGGTGGTACACCGCAGGTCAATGTTTTTTAATCATTGTAACAAATGTTTATATTTTACTGTTTAATATTTTGTGTTCAGTTTTCTAGATAATTTATAGATTTATAAATTTTGTTCGTTTAGTTTTCTTTTATTTATGTGTAATTTAACTTCATTAAATTATAAAGTGTTAAGGTTGTTGGTAAGTAGTTCTTATGTCCAAACCTGCTCTGCTATGTCCAACGGGCTAACGAGCTGCTCCGCAGATTTGATTCTTATAATTTAAATAAATGAAATATTTTTGAAAATTAAAATTAAGAACTTTTTAAATAAAAATATTTTTAATATCCTTCTTTTCTAAAGATTCTAATTTTATACATAAAATCTTTATAGTTTCAGACATATCATAGATTATATTTCATCAACTATTTATAATTATTTATTTATAAATATATATAATTTATTTATTTTTATTAAAAATTGGTAGTCTGCGGGCTGATCCACCAATCCGCGGACAAATCTCGCTAAATCTCCAGTCCACTATGGGTTTGTATGTGATGCCCATTTTTAATGGGCATAAAATTTTATGGTTATCACCCTATGGTGGATTTACTTGTACTTATCCTGAGGGTCACTGATCCGATTGACACATCTACGATGTAGAACGTTGAACACACACTATTAAGTAATATATGTCCTTTTATAAAAATTTGAATCACAACATATGCAGAAAAAAATCTGAAATTTTATTAATTGTATGTATTATATAATAATTCAAAATAATTTGAAAGTAACATCAAACAAAGATGATAGGAGAATCATAATTCATACTATTAAAATCTCAATATTAGAATTATATTCTATGTACATATAACAGTATGATTATAAGAATGCGCTCCCAAATGGACGATGTTCTGCGATTCTACCAGTAGCGAACGGGAAATGTGTTCTCAAAGATTGTCGTGCTAAGTTTCATCAAAAGTACAAAGGCAGAGGTAGATGCGGTGGGAATAATCCTCAAACAAAAGAGCTAAATAGCTGCCAATGCTCTTTTTGTCAACGAGCGTAATGATTTATTTTACCATAAAACTCATACCATATTTACAATAAAATTCTTATAACAGAGTAATAAACACATGTAGCTTAATGGTTTGTGCTAGAGCTATCTTTCTAGTATCGCGTGGGTTTAAACTTAAGTGATGCATATTATTATATTATTAATAAAAATAGATAAATAATTAAAGAAAAAAAAAAGTTATAGGGTTCATGGCATTGCAGTTTATATAGTGTCACTATCAAAATATGATGTAGATTCATATCTGTCAATTTGTCTATGTGAATTGTAGATTAAAAATTACATCTTTGATAAATGTCACATTAGCGTGATTTGGCAAAAACATTATTTTAGCGTTAGTAGATTAATTTCATAACAAACATAAAAATAATAGCCAAGATAAAAAAAAGAAGAAATGTAAATATCTTAAAACATAATTTCACTCAAAACCTAAAATCATCGATTTGATTTTATTCAGAATTATTGTTGGCACAATTTCAGGAAATCTCTTTAGTCTTTGTCTTCTTTCCATTAGATTTATGGCATGCAAGATTTTAATTTTAAGGTGCTAACAATATGAATCGTTGAATACAAAAATCATCGTTTGAATTTTAAAATGATACGCTTATATTAACAGAAACTTAATTTACCATATAATATATAACATATGTATTGTCGAAGATAATATAACATCCTGATTTCATGTATATGGTGGTGTGTGTATATTAACTTGTAAGAATATTGTTTTGTATTTCATATGATGAAGATTATTAGCTATACTAGAGTCGAACCCGTGGTACACCGCAGGTCAATGTTTTCTTAATCATTGTAAAAAATGTTTATATTTTACTGTTTAATATTTTGTGTTCAGTTTTCTAAATAATTTATAGATTTATAAATTTTGTTCGTTTAGTTTTCTTTTAGTTATGTGTAATTTAACTTCATTAAATTATAAAGTATTAAGGTTGTTGGTAAGTAGTTCTTATGTCCAAACCTACTCTGCTATGTCCAACGGGCTAACGAGCTGCTCCGCAGATTTGATTCTTATAATTTTAATAAATGAAATATTTTTGAAAATTAAAATTAAGAACTTTTTAAATAAAAATATTTTTAATATCCTTTTTTCTAAAGATTCTAATTTTATATATAAACTCTTTATATTTTCAAACATATCATAGATTATATTTCATCAATTATTTACAATTATTTGTTTATAAATATATATATATATATATATATATATAATTTATTTATTTTTATTAAAATTGGTAGTCTGCGGGCCGACCCACCAATCCGCAGACAAATCTCGCTAAATCTGTTGTCCACTATGGGCTTGTCCATGATGTCCATTTTTAATGGGCATAAAATTTTATGGTCATGACCCTATGGTGGATTTACTTGTACTTATCTTAAGGGTCACCGATCCGATTGATACTTCTACCAATATGGAACGTTGAACACCCACTATTAAGTAATATATGTCCGTTTATAAAAATTTGAATCACAACATATGCAGAAAAAAAATCTGAAATTTTATTAATTGTATATATTATATAATAATTCAAAATAATTTGAAAGTAAGATCAAACAAAGATGATAGGAGAATCATAATTCATACTATTAAAATCTCAATATTAGATAAGAAAATGATTATAGAGAATTAATTTATTATTTATGTAGAAAAAATAAAAATAAAAAAACTAGATATGAGAGTGATTGGACACATGTATAACTATTGGTTATTTGGATACATGGATAATTATTTGTATTTTAATTTAAGTATAGAGATAATATTTGAAACTTCTTATAAAATTTCTTAGCCGAGGTGGGATATGCTCTGCTATGTCCAACGGGTTAGAGCTAACCCGTTAGACATAGCAGAGTAGACCTGAACATAAGAACTACTTACAACAACAACAAAAATCGGTATATACATCAACTTACTAACAACCCTAACACTTTATAATTTAATGAAGGTAAATTACATATAATTATATATATTATATAATAATTCAAAATAATTTTAAGATAAGATCAAATAAAGATGTAAGGAGATTCATATTTTTCAACTATATTGGTTTAAATTGGATAGAGAGATTTTAGGAAATTTAAAATTAATATTAGTTTTCATATTATTAAAATATTTTAATACTTATTTTTTTATTAGATATAAAGATTGTTTGGATGTAGGGATAAGTGAAGAGTATTTGAAAACAATGATAACTCAAATGTACTTCACTTTTAATAGTATAAAGATATAGTGGAGCTACATAATCATATAATAAATAAGAGAATCATACATTTAGTGAGAAGAATATATAATGGAGTGATTGTTGTAATTGAGTGATTGTAGTGATTACAGTGATTGAGTAATCATAGTAATTGTGATGATACTCTTTCCTTAATATGCCCCCTCAAGCTCAAGGGGTGATGGAGTGAAGCGAAAGTGACGGTTTGAGATTGACCGTAGATAAAAACGAAATTGATGGCAGTGAAGAAGCATTGCCTTGAACCTTGCAGTTGGATGGATTTATCGTAGTGTGCCAATTTTGACATAGAAAAATACCTTGGAGAACACATGTCTAAGGAGGATAAAAGATCGGAACGATTTTAGCTGTTTGAAGCATAAGTT
The DNA here is from genome assembly GCA_028015245.1 of Cardamine occulta. Classification (NCBI taxonomy): domain Eukaryota; kingdom Viridiplantae; phylum Streptophyta; class Magnoliopsida; order Brassicales; family Brassicaceae; genus Cardamine; species Cardamine occulta. The sequence continues at coordinate 7,969,150 of CM051371.1, forward strand.
TAATGAAATCGTGATGACTTGACAATATGTAGAAAACAAAAGAAAAATAACTACGAAGATTTTGATGAACAAAGTTGATTAGAAAGAGGAAGATTTAGAAGTAGGAAGCACGTAGGCATTTTTGTTTTGGAAAAAAGGTTTAAAAGCTTAGATTCAGAGATGTAACATATGTTTGAATTGAAGAAGCACATGGCTTAGATTCAGAGGTCTATAGTAGACTTGAATAAGTGGAAGCTCGATGGCTTAGATTCAGAAGTTCATCATGAACATGAATTATGGAGGCACTTGACTTAGCAGAAAAATAAATAAAATAAAAGAACCTTGATGGCTTAAAGAGAAAAAAAAATCAGAAAAATAAAAAGAAAAGAGTTGGATCGTTGGATCGAAACTCGAGCATAACCTGCTCTGATACCATATTAACTTGTAAGAATATTGTTTTATATTTCATATGATAAGGATTACATAGCTATATATAATGGAGCTACATAATCATATAATAAATAAGAGAATCATACATTTAGTGAGAAGAATATATAATGGAGTGATTGTTGTGATTGTAGTGATTATAGTGATTGAGTAATCATAGTAATTGTGATGATACTCTTTCCTTAATAGTATGTGGAGAAGTTTAAAAGAATTGATTTAGTTACCTATGTAACCAAAATGCAATTATCCTTTCTGTCATTTTTCTAAGAGAACTCTAGAGTTAAGCGTGCTTGGGCTGGAATAGTATTAGGATGGATGACCTATTGGAAAATCATTTCTGGTACCATATGAGTTAGGTCAAAACACAGAAAAAGATCATGTGGTGGTTTGTTGGGACAATAACAAGTCTTTCGAGACTCTCAGGACAATACGCACCTGTCGTCGGACAAGGAGTAGGCCCACAGAACGAGAGAGGGTGTAGGTGCTCACACATGATGGTGGCCATGGCATTACATTTTGGTATCAGAGCTAAACTGAGATGTGTGTGGAGACATGTTGGCTCAGACCATCAGGGAGGGGGGGGGGGATGGTCTTAATGTGCAACAAGGACGTTGTGCTATGTGAGTGGGATGATTGTCGCATCCCGATTTCTAGTATATGGTGGTGCATGTGGAGAGGTTTAAAAAATTTGATTTGGTTACCTATGTAATCAAAGTGCACTTATCTTTTCCGTCAGTTTTCCAGAGAAAACTCCATGGTTAAGTGTGCTTGGACTGGAGTAGTACTAGGATAGGTAACCTATCGAAAAGTTATTTCTGGTACCGTATGAGTGAGGCCAAAACACAGAGAAATATCTCAAGTGGTGATTTTGTCCTGGTGCGAAACAAGGATGTTGCGCTTTGTGAGTGGGGTGATTGTAACATCCTGATTTCTTGTATATTGTTATGCATGTGGAGAGATTTAAAAAATTGATTTGGTTACCTTTATAACCAAAGTACCCTTATCTTTTCCATCACATTTTCGAAGGGAACTCCATAGTTAAGCGTGCTTGAACTGGAATACTAGTAGGATGGATGACATGTCAGGAAGTAATTTCTGGTTAAAACACGAGGAAATATAATGTAGTGATTTGTAGGGACAGTAACAAGTATTTCAAGTATCTTTGGATAGTGCACCGACCATTAAACAAAGATGTGGTCCATGGACCAAAAAAGACGTATGGGTTCATGAACGGTGGCGGTCGGGACGTTACATATATTTTTAATAGAAGATCAATGAATCACTATGTACCGATACAACGGGTTCAACAAACATACTATATCCATCGAAGTAAGGTAATCATATCATAAGTGAATTTTTATTCAAGTCATGAGTATCCCTTATCCTACTATCCCATCTCGCCTACGATGTTCATGGCCAAATAATTTAGTTTTGCTTTGAAGTTGATAATACCATCTACTAATTTAGGTAATATATTTTTCTAAATACTCATTCATTTTAAAAACTTGATATTTCCATCTACTAAGTCAAGTCATATGTTGACAATCATTTTGGCTAGTAAAATAATACGACGTGCATGAGTTTCGGTTAATAAGGAAAGAGGCGTGATTTGTTTTACTTCAACAAATTTTTATTTCATGCAATGCGTGTGATAAATAAAGTGAAAAATGAGGGATGGTACAATAATTTTGGTTAGGAAAATAATATAAACTGAAAGAGTTTTCAGTCCATAAAGAAATATGTGTGTGTGTTTTTTTGGCTTCAATAATGTCCTTTTGTGCAATGCGTTTAATCAATAGAGTGAAAACGAGGGACGTCACAATCATGTTGGCTAGTAAAATAATATCATGGAAAAGATTTTTCAATCAATAAGGAAAGAGACATGATTTTTTTTTGCTTCAACAAAATGTCTTTTCGTGCAATGTATGTAATCAATAGAGTGAAAAGTGAGGGATGTTACAATCATTTTGACTAAGAAAATAATATGACGTGAAAGAGCTTTCAATCAATAACGAAAGAGACATGTTTTTTTTATTCAACAAAATGTCCTTTCGAGTAATGCACGTAATCAATAAAGTGATAAGCAAGGGAAGTCACATACATTTTGTCTAGTAAAATAATATTCCATCCATTTATAAAAGATAGATGTTTTAGGAAAAAAATTGTTTCATAAAGATAGATGTTTTGTGTTTTCTATGCCAAAATTATGTAACATTTCTTGTTTTGCCCCTATTAATTAGAGATAAAGTAAAGAAAATAATAATATTTAATTATAATGTAGGGGTATTTTAGGGTTTGTCAAAAGCTTTTTAATGTGTGTGCATAACCTTAAAAATTCATCTTTGTGGAACATAGGGAGTATGATGATAAAGAGTTTTTAGACAACAAGAAAAAATGTGTGATTTTTTTGCTTCAACAAAATGTCCTTTCGTGTAATGCGTATAATCAATAGAGTGATAAACGAGAGATGTTACAATAATGTTAGCTAGAAAAATAATATGATGTGAAAGAGTTTTCAATTAATAAGGAAAGAGGCATGGTTTTCTGCTTCAACAAAATCTCTTTCCGAGCAACGTGCTTAATCAATAAAGTAAAAAATAAGGGACGTTACAATCATTTTTCCTAGTAAAATAATATGATGTCAAAGAATTTTCAGTTAACAAGGAAAAATGCGTGATTTTTTTTCTTCAACAAAATGTCCTTTTGTGCAATGAGAATAATTAATAGAATGAAAAGCAAGAGACATTACAATAATTTTGGTTAAGAAAATAGTATGATGTGAAAGAGTTTTCAGTCAATAAAGAAAGAGGCATGATTTATTTTGCTTCACCAAAATGTCATTTTGAGCAACGCATGTAATCAATAGTGGAAAGCGAGGGACGTTACAATAATTTTGGCTAGTAAAATAATATAATGTGAACGAGTTTTCTGTCAATAAGAAAAGAGCCATGATTTTTCGCTTCACCAAAATGTCCTTTCGGGCAATGCATCTATTCAATTAAGTGAAAAGAAAGAGACGTTGAAATCATCTTGGCTTGAAAAATTATATGATGTTAAAGAGTTTTCAGTCAATAAGGAAAGATGTGTGGTTTTTTTCTGCTTCGAAAAAAGTTATTTTGAACAATGCGTATAATCAACAGAGTGAAAAGTGAGGGATGCTACAATCATTTTAGCTAGTAACATAATATGACGTGAAAGAATTTTGAGTCAATAAAAAAAGAGGCGTGATTTTTTTGTTTTAACAAAATGTCTATAATGTCCTTTCGTGCAATACGTTTGATGAATATAGTGAAAACAAAAGATGTTACTATCATTTTTAAAAAGTTTTTAGTTAATAAGGAAAGAGATGTGATATTTTTTGCTTCAACAAAATGTATATTTGTGCAACGCGTGAAATCAATAGAATAAAAAACGAGAGACGTTACACTTATCTTGGCTAGAAAAAAAATATGATGTGGAAGAGTTTTTGTTCTATAAGAAAAGATGCGTGATTTTTGTTGCTTCAATGAAATATCCTTTCGAGCAGCACGTGTAACCAATAGAGTGAAAAACAAAGAACGTTACAATCATTTTGCCTAGTAAAATAATATGATGCCAAAGAGTTTCGAGATAATAAGTAAAGAAGCGTGTTTTTTTTGCTTTAACAAAATATCATTTTGTGCAACACTTGTAATCAATAAAGTGAAAAATGATGGATGTTACACTCATTTTAGCTAGTAAAATAAAGTGATATGAAAGAGTTTTCAATCAATAAAAAAAAATTGTGATATTTTTTTCTTCATAAGAATGTCATTTTGTGCAACGTGTTTAATCAATAGAGTGAAAAAGAAGAGACATTACAATTATTTTTCTAATAAAATAATATATTATGAAAGAGTTTTTCATTTAATAAGTAAAAAGACATGAATTGTTTTACTTCAACAAAATATTTTTTTGAATAACGCTTGTAATCAATAAAATGAAAAACGAAAGACAAACTAATATAATGTAAAAGACTTATTTAAAATAAATATTTATTGTAATAAAAAAATTAAAGGTGGCTATATGAGTAAAAATCTTTAATAAAAAAAAAAAACTGAGATAATCAATTTAGTAAAAACTAAAGTCCTAACGTTTACTTCAGAACCGATCGAACGGTTGAGATTTTTCTCATATCTTCATAATTTATTTTAGGGTTTCGGTCTTGTTTCCGGGCGCAAACAAAAATGTAAAATAAAAAATCATAAATATAAAAGCAAGAAATGGGAATCGTTATGTCTCTCTTTCCTCTTCGCAGTTGTCTTTGAACTTTTTTTCCCAAATATCTCACCAAACTATCTTCGATATCGCACGCGCCGCCGCAGGCTTCGCCGCCGGCAACTGCTTTTACCTCTTTTCTTCTCCCCTCTCCTCCCCTGTCCATAAAAATCCATAAAAAAAATCAATTATACTTCTTCTTTTTAAATTCTCCGCTTCAATTTCTGTGTTATTTCGTTTTCAATTTGATTACTGTGAAAATAAACGAGAGGGGAGGGAAGAGTAAAAGAAAAAACCCCAAAAAAAAAGAAGAAAAAAGTTAAAAAAAAAAAAAAAAAAATGGCTCAGGTTCAACCTCAACCTCAAGGTCAAAGTCAAACTCCAAATGGCTCTGTTCTTCCAGCTATGGTGGCTGGGTCTGGAGCAGCTGGTGCTCAGTTTGGTACTACATCGCTTTATGTTGGAGATCTAGATATGAATGTGACGGATTCACAGCTTTTTGATGCGTTTAGCCAAATGGGTCAAGTTGTTTCTGTTCGAGTTTGTAGAGATTTGGCTACTCGGAGATCTCTTGGCTATGGATATGTTAATTTCAGCAGTCCCCAAGATGGTTAGTCTCTTGATTAGGGTTTTGCAGTTAAGAGTTTGGAATTCTTGATTGCTTAATTGCTTTAGTTCTCTGTGAGTTTGAGTATTGTTTTGGGTTAAACATTTGGAGATAAAGTTTGGGGTTTTGGAGTTGCATTTATGTTAGTTTCAAAGGTCTTGACTTTTATCAGAAATTTGTATCAATTAAGGAATGTGGATTTTGATATTGTTGGTTATGTTGTCTCTGTGGATGATCTCGTGATTGTGGTTGGTCCTTTTGCTAGAATGTGCTATTCTTGGATTGCTCAATTGTGTAATACTTGGTGCTCTCTGTGAATTTGAGTAGTGTTTAGGGTTAAAAACTATGATCAAAAGTTGGAATTTTTGTAATATTGCACTTATGATAGTTTCAAAGATCTTGACTTTAACAGAAATTTGCATCAATTAAGGAATGTGCTTTTAATAATGGTGGTTATGTTGTCTCTGTGGATGATTTTGAGATTGTAGTTGGTTCTTTTGCTACAAAACTTAGCCTTGCTAGATTTTGTTAACTTGTTATTCGTAAATCTGACTTTTAGTACATTGTGTTGCATTTATATCCTTAGTTCAAAGACTTAACTTGAACAGAAATTGCATCAATTAAGGAATGTGCTTTTAATAAGGTTGGTTTTGTTGTCTCTGTGGATGATTTTGAGATTGTGGTTGGTTCTTTTGATAGAAAATTTTTGTTCTTTGTAAAGGTTGTTAACGGTAATTGTGATCTTTGATGTTTTGCTTTTGTGGCAGCTGCAAGAGCGATCCAGGAACTAAATTATATACCTCTTAATGGGAAACCTGTCAGGGTTATGTATTCTCATCGTGATCCTAGTGTTCGCCGAAGTGGTGCAGGAAACATTTTTATCAAGGTATTCTTCTGCGTCTTTTCTAAGTTTTCTTTCAATGTTTGATTGAGATATTGTAGGTTGAGGTTAGTGCTTGTCTTTTCTGTGACAAGACCATATCTTTAGTGTAATGGGATACTGAAATCTACTTTGTCCCTTAGAACAATGACAATGTAGCTGCTTTCTTTTTAATTTGCCTTTTTTTGTTCAGTTTTGCCTTCTCTCTTTTTTTTCCATACCCTGCTAAACCTTTTTATATATGGCAGAATTTGGACAAGTCCATAGACCACAAAGCGTTGCATGATACGTTTTCTGTGTTTGGTAACATAGTCTCGTGCAAGGTGGCTGTGGATTCTTCAGGGCAATCAAAAGGCTATGGGTTTGTGCAATATGAAACTGAAGAATCTGCCCAGAATGCTATGAGTCAATTAAATGGCATGCTGCTAAATGACAAGCAAGTGTATGTCGGACCCTTCCTCAGGAGGCAAGAAAGAGATTCTACTGCTAACAAAACAATTTTCACCAACGTTTATGTGAAGAATCTTGCTGAATCAACTACTGATGATGATTTGAAGAACACTTTTGGTGAGTTTGGAAAGATAACAAGTGCTGTGGTGATGAGAGATGGAGATGGGAAGTCAAAGGGCTTTGGGTTTGTTAACTTTGAAAATGCCGATGATGCTGGTAAGGCTGTGGAGTCTCTCAATGGAAAAACATTTGATGAAAAGGAATGGTTTGTTGGTAGAGCTCAGAAGAAGTCTGAGAGGGAAATGGAACTAAAGGTCCGGTATGAGCAGAGTTTAAGGGAAGCTGCAGACAAATTTCAAAGTTCTAACTTGTATGTTAAGAATTTAGATGACAGCGTTTCTGATGAGAAACTCAAAGAGCTCTTTACACCTTATGGCACTGTTACTTCTTGCAAGGTCCAATATTCCCTTCTCTTCTAATCTGAATTGTACTATATTCTGTTGGTTGCAGTTATTTAAAGATTCCCTTTCCTAAAACATAACAGGTTATGCGGGATCCTAATGGCATAAGCAGGGGCTCGGGTTTTGTAGCATTCTCAACTCCTGAAGATGCAACTAAAGCTGTAAGCCAATTGTAATATCTTGTTGTGTTCATGGATGATGAACTAGGAGAAGTGTTCAGCTTTTACTTACTGTGGGAATTTTTACAGATGTCAGAGATGAGTGGTAAAATGATTGAAAACAAACCACTGTATGTTGCTGTTGCTCAGAGAAAGGAAGACAGAAGGGCCAGGCTGCAGGTTTGTACTCTTGAAATTACCTTGTATTATAATATACTGAGATTTTTGCTTTTTGGTTTGTTTATTTTTCGATTTTTAACAATTGGACCTGTCAATATTGAGTGTAAACTTGACAAGTCTGTTTACGATTTCCATCACTGATACAAAGATGCATCTTGCTAATCTAGGTCTGAGACATCTGACTTATTATCTCTCTCTTGCACTCGTCATAGGTTTATTAATGTGTATATATATATTCACATATCTCTCTTGCACTCATCATAGTAATATTTTCCAAACATGCGTCCAAGTAACATTATTCCTGACTTGTAAGGGTAATAGATTTTTCTAACTTTACTATTCACCGTTTGCATTCTATTATCTAAGATTTAGATGATGCCTTTTGGAACTTTATGTATATTCCTAAAAATTTTATGGTCATGAAAATTTGATATAATAACTGTCAACAGGCTCAGTTTTCCCAAATGAGACCAATTGTTGCAATGCCACCATCTGTTGGTCCTCGTATGCCGATCTATCCCCCTGGTGGTCCTGGAATTGGACAACAAATGTTTTATGGTCAGCCACCTCCTGCTATGATTCCTTCACAGGTATTTTTGCTTTTTCCTTTCACTTAATTGCAAATAACTACTTTTCTTACTGAGAAACATTTATTCGTGTACATGTAATTCGCTTGTGCTTTTGTATCTTCTACCTTGACTAACTTCAAGCTGATTTAAACCCCCTATATCATGATGTTTTAGCTCTACGATTTAAGGCATAGCAATGTTAATAAATTTATCTTTAGTCTTATTACCACAAATATTGGTTTCATAAATCTTTTTCCTGTTCTTCTCAAAACTGTTGGATGATTTGTAACCTGTGATTGTTGTACATGACAGGCATATGGCTACCAGCAGCAACTGGTTCCTGGAATGAGACCTGGCGGGGCACCGATGCATAACTTCTTCATGCCAATGGTTCAGCAGGGCCAGCAACGTCCTGGAGGGAGACGCACGGGAGGGATCCAACAATCCCAGCAGCAGCAACAACAACAAGTTCCCATGATGCAGCCTCAGCACCAGGTTCTTTTTTTCTTCTCCATTGCAGTAAAAAGCTGTTTGTTTTCTGGTTATCTGCGTTAGTAGGAGGTTTCATGATAATCTTTGTTTGTGGGTAATATAATCAGATGCACCCAAGGGGACGAATGTTCCGCTATCCGCAAGGCCGTGGTAGTGGTGGTCCTCCTGATGGACCTGGAATACTTCCGTACGAGATGCCTAGTAGCATGCCATTGCGTGAGCCAGTGCTTTCCCATCATGTTCCTATTGGAGCTCTGGCTTCTTCCCTTGCTAATGCTCCTCCAGAACACCAGAGGACGGTGAGAAAGCTTCTTTTTTGTTCACTTTGATATCTTGTGCTTTGGTTCTTAAGGCTTGATTGTGATGTGTAGATGTTGGGTGAGATTCTGTATCCGCTGGTGGAGCAGCTAGAGGCAGAGTCTGCAGCTAAAGTGACTGGGATGCTTTTGGAGATGGATCAGACTGAAGTGCTCCATCTTTTGGAGTCACCTGATGCGCTCAAGGCTAAAGTAGCCGAGGCTATGGACGTTCTCAGAAGTGTCGCTGCTGGTGGTGCAGCCGAGCAGCTTGCCTCCTTGAACCTCACCGACAACCTTGTCTCTTAAGTGTGGCTTTTTCTTTCTGTTCAATTTGAAAAAAAATACATTTTTCGCAAGTGTGGCTTTGTCTCTTCCATACTCAGTTGGATCTTGGTTTGCTATCAGTTGTGCTAATAAGTTTTACCATTAAAACATTCTCATGGGAAGTAGGAACACATTCAAATTTGAGAAATGGTCTAAAGAAAAACTATGGCCCATGTCATGTGGATCAAAGCTTAACAAAAAACTAGGGGAAACCAAGTCTAATGAAAATGAAGCTGTAGAAAAGATTACAATTAAGCAAGAGATGATAGCAATTCTAAAGAAGAACATGGAACATTCTCAGCCTTGAAGACCAAAGTCTCAAGAAATGTAGTGGACGAACTAACTTCTCTTGTGATGTGAGCAGGGGCGGACCCACATATATTGGAGTGGAGTCAGCTGACACCCTATATATTAAAAAAAAAAAATTCTGTGTATATATAATTTTTTTTTGGGTTAGAAAATCAATTTTGAACCCATGAAACTTTAGGTTTCTCTAACCCATCTATTTTTTGAACCCATTAACTTATTTTTTAAAAAATTTCAGCAATTGCAAGACCCAAAACCCACTTTGTTTTTGATATTTAATAAAAATAAGAAAAAAAAAATGTTTATTAGTGGACGGTTTTTTTTAGTTATGTTTTGACCCCGGTAAAAAAAATTCTTGGGTCCGCCACTGGATGTGAGATATGTACTTTGTATGGAAAATAATCTCCTCTATATGTGGAGACTTGGAGTTTGAAAACTTTGTCAAGAAAATCATAAAATGATAGAAGAAGCTAATAAAGAGAAACTAGCAATTTTCTTGAAAGATTATTCGTCTTAGATTTGTTAATTCATCTAATGTACAAGTGATGGATACAATGTTGTGTTGTGCCATAGAAAATAGAGCATATGAATTAAAAATGTCGTAAACATACAGTAAAACTAGAATTGTTGAAAAAATCCACAGAAGTCTCAAGCAAAATCTGTAAAATTAACTAAACATATATACACACAGCAATTGTTTGATGAATTAAATTAAATTATTTTGGGTTTTTGTGGGTTTTCTAAACACCACAAAAAGTTATATAAACTTTTAATAGGAATCCATATCCAAACTAATCCAAAAATCTTGCCTTGGTTTGGTTTAGTTTGGGTTGGATTGCCCAAATTGGTCATTCTATTCATAACCAAACATATATATATATATATATATATATATATATATTGATCACAAAATTTTTTAAATCAAATCTAGGATGCTAAATAGTGCTTTTCAATATATGAACTCTTACAATTACTGTGGTAGTTGTATTTTATAATCTATATTACACATTATTCTTACCGTAGTAGTTGTATTTTACAATCTATATTAATTAAATAACTGTTTAATGTTAACAAAAAAAAAGGTTACAACTTACAAGTAGTTATTTTTCTTTTCTTTTTTCAATTTTTAACTCAAAATACTATTTAAAAAATAAATAACTTATTATAAAAGTTTGGGTACAAATACAAATTCTTGATTCTTACCGTGACAGTTGTATTTTACTATCTATATTATTTACTAAATCACTGTTTAATATAGAGAAGAAAGGTAGCTAGAGAAGCTAGGTTAGCACCATATAGACCACTCAGACAAGTGACGTCCTGCAAAATTTTACACTAATTAAAGGCAGAGATTATTTAGCACCAAACTTTTAAAATTTATTAATTAAAAGGAAAAAGAAATCATATCTTTGTAAAGTTTCATTGTAATAAAATCCAATAACTATAAAAAAAAATATTTAAGATTTTTGGAAACAAATGTCACATGAAATCTGCACGTCTCTAAATCCTCTCTTCTTCTTCTCTCACCCATTGCTTATGTTCTTATAACCCAATTTTCATACCTTTCTTTTATGTTCTTTCCAATTTCTTGTTTCTATACATCTCCGAGATTTTTTTTTTTGCATTTTCCAGGAAAAAGATTAATCTAAAGAGACTTAAGAAACCAAGAATCGTGCAGAGGAGAGGACATCACACCAAACCCACAAAATTTAAAATTTTTTAATTTAATCTTCAATTGAAACTTTCAAGTCACCAATCTGATTCTCTAGGGATTTTGCTGGTACCCTGTTCTCAATCTTAAGAAAGTTTTGATTTTTATGTGTTTCTACTTGATCTTCAATTGATGTTCATTGTTCAGATCGTCTTAGATTTGATGCATTGCAATTGCTTGGTGGATCAGGATTGACCCAGTTAAGGTTTTTATCTCAAGATTGATTTTTTTTTTTTTTTTTTTTTTTTTTTTTTGTATTTTGGCATCGATTTCTTTGTAAGTAACTCGATTTGGTTTGTATTGAATCAGAAATTAGGATATGTTTCATTCTTCTGTGATGGTTTCAGTTCTCAAGGTTACTTTAAGCTGTTTGGTTTAAAAAAATATTAAGAGTTTTGGTTATGATTTGGAATATTTCCGTTATGTTACTTCATTGGAGTCATCCTCAAGTTCTTATTATCTCAAGCAACACTTGAAACAGATATACTTTAGGATTTCCGTTTTCTTATTTCCTTTTCATAATTTGTATTTTTCTTGTTTCCTTTTCTTAATTGTAAAATATGACTTAAGAATTTAAGGTTTTGTTTGTGAAACCTATCAAAGTAACTGAGAGTTTTGGAGGTTTCGAACGAGCTTTGGGATTGTTCTTTTCAGTTTTAATAAAGAGAGTTATAGGTTTACTTATGGTTTCTTGATTCTTGTCTCTAACAATATATGATGATAGACATGTAACATTATGATTTATTTGTATTAGTTTCTGATATGAAAGTTTCTGATCTTGCAGAAGCTATTATTGGAGCCTGATTAAAGGCTGAAGCTAGTTAGGCTTGCCTATGATCATAATGGTATATGTGGTACATTAGTTTCTGCTGTGTTACTTTTTTTTAGTTCTCATCCATGGATTTTTTTATTATGTGTATTTATTTTCTTGTCTGCTTCTGTTTGTGTGACTCTAGGTCTCTTCAAAGTCCTTGTAAGTTTTTGATCTGTTCTAGTCAAAGTTATGAATCCGATGCAAGGGCCATGGAATACGAATGGTTCATCTTCAGGAGTGAATCAGGCAGATGGTGAATTAATTTATAGTGCAGAGGCCTCTAACATGTTGAATCCAGTTGAGAATGAGTTCCCAAACAATAGTATGTCTTCAGGACGACCAACTTACGCAAGTTCGAGTTCTCATGCTGTTCAAAATTATAATTGGTGGAGGTTTGGGGAATCCAGCTCTATATCGGAGTCTTCTGATCAAGTCAGTTCCATTGGGATGAAAACAAATCACCAGCTTCCTCAAGATGGTGCTGGTCATCAATTTGGTGGCTATGGATCTGAGGGAAGGCAATTAGGTTTTAATGGTATGATGATACGTGGAGGTGTTCATGCTGGCAGTCACATCAGAAATGAACCTTCTTTCTTGCGCGGTTCAAGCTCTAATACTATGCCACAGCATGTAAATATGAGCATGGACATGGACATGGACGGTGATGGTTGTGATGCACGGGCTTCCGGGGTAGTTATCCGTCAGAATACATGTGGAACTTCATTAGGAAGCTCAATTCAGGCTACTGGGGAAAGCAGTACTGGTCCAGCTTCTTCGTTTGGTGGTTGGGGTCCGTCCTGCAAAAGAAAGGCTCTTGAAGGACCTTATTCTGGTGAAAATCCTGACCGTGTTTTTCAGACTGAGAATGTTGCTTCACATGTAGGTCTTTCTCGATATGGTGCTTCAAATAGCTTAAGTTTGGCTACTCCCTCACAAAGTTCTTCAAATATTGCTAACCATTTTAACCGGACAGAACAAATGTTTGGATCTGGTGGTGGAAGAGTAGTTGCAGCCAATGGCTTTCATTCTACAAGAAACACTGACACCTTATCTAGACCAAGCAGACGATTAAATCCCAGGCAGCCTCAAGAGTCTTTAGCATTCAACATATCACATTCTGGAAGTTCTGTGCGTCCTAATAATTCTTTGCAACAGAATTTACCATTAAACTCTCCTTTTGTTGACCCTCAAGATGTGAGATCAACATCAGTTGCTACTGGCTCAAGCACTGGTGAGAATCAGATGAATATAGTTCACCTCCCTGCTTTGACAAGGAATATACACCAATTTTCTTTGGATGCTTCTTTTAGTTCGAGAGCCAGCAATTCTTCAGGTATTGGGATGCCTACAGAGCGATTTGGACCACAGTGGGAAACACCGAGAAGCAACCCAGAGCAGCCTATGTTTGCTCCTGCAACTGATATGAGAAATCCGGTGCATGATCAATCTGTTTGGAGTTTCACACGTGGAAACCCTAGTTCATCTATAGATTCTCCCTTTGTTCCTCGAGCAGGACCGAGTTCAGCTTTTCATGCGCAGCAGCCCAATCCCACATGGATTCCTCCTCAGAGTGCCTCGCTAGATAATTCATCAAGAACTTCAGATATGTTTTCTTGGTCTTTATTTCATAGTGCTGAGTCTCAATCTGCTAGTCGTGGTGCCTCTCCTCCTGTATTACCCACAGGCCCTTCTGTTTCCTCAAATGAGGTGGCAATGCCATCTAGTTCTCATAGCCGGAGTCATCGCTCACGGCAAAGAAGATCAGGGTTGTTATTGGAGAGACAGAATGATCTTCTCCACTTGCGTAACTTACAGAGGAGCTTAGCTGCTGATGGTTATGGAAGGAATCAGATCATCTCCGAGGTCTGGGTTCTATAAACTACTTGCTCTTTTATGATAAATTGGCTGACGCTATAAATTAATCATTGTGATAGTTTGTAGTATGTTATGTGCGTCTGATTGAAACTCAGGGCTTTTAGTTTAGTTTACTATGCGTATCTGATTGACACTTTGATCACTTGCTTCTCTTTTTGTTTGCAGATACGTCAGGCATTGAACGCCATGAGAAGAGGGGAAAATTTACGCGCTGAGGTACGATTTTGACACAAGTGATTTTCTATGATCTTGCCTGTTAATGTATCAGTTAATGGTTATAACACTTTCCGTTTCCTGGTAAATCTGTTGTCCTGAAGTGTGATTTTTCAATCATGTGTGTCCTGATTTACAATTGCACAGAAGCCATGCCATGAATTGAAGTGTTCGCTTTTATGAACCTTTAAGCCATAGTAAACTGCGTTTTAAGTGTCGACATCTTTGTTGCTGCTTTGTATCATAGTCTTAAGTACTATAAGTCTCACAATTATGAACAAAAAGTTAGGCATTTGTGAGTTCCTTATCACTTTATTCAATTGGATAGGATTACATGGTGTTCGATCAACTTATCTACCAGGGTATGACTGAAGTGCAAGATAGGCATCGGGAGTTGCGACTTGATATTGACAATATGTCGTATGAGGTAATATTTCGTTCTTTGACTGTTAATTTGCAATCTTGCCATGTTTTCCAACAACGTGTGGGGAATGAATGTAGGAGCTAGTGGCACTTGAGGAACGTATAGGAGATGTGAACACTGGGCTAAGGGAAGAAGTCATTTTGAAAACAATGAAACAGCACAAACTTACATCTTCTTCTGCTGAGCTGCATCAGGACATACAGCCTTGCTGTATTTGTCAGGTAGTGTTTTTGACTCCTATAACCTTCTTAACTATTCCACATTTATCATGCATCTCTATACTCACTTGGCAAGAAGGCCAGTTCTCGTGAGACAGACCGACTAATAGATAAGCATAAAAGATAAGGAAAAGTGGTGTTGATGTGCTTGCTTATATATTTTTCTTTACGTATGGAGTGAAATAAGAGAGGTTGGACCTTGGTCTTTGGTTTGTTTGGTCGCCTTTTGGACTTTGCTAGCGTTTGGGGGACTCTATAACAAAACCCTAACTATCACAGGATATGCATTTCTCTGCTTTGTTCTTATCACTACTCCCTGAGCCCATTTCTTTCATCTAACTACTCCCTGAGCCCATTTCTTTCATCTAACAATAGTCCTTTGGTATTTTCTTTAGTGTGCAGTGAAAATGTCGATTTGGGATAACATTGGTTGATTGAATTAGTCTTTTCCATGTCTTTTCTTAAGATAAAATTGCACGAACTGATGTGAAAAAACTGTTTTGACAGGAAGAGTATGCAGAAGGTGATGATCTTGGGACTTTGGAATGTGGCCATCAATTTCACAAAGACTGTATCAAGCAATGGGTCATGCTTAAGAATCACTGTCCGATTTGTAAGACAAAGGCATTAACAACGTGATATTACATACACCTGCCTTCTCATCTTCACAGCGCCTTCTGGCTCCATTCATCATCCCAAAAAGAAAAATAAAGATCTTAAAGTTCTGTTATATCCATTACATATATGAAAATTAACTGTTATGCTTAACTTGTTGCGTCACATTGTTCAAAGAACATTATGACCATTTCGTTAAACATGAAGAGAATAATATTCCCAGTTTAGTTAAAATACTATTTGCTGCAGACAATACATTTCTATAAAATTTCGCAAAATAATTTGATCTATCGGTAACTTCAAATGTGGTAAAGGTCTGTAATGCCAGAAGAATCGTTACCACATGCTAAGTTCTTTCTTACTAATTTCTCGAAAGTAACAGAAGTGAAATGCTTACAATGCAGAATCAAAGCTTCTGTAAAAAAATTTTGTCCTAAGGAAAGAGCAGAGAGCATATACAATAATACTCAGAGCGGCTCAGGCAACGAGCTTAGAAAACGGCTAATAAAACGAACTGTCTAATCATATATGACTCTGAGCTTTGCTTGCCTAGATCACGTAGATGAGTTTGCTTCCTGTTGCAGGATCTTCGTATATAGCAACAACATCACTGAACTTTTCAAAGAGCTGCTCCAACTGATCTATGCCAAGCTTTTTGTAGTTCAATGGCTTCTTGTACCTTAGCTTGTATATCGCCTCAAAACAATCCATCTGTACCTGACAACAATAGCTCACCATAATATCTTGCAGCTCGAGCTTGAATTCTCCAAGGTTCCTCTCGCTTTGAACCGAGCCTGTGTCTAACAATTCATCAGAGGAGACACCTCCGTTTGTATCTTTTCCTTTCTTCTCTCTTCTCAGTAGAACCACAGGGGGCTGGGGAGAGGGAGAGGGAGAGGGAGAGGCAGAGGCGAGGTTCGGTTTGGAGTTCCGAAGATAAACAAATCTCTTGTTTCCTTTACCATCCACCACAATCACATCACTCATCTTCTTGAATAGATCAACAAGCTTAGCAGCACCGTAATCCGATACAAAAAGCGGTTTACTGAAATTCCTTTGGTATTCAGAAGGAATACGCATGAGAGGAATACAACCACCGGAAAGTTCTATAAGCTTCACTAGTTGTCCCTTCAAACCGTTTAAATCTCCCGGCGCAACCCACATAGTGGACTCAAGGTGACCAGGAGGAGGATAAGTGGAAGACTCGCCTACATTAGATGGCCAACAAGACATTGCACTACTACTATACTCGTTATGAAACTGCGAAACCATCATCGACGGATCTCTTGAGTTACTATAACAGTTACCTCTATAAAGAATAGTCTCATCTTCAATTACCCCATCCATATTACCATTATCATTAACATTGCATTCCATCAAATACGGCATAACACGAGGTTTAGGTATCGGCACAAACCCTTCACCGTGAACAATACTATTCCAATCCCAAACACACTTACCAGCACTAGTCAAAGCCGAATTCACATACACACCAGATGGTATAACAACAATCACAGTGTACCCACGCTGACCCAATATATGAAGCGCAGGCGCGAAATCAACATCTCCTGATATGAGTATAATAGTCGCAGGCGGCTTATTATCAAGAACAAACAAGAACATATCAATCAAAATCGCTTTATCAGACGCATCTTTCCTACCGTTTGGTACATCGATAAGTTTCACACCGGTTCTTTGACAACCTTCTCTAACACGACGAGGAAACGCATTGAAATCTCCGTAAGCCGAGAAGTTAATAACCGGACCGGTTATCACAGGATGTAATTGTATAGCCATTCTAATGTTACCAGCTACATCTTCAGGACGTACATCACTAGGAACTGGACAATTCTCAATGTCCCAGAGAATAGCTTGAGGACCATCTATTGTAGAACGTCTCTGTGTTGTTGTAGTCATCATGTTTATATCTGTTGCTAGGTTTAATCTTTGTTCAGAATTCAGAGAGACTATAGCTTTTGCTGATGATTGATTACAATTACTTGACATTGACATATCATCAAAAGGTTCCTGGAAATACACAAACAGATTAAAATAATTAAAAAACTAAATTCACTAAAATTAGGGCTCTTGAGCTACGAAATTAATACATTTCAAGAATTTGCGGTGAAACCACAAAAGCAGAATCTCGCTATTGATTTCGAAATACCTGATTAACGAGGGAGACACGGATCAAGAACGATTCGAAGATGAGAAAATCTTCTATGTGTTTGACGATTCTCTTCCTAAATCTTCTCCGGCGGAAGAAATTGAAAATTTGGAGATTATACAAAGAAAGATGTGGATTTTGATTTTGGGCTTTTAAAGGTTTTACTGGAATTTTGCGTTAGGCCAGAGTCGGTGAAACTATTAACTTGCTTGCCGTCTCCATCCACAAAAATATCCAAAATCTTATATATGTTGTAAAATATATATGTATAGAAAGGTGATACATGTATATGAAAAAAAATTTGTTGTTGTTATCTTATTAACTTCACTCCTATATAAAGGGTAAACATCACATATTTATACATGTAAGTAGATAAGCATAAAAATATTAATTTATTATTTAATGGATAATTATTTTCTAACATTCTCCCTTGATTATCTATCACTATTGATATATTATGAAAAAATCCAATGGGATAAAAACCATGACAAAAGAAAAAGAGTACAGTGACGTAATCTCCATCTGAAATTATGGAAAAATCTTCTTCTTCATAAATAATGTAGGTGACGCATTCCGATACTATGAACATATTTTCTGAACGTTGTAGTGGGAAGCGCATTTGTGAATAAATCTACTGCATTGTCAGTAGAATGAACGTATTGGATGTCTACTTCTTGATTCTTCTCGAGTTCTCGTATGTAAGAGAAAAAATCTTGGGGGAGTATGCTTTGTTCTGTCGCTCTTGATATAGCCTTCTTTGAGTTGGGCGACACATGCAGCATTGTCTTTGAACAGTTTTGTTGGCTCTTTATTAACGACTATTCTGC